>JARQOD010000004.1:525269543-525370600 GCA_033576555.1 Oophaga sylvatica | reverse complement strand
GCTGCACGTTTATCCTCCAGTTGTGACCCCTCTGCTCCATTTCCCTTCTGTCCTTTATGCTTGCTTTCCCTTTTAAAAATGTTTGGGGGCCTTCCGATGCATGTTCCGGGGGTTTTTGGATGTGGGGTATATGCTACTTGCCACGCCGCCGCCGTTTGTTATAGTCTTTTTAAAAAATTGAAGGGTTTCCCCATCACTGGGGTCTTTAATCCCCTCCTCCAAGGGTTTTTTCGTTGGGGTTTTTTTTTGGGGGGGTAATCTTCTTTTGGGGCGGGGGCCCCCGTGAGTCTTCCCCTTACGGGTTTTCCATGCTTGTGTGCTTGGGGCTCTCCGGCTTTTGTGACTACGTAACACTAGGATCCATTGTTGAATTTTGGTGATGTAAGGGGCCGTCTGAGCCTTTTGTTGCGTTTACCTTTCTCCAGAGAATTATAAATTTTTGTTTTTGGCACTATAAAATATCTCTCGCATGCACAAACGGTACTTGTGTTCTTTTTTGCCAAGGGGCGGGGGGCTTTCCTTGTGCAAAAAGCGTTACTTTTTCACGTAGTGGCCAGCAGTTCACCTTTTTTCCAGGAGAAGTGACCGCCACTGTGTGAACCTCCTCCGGGGCCCTGTCCTTGGGGGAGGACCTTTTTCTCTCGGTTTTCTGGTCGCTGCCCCAATTTTGGGGCCCCCCCTTTCCCAGTACTGAAAAAGCAGGAAAAAAAGTATGAAAATCCAGTGCATGTTTTCCCCCGTTGGGGGGGGGTTCTGTGTGAAAAAAGTCTGGGATTTCCCTTTATCACGGGGGTTGTTTTGCTGGGGTTTTTCCCGGGGGGAAAGCGCCCCCCACTGGTGTTGCTCCCACAGATAGGTGGGCAGCTGGCCGGGCCCTCAGGGGTCTAGGAGGGGTTTGGGGAATTGGGGACTGCCCCCTTTTTGGGGATGTGGGGGGGGGGAAGGGAAACCATCTTTTTTTTTGTCTAAGAGGGGCAGTGTTGGGGAGTTTTTTTTGTGGATTCTGTTGGTGTGGGAGTGTACTTCGCTGCTACTCCTCAGCCGGAAGTCGTAAGGGTTTTTTTTAACGCATCATCGCGACTGCGCATTTTTTAAAATTTTTGACCTTAAAAATGCAACTTTTTTCGTTCGCCGGAGCCGCAGGGGGACGTTTAAAACCCCATGCCCTTTGGTACCCAGTTAAAGATTTACGCAACACGGGTCTAGGGTCAAACGCTGGCACCGAAAGCAAATTGAAACCACCCAAAAGTGACGGGCCCCCTTTTCCCCTGAACTCTGGGCCCCCTTACGGTATCTGATCTTTGTCTTGGGCCCAATTGACCTTAGGTCAGGCCTGTAAATGTGAAAAAGGGGGGATGTATGCAATACAAAAACTTTTTACGTCCGATAAGCATTCCCTGGTCAGACAGTTTTTTCCCCGTGAGGGCAGACAACGGGAAAAATGTCGCTGGGCAGCGGGGGTGAAAAAGGGGGGATTTATCTTTTGCTATTTTATGAATTTTGGTTTTAAAAAAAAAATGTTAGGGGGGTTGGGGGCAACCCTTAAAGGGTAATCAAAGCTATAACTTTGGTAGGGCCCAGAGCCCCAACATGGAAAAAACTCGCTTACACCCAAAAGCCCAAAAAAGCGTTCACAAGCAGGTCAGTCCATATTGTATAAAATTTTTTAAAGGAAAAAAATGTTAGGCAGCTGGTTCAATCCGGGGGTCAGTTGTGTAAAAAACTGCTGTTTTTATGGTTTTTTTGCCTGTGTTTTCTATTCGTTAAAATCCCCCTAAGTGTTACTACCTCCCGGGGGTTTGAAGCAGCGCTCGCCTCCTTTTTGCAGCACTGTCCTCTGTACTTTGTCTTTGGCTCCCATTACAAAAGGCATTCCGGATTCTTTCCCCGGGCCATGTAGCCCGGTCAGGTGGTGGATGTGTGAAAACAGGAGTGGTTCTGCAGCTACTAAGAATTTCTCTGTCCAGTTATTAGGTCACCCCCCTTCCCCCGCTGCAAAAACAGCTCCTTACCCCCTGCTCAATAGCTAAAGCGCTGTGCCAGCTCTGAATGTGGATTCTGCTGAAACCCCCCCTGTGCCATCGATGAGTCAATCTGCCTAAAATGTGCCAAAATTAATCGGGGGATTTGTTGAAACCCGCTCGGTAATTTTGGGCATCTTTGCCCTTTTAACCCCTTTTAATTTTAGCTCAAAACAAGTTCCTCCGTTTTGGGTTTTAAAAAAATCCCTGGTAAAAAAAAACCTAAACCTGTTCCGTTCTTCCAGAACATTTTTTCCCGTTCACCTGGTCTCCCTGCCATATTTTTTCCTCTGTCGTTTTGCCTTTAGTGATCAACTGACCAATGCCCGGGGGACATAAAAAATTTTTGTCTAATGCCGATGTGAACCACTTTTATGCGCCAATTCGAGTCGTGGAAAACCTGCGACCCCCGCGCTGACACTTTGGGGGGACCCCCTGAGAGGAAACCAAAAAACAGGGGCCCCAAAAACAATTGTAAATCAAACAAATTTTTTTCAATGATCTTCCTAGATTACACTAAGGGGGTCCCATGGAAAAATGTACAAAATGGAAGTAACTTTTAAAATATATATTATATATATATTATATTTAAAAAATTTTTTTTATATAAATTTTTTTACAGGTTAATTGCATACAGATGGAATCTGTCTCTGTGACCCCTACCCTCCGCGTCTCTCTGTAAAAGGGAGATCTTTTGTCTTTCAGAAAAAGCACAGAACTAGCTGAAATGTGGACCGATGGAATCAGGTCTCTGAGGGGCCCCTGACTCCCCACACAACAAGGGGACGGGGCTCAACAAAAGATTTTACTTCTGTAACACCCGATCCCCCCTAAAATAGGGGGCACTTTAATATTTCCCGCCCAAAATCAACACCCTGCCAGATATTTCGCTGCATGAAAAGAAACTTTTTTAAAAGAAAATCGGGTACCATTGTTCCACAATACTGCTCCCAAAAAAGGTACTGCCCACTAAGCTTTTCCCGCTAGCACCGTTAGGTTGCATAAAAGAGATCGTAGGGGGGGCGTTTCTATATCGCTAAATGGGGGCCACATTTTGCGAATAGTTAACGACGTATCGCCGTTGCGCTTTTAACGTTTTGCGGTAAAAAAGCCGCTAAATGCTAAGAAAAGGTGAACAGCGATAAATACTCCCCCGGGGGGCCAGCGATGAAAGGGGGTCCGGGCGATTCCACGAAGGGGATCACAGCAGGAAGTCGTCGTGGAAGCTCCGCCTGAACTTTCGCAAACGGGATCGTTTTTGTGACGTTTTTTAGGATCCCGTTAGCGTTGTTTGTGTGCATACTCTTAAGAATGCCCGACCGTGGGGGGAAGTTGGTTTAAATTTCAAGGGAATTTTTTTGTTTAGAATTTCCCCCCCCCATCCATTAAAAAGGGATAACCCCCCTAGCTGGGGGTCTGCTGCTGGGACCCCAAGAGCTAGAGAAACTTTTACTTCTAAAGGAGAGGGGAAATTTTTAATTGAAAATCCTCTTGTAAAAAAAAAAAAAAGGTTTTTTTGTTCTCACCGAAAAAAACCTTTTCCCAAGGTTTTGGGGGGCCGGGGGCGTGGGTTTTTCTACTGCCGCAGGAGGCACCCAATAAACATAAAAAAAGGTTCCCCTCCCCGCCGTAAAAAATCGCAGGGGCCCAGGAAAAACCCCAGTTTAGGAAAAAAAACGTAGGAGGTAAAGAATTTAATTTTAAATACAGGTCAATAACCCGAAGAAAATTTTACTGAAAAGCCCCAAGCAAATAAATTTTCTTGAAATCGAAGCCTCCGCAAAAAGGGGGGAGCTGTGTCCCCCATGGCTTGAGAAAAGGTTTTACGGTGTAAAAAAAATCCGTATTTCTCCTTCTTTCTTTTGGGGGGCACAGGATGGGGGGTCCCAAAGCATCCCTTGGTGGGAAACCGACTCCACAGTGAAATTTTAAAAATCAAGCATTGTTAAGGGCAAAACCCCCCCAAAAGAATCCTTTCTACCCGCTGGCATCGAAAAGCCGGGTATGGACATTAAAATTTTTAAAAAAGGTATGCAAGGGCCCCGGGTTTGCGTTTAAAAAACCTGTTCCCTAACCGATGCCAAAGGGCCCCAGGAGGCACCCACCGCGGGGGGGGGGGGCCCCTTGACCCTGGGGGAACCAGCGCCTTGTTCGTAAGCCTCCTGAAAAAAAAAACCAATCCCCTACCCAAAGGGGTTGATTTAGAGGCAGCGAGTCCCCCCCTCGACCTTAGGAAGGACAAAAGCGTGGCCGCCCCTGAAAGGAGCCCCCGAATCTATCTCCTGGTGCTCTACCGTCCAGCGATGGAGACCCTTCTCCACTGGGTGGTCGGAGCTGGGCAAAATGGGGCAAAACAAAACCCATTAATATGAAAGAGGACACGACTTGGCAAAAAGGGGAGTAGGTTGAGCACCCTTTTTCCGGGAAAAAAACAAGTAGGAGTCGAAAGGGGCAGTGCAGCCAGTCCAAAACCCCCCCCCTTTTGGATTTTTGGGTCCAAAAACCCCCTTTTTTCCCCGAAAGAAGCGGGGAAAACCTCCTGAAAAAATTAAAAAAGGGGCTCTTGCAGAACCCCCGGACTAGATTGGGGCCCCAAAAAACCCTTTTAAAAGGGGTTTGTAGGGGGAAAATAAAAATGGGAAAACCCCCCGAAAAAGGTCCAAAATAAAAAAATTTGACCAAAACCCTTTGCTGAAAAAGCACAGACAAGGCTGATTTTCCTTAAAACGTATTGGGGGCAGACCTAATCTGGCCTGTGGGAAAAAAGACAGAATTTTTGGAATTAAAAAACCAAGGGGGGAAAACCATTCCCTGCACCCAAACAAAAAAATTTCCAAAATACCCTGGTAATGCCCGAGGGGGCTTTGGGGGGCTAGCCAGTCGGGCGCCTTTTTTTGAGAATCCCGCCCTTCGGGGTCCAATTCAAGCCAGGCCGTCAACACAGGACCGTGAGTTCTGGGGAAAAAAATGGGCCCTGGGGAGAGGCCGCCCTGGCGCGCCAGGGTGCGTCGGGGAGCAATGTCCCCCGCTCCAAAAAGGGCGCGGCCAATCCAGCTTTAATATCGCGGAAAACCCCCTCTCCTGACTTTTGTCCCCGGGAAAGGGAGTATTGGGGGAAAAAGTATGGGTGGAATTGATTCCACGGTAGAACCAGGGGTCCCCCCCAATTGCCGCGGATCCCGGGACCGGGGGACGAAAATTTGGGGACCTTGGCATTCATCCTGGAACCTCGGTCCCATTTTGGGGGTTCCCCGTCGCATATCTGTGAAAAAAAACTCGGGTGTGTGCCATTCCCCTGAAGCTATGCCGTGACGGTGAGAAATCCTGCCCAGTTTTCCTCGCCCGGAAAAGGGGCTGCTGAAATCACGGAGTGATTTTTTTCCCCTGCCGGAAGAAAATGTTTTACCCGGCATAGCCCCCCCGGCTCGGGTACCTCCCGTGGTTTTGTTTGCCCCGCCTGGCATTGTTTTACTGAATTTGGGGTGGGGGCCTGCCGTGCGGTGAAAATGTCAGAGCCGCCCCAAAAGGGGGGATCTCTAAAAAATTTTTTGGGGGGTCGACTCCTGCTGAGAAAGTCCCCTGGGCTGTGTGGTACGAAAAAATGCCCCTCGACAGGGGGGGGTCCTTGTACTACCCTCCAGATATTCGGAGGAAACCAAAGGCCCGTTGAAGAGTGGAACTCCCCCGTCCACCACATAAAGTCTGTCTGCCTCAGGGCAGACGGCACCGAAGATTGGGGAATAAAGGCTCCCGTCCCTATGCCCCGACGCAGCTGAAGGGGGGAAAGAAACTGGGGAATGGAAATCCCCCGATCGTTGCCCCCCACCCCTTCCCTAGGACCCCAGAAAAAAGGGTGGTTGGGGGAACGGTTTGTGAAGGACGTACCTCTTGACGGAGAACAAAGGGGCCTTTTCCGGGGGAAGGGGTTTTCAACCCTTGGCGGTGTCGAAATCCACCCTAAAAAAGGTGATCTTTCGAGGGCCGGAGATGACTTTTTCATATTCCCCCGCACCCAGGCGCAAGAGTGTCTAGGGTAAGCTGACACTTTCCTCGCTGTTGGAAAGAGGCCCTTGTGAAAAGGTCTCTAGGTAAGGCAAGATGACTACCCCCCCGGAGTGTGAATGGATACAAAAGACCATGACCTTTGTAAAACCCTGGGAGCTGTGGCTAGCCCAAAAGGCAAGGCAGCGAACTGAAAGTAAATTTTTCCCCATGGCAAAAAAGAAACCTTTTTTTTAGGGGGAAAATTGGGGTAAGATGGCACCCCGGATGTCTATTGATGTGAAATTCCCCTTTTTCCATGGCAGCAATGACCGAGGGGAGCTCCCTTCGAAAATGTCAAATTTTTTGCGAACCATTCAGTTTTTTTTAATCTAGAATGGCCTTTAGGGACCCCCTTTTTGGTACAAGAAAGTTTGGGAATAAAACCCCGACCTCTTTCGCCCCCTTGGCAGGTACGAAAACCCCCCCCCCCCCGGTGCGAAGGCTCGCCCCCTTTTTAATAAGGCGGAACCCAGACCCCCCTTTGGGGGAAGGGCGAGGGAAAGAAAATTTGGGGAAAGGGGTGGAAATTTCTTTACCCGGGTGCTATTTCTGCCCCCTTTGTTTTGAGTAATTGTACCCCGGGGGCGAAACCCCGAGTGACGGCCCCCCACTTGGATGAATCGCCCCGGGGTTCTGCCCCCAGTCTTTTTTTCCGAAATCTTTGGGGCCTAGACCCTCTAGATTTCGGTTTTGAGACCGCTTTTCCCAACGGTTGGTCTTGTAAGGGGGCCTGACGATCTCGGCTGAGGGGTGACTGACCGCGGAACTGACTGTTGCACCCAAAACCGGGGTTGCGAAAGGCTCTAAAGCGAGGTGGGTGTGGCGAAAGGGTTTTTTTGACTTTTGCGAGGAAAAAAAAAAACTTTCCCCCTCCTGTCGCTCAATTAAGTGATCCAGTTTTTCACAAATAAACAACCCGCTTTGAAAAGGGAAAAGGACTAAGTGATTTTTTGGTCGAGTCTGTCGCCAATCCTCAACCCCAAGGATCCAAAGGGGGAACACTTTTGCAGCAGCTAAGCCCCAAATTTTTCCGCTCCATAAAAAGGTTATCAAAAATCCCCGCGGGGGCCTTGATTGATATCTCCAAAACCTCGGGGGCATTTTCCCCCGGGAGTTGTTGAGACCCGACCAGGAAATCTGGCCTTAGAAACCCCAAAATCACGAAAGGGGAAGGAGGAGAGTGCCCAGATGCCAAACACCGAGCGAGCCAGGCTTTTTTAAACAGCGATCGTTTTGGTCCAATCGAGGAACCTCAGGAAAAGGGGGAAAGGGCTTAGATGCCAAGCGTGCACCGGAGGTGACCCTGGGTTCCGCCCACTTCTTAAGAAGTTTTGGAGCAAAAGGTACCTGGGGTTTTTGGGGTTTTGTCCGTAAGGCTTATCCGGTTTTTCTCGGTGGCGTGACAAGCCCTCAAACAGGAGAGCACCAAAAACCTTATGGGTCTGTCTGGCTTTTTAAAGACCCTTTTTAAAAGGGGGCCCAAGGTGGATTCTCGATCCCCCCCGGATTGATTGACAGCTTCGATCAATGTAAGTCCCCTGAAAAACCCGGACTTCCCAAAAAATTGGGGGACCCTTCTATCGGAACCAAAAATTGATCTTCCTTTTAAAGGGGGGGAGGAGAAGCTTGTAAGGGATGCCCAACCCCCGGCGGCATAGGCGACGCATGTGGGTTGTTCCCCTGCGTCTGCCTGGAGAGCGGGCCCCCCGCGGCCGGGTTCCCGAGACTCGCCAAGACGGGTAACACTGCCCTGCCCTATAGAGCTTTAAGGGGGCTCGATTTCTTTTGTTAATGTCCCCCGATTGAACGAGCCGGGCCCTTCCCCGGGGGGCCTGACGCCTGGGGGGGTATAGGTGGGGCCCCGAGCCCGTCGGCCAGGCTTCGCAGACCCGTTAAATTGGGTGCGAAAAGGGGATTTAAGGCAATGATGCGGTTACAGCACGTGTGAGCCTTAGTTCTTTGGACTACTGTACTGTTCAGGCCCGTGAGTGCGGAGTTTTTTTTAGCGGGGGGAGCGAAGGGAGCCGGGCTGGAGGTAGCAGCACTTTTCCCCTCCTGATCCCCGGGTCCTTAAGCACGTTGACACGCAAAAGGAAAAGGCAAAAAGGTCCAGATTTCAAAAAGAGCGCCCCCCGCAGGGAGGCGTGGTCATATACTGTAAAAGGGGCCGGGGGCGAGAGGGCGGCTAGCGCCGTCAGATGCGGGGACGCCCTTTCCGGCCGCGGCCGTCTCCGGGGCCAACCGGGGACAAATTTCCGGGGCCCGGGGGCGCGGCCGAACCTCGGGGCCCAAATTTTTTTGGCGGTGGCGCCCGAAAACAGGGGCGGGCCCGCCGGAATGCCCCGGGGGGCGGAGCACGGCCTGTTTTCCGGCCGACCCCCGGGAGCAAAATTAGACATGGGCCCCTGGTTCCGGCCGAAACCCGGGGGGACTAAATTTCGCCCCGGCCTAGCACCGGGGCCGAAGCGGGGGGATTTTTGGCGGCGGCCGCCTAAAGCCGGGGGGCCGTCACCGCAGAGGGGGGAGGCCTCCCCGGGGGGTTTCACAGACACCCGCGGACCGCCCCACCGAATCTCCCCCGCCCCGACGCTACCTGACGTCCGAAATTTCCCCCCCGGAGCTTTGAAGGGGGGGTTCTCCTGCTTGCTTTCTCCAAAAAAAAGGGGGGAAGGGGTGCAGGCTCCAGCTCCAGACCTTTTAATGGTGGGTTTCCCCTTCTGCATGGTTTTGCGGCTCTCCCAGACATTACCCAGCGTCCCCCGTCTTTTAAGGGGGGTTGCACAAAAAAGGAGGGACGGTGAGGCACCCTAACTCCACCCCCCTTTTCGGGGATGAGGGGGGGGACCGCCCGCCACCTTGCAGCACCGCAGTCTGCTTGGTGGTGCGTGGGGGGCCCACGGACAAAACTTCCTCGTAAGCCTGGGGGTTAATACCTTGGGGTGGTCGGGTGAGTCGGCATTTTTCCCACGTTGCGGGAGAGGATACGTTGGAGGTTTACTCCACGTGCTGCCCCGTGAGGGTTTTTTGGGGGATCAGCCCTTTTTAATGGGTCCGTGCCCTATTCTTTTGTGGGAAAGAAAAAAAAAAAAAAAAAAGAAAAAAGGTTGGAAAAAGAACCAGACGGTGCCCATAGCACAAAAAATAATGGGTTTGCCTGCGGCCGTGCTGGGGTACCCCGGGGGGGGAGCAAAAACCTTTTTTTTTTTTTAGTGTCAGCCCCCTGGGGGAGTAGCAACACCCCCAGTCCTGTCCCCCCAAGAGACGAAGGAGAAAAAAAAAAACCCCCCTTATTAAACCATACCCATTCAGAAGTGCGTCCTCGAAGTTGTGACGGGGCAGCCACCCCCCCCCCGAAGTGACAGTGGCTGCCCTGAGTACCTGATTTGGGGGTCTTCAGTCATACGCAATCATTGTCTCCGACACGATTGATCCAGCATCACTCTGTTCCCTTCCAAAATTCATTTTTGAAGAAGAGAGGAGGGGGGAAGGTTTAACTGGGGTGTCGATACACGGGTTTTTTTTGTAGTCTGTTACCAGGAGCAGCTTATAGAAAACAAGTGGTTCCGGGGCTTTATGAGCAAAATATGTCCCCAAAAACCATCGCTAAAAAACCATGTCCTAGTCTAATCGGGCAGTCATTCCCCTTTTGTACCATAAGGTATTTTGGAAAAGTTGGACGACAACGAGATTCGATTGCAGTTGTTACCAAAAACACAAAGCTCAAAAAGGTTCTTGAAGCCGTTTCTCGATACTTTTCCCATACAGACCAGTGTGTGTCTTAGTTACCCTTTTTGCAGTCATGACCTTTATTCTGCAGGAAAAAACCCCCGAAGGGGTCGCCATTTTCCTGTCCCCTAGAACCAGCCAGTGTCCCCGAAAGGGTTTTATGAAAAGCTGTTCATGCCCCACGAGCCCCCCATGGGGACCCCCGCCACAAAATCAACTCTCCTGAGGAACCTTCCCCGCCAAAAAAAAAAAAAAAAAAGAAAATTTTTTTTAATTAATAAAATAAAAAACCGATCCCCTTTACTTTTAATTTTAAAAAATCATCAGTTTGCCATCCCAATGAAGAAATCACAGGCAGAAAATAACAATTAGGCAGAACAACCCCAATATGAATTTCCAGTTTTGACAATAAAAAAAATTTAAAGGGGGAATAGAAAAACCTGGGGTTAGGAAAGCTAATCTCAATCAATTTTAAAGGAAGAATTTAGTCTTTAAAACGGGGGCATGTTTTGGAAAACCCCAAGCACATGGGGGGTGTTCAAGAATTCTACTGGAACCGAGAACGTTTTACCCTTGGATATAAATGCCCCAAAATGATAACAATTTTTGGGAAAAAGGGGGATAATAAAAAAAAAAAAGGGCATTTAAAACTTTTGGGGGGAAAGTCAGAGAAATGCAGCCAGGGGGGTAACTATGGACACTTGGGAAAATTTCCATGGTTTTTTCCCCGGAATTCCGCCCCTCCCCCCGGGGGGGAAATCCATATTAAGGTATGCTTTCCGCTAAAAAAGCGTTTTGCAAGCGTAATTTTCTTGCAAAGCTGGTTTTTTTCCCGCGATTGCAGGTTGGAACGGTAAAAAAAAGTTTTTGCAAGATGACCAACTTTTTTCTATTGAGGCCCCCTAGCCTCAAAAGTAAAAAGTCTAATGTAAAAAAAAAAATAAAAAAAAATTAAATGTGATATTTTCCGGGGCCCCCCACCGGCCTCCCCGCGACGCCCCCGGGGCCCAAACCTTCCGGCGTCTTTGCGACAAACACCCCCAGACAGCTCACGCGGCCCCCTGTCTTGGGGTGTCCGAATGCTTTTTTGGGGCCGGGGGGCGTCCTGAGAGGCGGGAAAGCTGCGGGGGACGCGGAAGGTGAGAATATCCTATTTTTTTTTTAATTTTTTGTTTTTACATGGTTTGGAAAACCCGGGCCTGGGGAGAGTTCCTCCCCTCCAGACCCTGGGTACATCCGAAAACCCCTTACTTTGGGATGGGGGCCACCCCAAAAGGGGAAAATAATTGGTTAATTCATTCCTATGGCGGGGAATCCCCGTGGTTCCGCAAAAAGAATGAGCACTCGGGTTCTCCCGCATGGTTCCCCCGGGAAAAAACCCGAGCATGTGCAAGTTTTCGGGAATTATAAGGCCAAAAAGATTGTTTTGTAAGGGTTTTTTCCGGGTTCGCGGCGTTTCCGCGCGAAAAACGCGGGAAAACCCTGGAACCCAAAATGTGACGGCCCAAAAAATCCAGTGGAAATGTAAAAAAGAAAACACAACAAAATTTCTACAGAGACCAAATCGAAAGGGGACAAAAAAATAAATCCCCCAAAAAATAATAAATGCATGAATCCAAAAAAAGAAAAAAAAAATTTTTTCATCGGTCCTTAAAAGACGATCTGCAAATAATTAATGGCAAAGAGGTGAGTTTTAAAATTAAGTACTTTTCATCCGGTTCACCAATAATTCCTGCCAGGGTCATTCGCGGGAAGAAAAAAAAGCCCACCTGTAAACTAAATAACAAGTAAAGTCTCCTGAGTCTGGAAATTTTAAAACGGACAAATCCCCTGGGTCAGGGCATTCTCCCGGTATGGGGAGCTGAGTAAAATTTTGCGCCAAGTGTATAAATTTTAGCCTCTTTTTTAAAGATTTGGTGCTACAGGATGGCTGATTTTGGGGCCCCATATTTAAGAAAGAAAAGGGGGGGACCCGGGGGAACTAGGAACCGTAATCTGTTTAAAGTTTTTGAGGAATTAAGAGATGCCCCTCAAGAATAAAAAATAAATGCCACCAGATGGATTTTAAGGGGGGAAAAAGGTACCTGTGTCAGCCAAACAGATCAGGATGGGATTCCACCCGGGGGATGTAACAAGCATAAAAAAAAAAAAACCATAAGGGTTGTAAGGCGAAAAAAAAGTCTGCGTCAATATGTGTTGTTGATGCTGGCTGCAGTGTAGTGTGCCATGTCAAAATTACCCTGATTCCCCCTAGGGGGGGGGCAGCCATGTGAGCATTTATATTTTTAGCTCCTAGCTTCACGTGCTGTCTAGACCCGGGGGTTTCTAATTTTTCTATTGGAGAAGCCGGATGGCCGAAAGTTTCAAATTGCCTAGATGCGTCTAAATCCCACCCACTTATGGAATACAGGGGAACATTGCACACTGTCCCTCTCAGTCTCCCTCACATAAAGTGAGTGCGGGTTTTCTAATTTCACCTGGACAATGTGGGATCGAAACCAAAGGGTCCTTTGGATGATGAGTATTTTTTTTTCCTCTGATGAATGTGCCGGGGTCAGAAACATACCTTCTCCCAGGTGCCGATCATCCCAGTCCTCACCTCGCTTTCCGGGGGGGATTTTCCCACCCCCAAAGGGAATGTGCCCTTTCGCGTAAAGCGTCTGCGCTGTGTAATGTGATTTGGGCCCCGGCCTTGGGGCGTGTTTTACATTGGGCGCCAGAAGGCCATTTTCTGTCCAATCTGCGCTGTCCAGAACGTGATGTTAAGGGTTTTGAAAACGGGGACTCCTTTCTCACGTCCCACTTGGGGAAAAAAAGACTCCATGAGTCCCAGCATCAAGGGCAACCTAAAATAAAGAGTGCATTTAAACAAAAACGTTCTTACGTGAGAAAAAAAAAGTGAAATTACCCCCGGCTTGAGCGCTCTTCCCCCTCCGCCCTGTTATTGCCCATCTGAGTGGGGTTCCATTTTTAAAGATCAGCGACAAGACAGTGGGAGGGAGGTTAGAGCGTCTGACCGCACAGGGGTAAATATTTTTTTTTTTTTTTTTTCTTTTTTTAAACCAAAAAAAACTTGAGGATTATAAAAAAACGATACATTATGGTAAAGCAAACACAAAATTTTTTCTCCAAATCATTATCGGAACAAAAAAAAATAGAATAATAGAAGTTTCTCAGTGGTTTGCCACAAAAAAGATCCCCAAATTATAAGTTACACAATAGCATTGCACTTGTCTATTAATCTATGAGAGGGTCGAAGTGGGGGGCCCCCAAACACACAGAAGAAAGTGCAGCTCAAAAAAACCTGCACTTTTTGGCCCAAAGTCTGGGGCCCCCCTTTTTTGGGGCCCTAAGTTGGACCCAGTCGGAAAGATCTTATACGTCTGTGGTTTTGCGGTCAACAAAGAAAGTAAGTCTTGGGGCCTCCGATTGGGGGTTCCCCCTTTCGGGCGTTTGGAACTGAATCACTTGGAGCCAGTGTTCCCTTTTTCGGGGGGGAAACTCTTTTGGGGGCCCCCCGGACTTTGGGCCAAAAAACGGAATTCAGGTTGTACCCTGTGCATTTGGTGGGTTGTGTAGGAGGAGAATATACAATTGGTGGCCTTTCAGTAAAACTAAGGGAAAAATGGTTTTGAGGCTTAAAAAGTCGAGATCCGGGGTCATCTTTAAAACAGCCCTTTTGCATCCCTGCAGTAAAGGGGAAGTGAATGGGGGAAAAAGGTCCAGGTGGTCCTGTGCACCTGGGGAAGGGAATCTCACGACAGGGGTGGGATCGGAAAAGGTCTGAAGGGGGGGTTGTATTTTTTGGAAGCGGAAGAGGAATTGTTTGAAAGGTTCAGCTCTTTTTTTTGTGTCTGGAAAGGCTTAAAGGCCCCAGCCTTAAAAATCTGACCGAGGTCGTCAATCCCGCCGTTCCCACGTAGGACCCCATTCCAGATTTGACATTTCAGTGAGGGTTTTGTTATGTAAAAGTGGGGTGGAAAGTCATAGGAAGGGGTCCAAGCAACGTCCATGCCGCAGAACAGACGGGACTGCCTGAGGATCGGGTATCAAGCAGAGACTCGTGGGGCCCTCTGAGAAGTAATGTAGCATATGTAGTGGAGGTTTCTGGTTTGTAGGACAGGACGCTTTCCACAAGGGCTCAATGATAATCATTCCTCAACAACACAGATGAGAATGTAAATGGAGACCAGGTCACGGCGAAGGGAAGCTCTGTCCGGCCACCAGTCTCCAACCATTCATGCACTTTCGACAAACGTCGAAGAACAGCGACTGGTTATCACTAATCACTTTCAGACGAGCGGGTAAATCATCTCATATTTGAAGTTGAGCTTTTTGAGACACTTTTTTTTTACAGAAGCAAACTGGGCACTTCTGTGTTGTACTCAACCTCTAATGAAATCGATTCAGTTTGTCCAGAAAGTGTGAGGATCACACCTCTCACCAGCTAAGCCCCAGGTCCGGGTGGGGTACAGGGACCAAGGATGTGGCAAACACAGGAGCGCAGGGCGGATAAACGTGAAGTCAGCAGGATAAACATGGTGTGCACAGGAGGCGGCATACACAAACTAGAGTCCTGAATCACAAAACAAAGGTGTGTGATGACCCAATGGGCCTTAACCCCTTAAGGACAGAGCCACTTTGTAGGTAATGACCGAGCCTCATTGTTTGAATCTGACCACAGTCACTTTAGAGGTTATAGCTCTGGAACGCTTCTACGGATCCACCGATTCTGAAACGTTTTTTGATGACATATTGTGACGTACTTCAGATATATTATATTTATATAATATATATATTTATATATATATGTATGTAAATTTTCACACTTAAGTCTTATGCCCTTAAATCAGAGATTTGTGTCACACAAAACAGTTAGTAAATAACATTTCCCACATGTCTACATCAGAACAATTTTTGAAACATTTTTTTTTTGGTTAGGAAGTTAGAAGGGTTAAAAGTTGACCAGCGATTTCTCATTTTTACATCAAAACTATTTTATTTATTTATTTTTTTTTAGGGACCACCTCACATGTCAAGTGACTTTGGGGAGCCCTTTGATAGAAAATACCCAAAAGTGACACCATTCTAAAACCTGCACCCCTCAAGGTGCACATAACCACATTCAAGAAGTTTGTTAACCCTTCAAGCTTCACAGGAATTAATGGAATGTGGGCAAGAAAAGTTTTTTCACAAAATTTTTACTTTAGGCCCAAGTTTTCTATTTTCACAAGGGTAAAAGGAGAAATTGGACCCCAAATTGTGTTGTGTAATTTCTCCTGAGTACGCCAATACCCCGTATGTGGTTAAAAACTACTTTTGAGGCACAGTGCAAACCTCTAAAGGGAAGAAGCACCATATTGGAGTGCACATGTTGCTGGAATGGTGTGAGGGTGCCGTGCCACATTGGCGGAGCCCCTGAGGCAATAAAATTAACAATGTTGAATAAATGGGGTATTTAACTCTTAAATCATGTACAAAAACCCCAAAAACAATAAAATATAACTTTTAATATTGCTCTAAAATCGGGACATACAACAAAAACACCACACATTTAAAAAGTGCACACTGAATTCACCTAAAACAACGATGCCCTGAACTGTACACCTGCCTAGCATGCGGAGGTTGGCACCCTAAGACAGCCCCAACGAGAGTGGCGCCCCCGTCACGTCGGCTGCCCCTAGGCTCCTGATATGTCCTTACAATAGGTGCACCCCAAAACCATGCACAACAAGTGAAGATAGTGCCCTTTAAAGGTAGGAAAACTGGCAGTGTACTCCTGTGTATTCAGGTCAGGGATCAAGGCTGAATTTCCATGCCTGATGTGTTATGAATGAATGAAAACCAAGATGATGTTATGGATAGAGCCCCTCAAAATAACTACTGGTCCTGCTCCCAGCAAAAATGTATTATAATTAGGTATTGGGTACCCTGTATGGTGTGAGAGTAATAACTGTGCTATATGATAATGATAAAGGCATCCAGTATTACTTAGTTGATATATCACACAGGGTGTTAAATAATATCTTTCCCTTCATAAATAAGAGGGGTACTCATCTTGATATATTCTTAGACACCTCTACGCGTTTCGCCCAGCGGCTCATCAGGAGGTCAGATGTGTATACAGCATGGTGTCAAAAAATGTTCTGTCCGGTCTTATATAGCGTAGCCTCCATCTCACCCCAAATTACAAACCAAATGGTAAGATGCAGAGATGTAGTCATACAGATCTCACAAAATGGTTCGCTCCATATTCACCAATAACGTTCAAATCCCCCAGAAAATGTCCGTTCATCACTGAAAGGTAACCACCACCGAGAACGCTCGCTCACACTGATAGCCCTGGCGTGTGTTCCACAGTGGAACGCACGCTGTAATGATAATAGAGCGCTTAACGGCAGCACATGGAAAACCGGAAGTGATGAAATCCCCTTAGTGCGACTAGACGTGCGCTCCACAGTGGAACGCACGCCAGTAACACACCTTCCGATTGTCGCTGTATAGCCGGAAATGGCTCAAGTGGACGGCGCAATTTTGCAGGCGCTGAACCGCCCCAAATGTGACGTACTGTTTGCGTTTCACCTGATGGAACGCACCACAGTATAATACAGATGATTTTACTATATTATAGAGAAAAGGGGACGCATGCATCACAGTATAGATGTATTATGTTTAAATGGGGAAAGGAAGGACTGGGGAAGGGAAATAGAAAAAAGAACCGGACAAAGTAATATTTTATATTCCCATAATAATGAAAATCATGTTGAATTTGATCATATTGATAACATCTACACCCTTAATGGTGAGAGACCCCTATCCATGGGGTAAAAAAGAAATCTCCAATATCACAGCGACTCTAAAGCGCCAGAACATTTTCTCCTGTGCTCGTTAGGTCCGTCGGGGCTGACATCTGAGGTTCGGCCGTGTGCGCTCATGGGGCCACTGACCGATGCTGCGGACGGCGTCACACGCGTGCTCGTCGGCCATTATTTTGGGCCGTATACGTCTGCTGGAGGCAGGCAGCGCTATATACTCGTCTACGTCGCGCTGCCGCCTCATCTGGGCGAAAAGGACGGAGCAAAGGCCTAAAATAATAAATTATAGGAGTCTGGGATGGGGAAATCATCGCAGCGAGCTGGAGAATCGCGTTACCGGGGGGCAATTACTGCACGGTGAACGCCGGGAGGACAAAGATGGAAAAACAAGGGCTGAATTACGTTTCTTCACCCTTTCTCCTCACTTTTCACTATTTTTTTTCCTGTACATTAGATTATTAAGTGAACGGTGTCCTACAAAAGTACGAGGCGCCACAGAGAACGCGCCCTATGGGACACATAAGGCCCCCAATACAGCTGTGCCGAGACAGAGGGAACGTGATACTGGCTGCCATATGTGACGTAGAGCCAGGTGGCACACTGCAACGGCACAGCAGCGCTACACACAACACAACTTACCGCAACCTGCTGTCATACGAGGACTGACCCTCCGAGGACACCATCCAGCGAGTCCATGGAGAACAAACAGCCGTAAAGCGTTTCCGTGTTGACTTCCTCAGAACCTGCACAAACTCTCATTCGCCACTCTGGTAGTTACTTGGTGTTGCAGCTGACTCAAAAAAAAACAAAAACAAACAAACCCGGAACTTTACACATAGTGACGTCTGTCATAGTTGGCGGAAAACGCGGAGCTGAAGACAATGGGAGCGCAGCCTGCGGATCTGTGAGGGTGAGTGCATGAGGCTGGAGCCGCACAGGCAGTGTGTGCATGAGGCTGGAGCCGCACAGGCAGTGTGTGCATGGGGCTGGAGCCGCACAGGCAGTGTGTGCATGAGGCTGGAGCCGCACAGACAGTGTGTGCAGGAGGCGGGAGCCGCGCAGGCAGTGTGTGCGTGAGGCTGGAGCCGCGCAGGCAGTGTTGTGCGTGAGGCTGGAGCCGCGCAGGCAGCGTGTTGCGTGAGGCTGGAGCCGCGCAGGCAGCGTGTGCGTGAGGCTGGAGCCGCGCAGGCAGCGTGTGCGTGAGGCTGGAGCCGCGCAGGCAGCGTGTGCGTGAGGCTGGAGCCGCGCAGGCAGCGTGTGCGTGAGGCTGGAGCCGCGCAGGCAGCGTGTGCGTGAGGCTGGAGCCGCGCAGGCAGCGTGTGCGTGAGGCTGGAGCCGCGCAGGCAGCGTGTGCAGGAGGCTGGAGCCGCGCAGGCAGCGTGTGCAGGAGGCTGGAGCCGCGCAGGCAGCGTGTGCAGGAGGCTGGAGCCGCGCAGGCAGCGTGTGCGTGAGGCTGGAGCCGCGCAGGCAGCGTGTGCAGGAGGCTGGAGCCGCGCAGGCAGCGTGTGCAGGAGGCTGGAGCCGCGCAGGCAGCGTGTGCAGGAGGCTGGAGCCGCGCAGGCAGCGTGTGCAGGAGGCTGGAGCCGCGCAGGCAGCGTGTGCAGGAGGCTGGAGCCGCGCAGGCAGCGTGTGCAGGAGGCTGGAGCCGCGCAGGCAGCGTGTGCAGGAGGCTGGAGCCGCGCAGGCAGCGTGTGCAGGAGGCTGGAGCCGCGCAGGCAGCGTGTGCAGGAGGCTGGAGCCGCGCAGGCAGCGTGTGCAGGAGGCTGGAGCCGCGCAGGCAGCGTGTGCAGGAGGCTGGAGCCGCGCAGGCAGCGTGTGCAGGAGGCTGGAGCCGCGCAGGCAGCGTGTGCAGGAGGCTGGAGCCGCGCAGGCAGCGTGTGCAGGAGGCTGGAGCCGCGCAGGCAGCGTGTGCAGGAGGCTGGAGCCGCGCAGGCAGCGTGTGCAGGAGGCTGGAGCCGCGCAGACAGCGTGTGCAGGAGGCTGGAGCCGCGCAGGCACTGTGTGCAGGAGGCTGGAGCCGCGCAGGCACTGTGTGCAGGAGGCTGGAGCCGCGCAGGCACTGTGTGCAGGAGGCTGGAGCCGCGCAGGCACTGTGTGCAGGAGGCTGGAGCCGCGCAGGCACTGTGTGCAGGAGGCTGGAGTTGCGCAGGTACTGTGTGCAGGAGGCTGGAGTTGCGCAGGCACTGTGTGCAGGAGGCTGGAGCCGCACAGACAGCGTGTGCAGGAGGATGGAGCCGCACAGACAGCGTGTGCGTGAGGCTGTAGCCGCACAGACAGCGTGTGCGTGAGGCTAGAGCTGCGCAGATAGTGTGTATGAAAGTGTATGGTGTTTGTTTTATAGGAAAATTGCAGCAAAAAAAAAAAAAATCTGTGTGTGAACTTTCCCCAATTGTTGCATATTTTCCTGAGGATTACCCACAGATGCCGAGAGTGAACCCTTCACCACCTTGGGATTTTATGTTTTTCGCTCCCCTTCTTCCCAGAGCCATAACTTTTTTATTTTTTCCGCCAATATGGCCATGTGAGGGCTTGTTTTTTGCGGGACGAGTTGTACTTTTGAACGACACCATTGATTTTACCATATCCTGTACTGGAAAACGGGAAAAAAAATTCCAAGTGCAAAAAAAAGTGCAATCCCACAAATGTTTCTTGGATTTTTTTTACCATGGTTACAAAATGCTAAAACTGACCTGTCATTACGAGTTCATAGACACCAAACATGTCTAGGTTCTTTGTTTAATTAAGTGGTGAAAAATAAACCCAAAGTTTGCAAAAAAAAAAAACCCAAAACTCCATTTTTCGTGATCTCGTGTTGGGTGAGGGCTTATTTCAGCTGCAGATGAAGGAAAGGAGACACACTAGTCATTACTAGTGGGTAGGCGGAGCCCAGATGAGATAGAACACCTCAGATTAAAAAGAGTGTTGACCGGCCCTCCAGCTCGGGCTCCTCCTACTCAGCTCTCCAGTTTACAATTTGAGGTCTCAGAGGATGGTCGCTGCTGGAAGCAGCTCCTCAGAAGATTTTATTATTTTTTATCGGACAAGAGACTTGGATCACCTAATGTGGTCTAGAGGTCTCAGGGGTCTCAGCGCTGCTGGACCCCCACCTCTCCCTTGGCGGATCTGTATTACCCTAAGGGTGGTCCCTGCAGAACCCTGCCGGCCCGGGGGGATGAGGATGGCTTCCCTGGCGGGGACGCAAACCGCGCTGCAGGGGTCACTGCGATCCCCGCCCTGGGGGGAAGCATGGGCACGCGCCAGAAACCCCTGGGGGTCCCTGTGGCGCATGGCGGGGTGAGTACTCCACATTTTTATAATGTGTGTGAGTGATTCAGCGGCTGCTGCTGCAGCCGCTGTTACAGTATATGTGATGACTGTTATATTTTGTCCGCAGGTGGATGCCTGCAGGACGGGGATTGCGGGACCGGAGAATGGGGAGTCCCGCGCTTTTTTTGAAGGCGGGGGCGTGGCTTCACGTTTCCCGGGCAGGAAGCGCTCACTGAGCGCGATTTTCCTCTGCCTTCTCTTCCGGCTGCCTCCTCAGTGCGGCGGCCATTGCAGGTCTCCGGGCTCCTCACTCTCCGTTCCTCCCGCATAAGATTAAGAAGACAGCACCGCGAAGTTTAACTGTGAGTCGCTTCTGCCTATCAGGGCAGAAGCTTAAAGACTTCTCTCCCCCACAGCGCAGGGCTCTGCCACACTGAACGTCGCTAAGTTAGCGACGCTTTTTAAGTCGCATGATTTTTATGAGATGCGAAAAATAGCGCAATGTTTTAGCGATTTTTTTTTCGTTTAGTGTGGCATTCCTTGAGGACGGTTCTGTCTGCACCTGCTACCTCATAAGAGGCACCTGGGGCTCACACATCTGTCACAATAATACAGGTTGTGGAGAGCTTGTGACTTTAACCCCTTATCAGGCGGTTAACCCTTAATGGTGGGACAGCTGGGGTAACTCTCTCTTTAAGAGTTTAACCCTTCAGCGTTCGTTTTATTTTTTTCTAGAAACCACACTGTTTCTTGTTACTGTCAGTTTTAACCTGCCATTGTACTGGGTAAGACATTGTCAGATCAGAACCCAGGTGCGGACCATGTCCCGACTCCGCTACAAGATCGGTCTCGTGTATCTGACACACAGACGTCGACCGCGTCAAGCGCAGCGGTCGGAGGACCCAGTGATGTAAAAATGGAGGCTCTCACTCGTTCGATTGATAGCCTGTCTAACCAGGGGCGTAACTAGGAACGGCAGGGCCCCACAGCAAACTTCACAATGGGGCCCCCCCCCCTCGCGCGCGTTGCCAATCCCGGTCTACCCAAGTTGTGTTAAGAAAGATACCTTTATTATCCAAAATTAGAGGTTTTTGGAGTAATGATAGTGAAATAACAGAAAAGAACCAACTCCCAGGAAGCAACTGAGGTAGTGACGAAGGTAGGCTTTCTCCAGAGTAAATATGTGAAGAAACTTGTAATCCAGCCTGCAAATTGCTTTCAAAACGGATGATTTATTCAGTAGAACAACAGTCCGGTATACAGAATAATCTAAGATTGTTCTGTATACCGTACTTCTGCACCACGCCCTCACCAATTACACATGTGAGGAGTTGACAGCCTCAGCTCTGCTGCATGTGAGGAGTGACAGCCTCAGCTCTGCTACATGTGAGGAGTGACAGACTCAGTTCTGCTACATGTGAGGAGTGACAGCCTCAGCTCTGCTACATGTGAGGAGGAACAGCCTCAGCTCTGCTACATGTGAGTAGGGACAGCCTCAGCTCTGCTACATTCGAGGAGTGACAGCCTCAGCTCTGCTACATGTAAGGAGTGACAGCCTCATCTCTGCAACATGTGAGGAGTGACAGCCTCAGCTCTGCTACTTGTATAGCAAAGCTGAGGCTGTCACTCCGCGCATGTAGCAGAGATGAGGCTGTCACTCCTCGCATGTAGCAGAGCTGAGGTTGCTACTTGTCACATGTAGCAGAGCTGAGGTTGTTACTTGTCACATGTAGCAGAGCTGAGGTTGTTACTTGTCACATGTAGCAGAGCTGAGGTTGTTACTTGTCACATGAGCAGAGCTGAGGTTGTTACTTGTCACATGAGCAGAGCTGAGGTTGCTACTTGTCACATGTAGCAGAGCTGAGGTTGTTACATGTAGCAGAGCCGAGGTTGCTACTTGTCACATGTAGCAGAGCTGAGGTTGTTACTTGTCACATGTAGCAGAGCCGAGGTTGCTACTTGTCACATGTAGCAGAGCAGAGCTGAGGTTGTTACTTGTCACATGAGCAGAGCTGAGGTTGTTACTTGTCACATGAGCAGAGCTGAGGTTGCTACTTGTCACATGAGCAGAGCTGAGGTTGTTACTTGTCACATAAGCAGAGCTGAGGTTGTTACTTGTCACAAATATCAGAGCTGAGGTTGCTACTTGTCACAAGTAGCAGAGTTGAGGTTGTTACTTGTCACATGTAGCAGAGCTGAGGTTGCTACTTGTTACATGTAGCAGAGCTGAGGTTGTTACTTGTCACATGTAGCAGAGCCGAGGTTGCTACTTGTCACATGTAGCAGAGCCGAGGTTGCTACTTGTCACATGTAGCAGAGCTGAGGTTGTTACTTGTCACATGAGCAGAGCTGAGGTTGTTACTTGTCACATGAGCAGAGCTGAGGTTGCTACTTGTCACATGTAGCAGAGCTGAGGTTGTTACTTGTCACATGTAGCAGAGCCGAGGTTGCTACTTGTCACATGTAGCAGAGCTGAGGTTGTTACTTGTCAAATGTAGCAGAGCTGAGGTTGTTACTTGTCACATGTAGCAGAGCTGAGGTTGTTACTTGTCACATGTAGCAGAGCTGAGGTTACTTGTCACATGTAGCAGAGCTGAGGTTGCTACTTGTCACATGTAGCAGAGCTGAGGTTACTTGTCACATGTAGCAGAGCCGAGGTTGCTACTTGTCACATGAGCAGAGCTGAGGTTGTTACTTGTCACATGAGCAGAGCTGAGGTTGTTACTTGTCACAAATAGCAGAGCTGAGGTTGCTACTTGTCACAAGTAGCAGAGTTGAGGTTACTTGTCACATGTAGCAGAGCTGAGGTTGCTACTTGTCACATGTAGCAGAGCTGAGGTTACTTGTCACATGTAGCAGAGCTGAGGTTGCTACTTGTCACATGTAGCAGAGCTGAGGTTACTTGTCACATGTAGCAGAGCTGAAGTTGCTACTTGTCACATGAGCAGAGCTGAGGTTGTTACTTGTCACATAAGCAGAGCTGAGGTTGTTACTTGTCACAAATATCAGAGCTGAGGTTGCTACTTGTCACAAGTAGCAGAGTTGAGGTTGTTACTTGTCACATGTAGCAGAGCTGAGGTTGCTACTTGTTACATGTAGCAGAGCTGAGGTTGTTACTTGTCACATGTAGCAGAGATCAGGGTGTCACTCGTCACTTGTAGCAACCATGAGGCTGTTACTGGGCCAGGGGGATGCTACTGGTGACTGAGGTCCCGTGCCCAACAGGGCCCAGGGGGAGGTTAGTGGTGACTTGAGGCTTGCGTCAAACAGGGCCCAGGAGCCCGAGGCCCTGTTGGAATGCGGGCCCCTTGCTACCTGGGCCCTGTGTTGAATGTGGGCCCCCTGCACTGCAGCCTGGGGCCTGGGCCCTGTTGAATGTGGGCCCTGTTAGATCCTGCCTGCACCTGCCCTCCCAGTCACCATTGAGCAGCCAAGCCTCTTCTCACTGTTGAGAGACTCACGGTACTCACCCTGCTCGCCCGGGCTTCCACCTGCTTGTCCAGTCAGCCTGCTGCTTCATGTGGTCTGCCTGGCCGTCTGCTGTCCGCCCCCACATGCACACACGCTGTGACAGACGGACCATAATGCACTGGGCCGCAGCTTAAAGCTACAGTGCTCATTTCTGTTCGCTGTCTGCATTTACAACACTGTAGTGTCTCTTTAAAACAACACAGTGTTGTTATGCATCAGCGTTCAGAGTCAGAAGCCTGAACAAAATGTTGGGAGGGGGCCCGAGCGCGGATCCATTTGCCAGCGTGCTCGGGCCCCCCTTTTTGCTCCTAAATCACAGGGCAGCTGCAGCAGGGACGGGCCCCCTTCTAGCCCGGGCCCTGTGGCAGCTGCTTCCCCTGCTTCCACTATAGTTCCGCCCCTGTGTCTAACCTTATAGGTTATTGGATGTCAGCCAAACCCCCTCATGGCAGGAAGCGACACAGGCCGGTGACTTCTTTCACATATAGCGACTCAGAGAGTTCTGATGTGGAGGGTTCCCCTTTAAGTTCAGGGGGAATATCCGATTCGGATAGAGAAGATCGGCAAAGGCACTCTGCCTCTTTTTCGGGCCGTGTAGAAGCTTTAATTGAAGCTATGAGGGAGGCGTTACAGTTACAGGAGGAAGTAACTACTCACCCTGGTAAGTCGGCCCGGATGTTTCAGGAGTCGCATAAGTCATTTTCGACTTTGCCATCCTTGATTGAGCTTAATCAAGCAGTGGAGAAGGAGCGTCTGTGTCCAGACAAACGTTTTCAGGGGACTCGTCTATTGGAGTCACTGTATCCGTGTGCTACGGAATCGATTGATAATTGGATTCCTTCTCCTGAATTGGATGTCCCTTTATCTCAGCTTAGCAAATCTTCTTTACTTCCTATTAAAGGGAAGGCGAGTCTACAAGACCCACTGGACAGAAGAGCGGAGTCGGCGGCAAAATCCATTTACGAGGCCGCGGGGCATGGTTTCAGAGCAGTGCTAGGCTCCATGTGTGCTTATAAAGCTTCCCTGGTCTATTTGGACCGTTTGCAGAGGAAATGTGAACCTCAAGTACCTGAGGTGGACGAACTGTTCAAATTGTTAGAAAGTGCATTCCATATGGCCATGATGCAAACCTGGATACTGTGTCACTGCTGTCCAGGACACAATCCTCGGCGGTCTCAGTCAGGAGGGCACTGTGGCTTAGACAGTGGACCGGTGATTCGGTTTCCAAGCAAGGTTTGCTATCTTTAGCTTACAAGGGCGGTCAGCTATTTGGATCTGACCTCACGGAGCTGATTGCCAAGGCAAAGGCAAAAGAAGCAGCTTTACCGCAGTGAAGAACTGTGGCTTCCACGCCTGGCAGACCTGGTACCAGTAGTGGTCGACGGTCCTTTCGGTCCAGGGGACGATTCGGTCAGCCCTCTTGGGGGTCGGGTCGTCCCTCTTTTTCGGGAAAAAAGACCACTCAGAAATCCCGCACTCCCTGGAAACAAAGTTTCCGTCAAGACAAGAGGGAATCTGACAAAAAGCCCGCTAAGGCGGATTGACGCCAGGGTCCCGCTCGAGGACTCTCGAGTGGGAGGTCGCCTGCTCCAATTCAAATTGACTTGGGTCTCCCGTGTCCCAGACTCCTGGGTGACGCGGGTTGTGTCGGCAGGCTATTTCATAGAGTTTTCTTCCCGACCCCCCGAACAGTTATTGCCAATCTCGCATCCCGTCAGAGCCCGAGCTATGTGCCGCTTTACTGCAAGAAGTCGAATTTCTTCTGCAGAAGGGTGTGGTGGTACCGGTTCCACCAGAGGACAGGGGAAGAGGGTTTTATTCCAATCTCTTTGTGGTCCCCAAAAAGGAGGACAAGTTTCGCCCCATCCTGGATCTCAAAAGATTGAATCGGCATGTCCACGCCCGAAAGTTTCGCATGGAATCACTTCGCTCCTGTAATGTATGTGGTACAGTTCATATAGCGTCTTGTGCTTGGGTGCGATGAAAATACTTGAGACACAGGTTGATAAAGAAAGTCTTGTATTGCTTCATACAAATTGGCAAAAATAAACACACAGGTTGCAAACACAGAAGCAGGAGACACAGCAGGCCAGAGTAATCTAAGCTCAGCAATAACTCTCCACAACAGATTCAGATCTTCTTCTCTGTTACCGCAAGTCCGTGCAAACGTGAGGCTCTCAAGAGCAGAGTTCAGAGTCCACAAGTGCTTCAGAGTTCCTCAGTAGGAATGGCTGGAGTACAAGGTCCAAGGCTTCAGGAGTCAGAACACAGGTTCACTGCAGGCTAGATTCTGAAGCACTGATTACTCAGCTGTGGCTGTTTAAGAAGCAAACGGAGAGAATCAGGGCGGGAACATGCAAGCTGGAAAACTCCATTTTGACTGAGGGCAAGATAGCTGCAGCAAAACAGAAAGCAAAATGGCAGACGAACAAACTGAGTTTCAGAAACAGATACACAGAACCTTACATTACTCCCCCCTTAGGGACAACCTCCGGATGACCTCAGACCAGGCTTGTGTGGGTACCTCTGATGAAACTGACGGAGCAAGCGAGGAGCATTAACGTTATTGACTGGCTCCCATGAGTTGTCCTCCACTGGGTAGCCCTGCCATTTAATCAGATATTGTAACTGATTTCTATACAACCTGGAATCTAAAATCCTTTCCACCACAAATTCTTCCTGACCATCGACTAGCACTGGGTCAGGGCAAGGAGAAGAACGTCCAGGAAACGTATTGGGTGTCGCAGCCTTTAGTAGGGATACATGAAAGACAGGGTGGATTCTCATAGTTCTGGGCAGTTGAAGACGACAAGCAACGGCACTTATAATCTTACTGATTTTATAGGGTCCAATGTACTTATGTCCCAACTTAGACGATGGAATCCTTAACTTAAGATTTCTGGTTGACAGCCAGACCAGGTCTCCTACCTTAAAAGCTGGTGCAGGTTTACGAAATTTATCTGCTGCCTTCTTGTACCTTTCCTGAGCCGATTCCAGATTCTCCTTTAGAAGATCCATATTCTTCTGTAAAGTCGTGACTCTTTCAGCCACTGCTGGCAAAGGCGTCTCTATGGGAAATCGTGGTAGAATGTTAGGATGATAACCTAGATTAGAGTAAAAAGGAGACTGTTTAGTGGAGGCACTCTGAGAGTTGTTGTAAGAGAACTCAGCCAATGGAAGTAGATCCACCCAATCATCCTGTAGGTGGCAGATAAAGCAGCGGAGATACTGCTCCAGGGTTTGATTGGTTCGTTCGGTTTGTCCATTAGTCTGGGGATGAAAAGCAGAAGAAAGGTTTACTTTAATGTCCAATGCTGCACAGAAATTTTGCCAAAACCTAGAAGTGAATTGCACCCCTCGATCCGAAATAACCTCATCCGGTACTCCATGTAAACGAAACACATCTTTAATCATCAAATCTGATGTCTGTTTTGCAGTGGGTAATCCGACACAAGGGATAAAATGAGCTGCCTTTGTTAAACGGTCAACCACCACTAGAATAGTGTTCTTCCCTTGAGAGGTTGGTAATTCCACAATGAAGTCCATAGAAATGGATCCCCACGGGCGGGACGGGGTGGGAAGAGGCTGTAACAGACCAGTTGGTGAAGAGCGAGGTGTTTTGCATCTTGCACAAAACCCCACACGAAGTGACATAGTCCAAAACATCCTTCCTACAAGTGGGCCACCAAAAGAAACGAGAAAGAAATTCCTGTGTCTTTAGAATTCCTCTATGCCCGGCTATTTTGGAATCGTGAATGAGTTGCAATACTCTCAATCTGACTGTTTCAGGTATATACAGACGTTGTCCCAGAATCCACACACCATTCTTAAAGACAAGACTTACGTCCCTTGGGGGTTGAGCCAAAAAAGAATCCGCATGGTATGCTTCCTTGATGTCTTTAATTAGGTCTTGATGATGAATCACTCCTAGGAATCTAGAGTCAGGAAGAATAGTCTTAGGAGGAGTAATTGGACGTGTCTCTGCTGAGTAAATCCTAGAGAGTGCATCAGCCTTTCCATTGCGCGATCCTGGTCTATAAGAAATAATAAAATTAAATTGGTTTAAGAAAAGATTCCAGCGAGCCTGGCGAGGAGTCAGGCACTTAGCCGACCTGATAAACTCAAGATTACGATGGTCTGTCAGAACGACTATTTGCTGTGCAGCTCCTTGAAGAAGGTGTCTCCATTCTTTGAAGGCGGCAATAATGGCCAACAACTCTCTATTGCCCACATCGTAGTTCTTCTCAGCCGAAGACAACTGCTGGGAAAAGAAGGCACAGGGATGCAAGACATTCTTCTCACCTGTTCTCTGAGAGCGTATAGCTCCCACGGCACAGTCTGAAGCATCCACCTCTATTATGAAGGCAAGCTCTGGGTTGGGATGTACTAGGATAGGTGCAGTGGTAAATTTATCTTTTAGACGGGAAAATGCTTCCTGGGCTTGGGGAGTCCAGGAGAACTTAGACTCTTTCCGGGTAAGTTGGGTGATAGGTGACACTACCTCAGAGAAATTTCTAATGAAACGTCTATAGAAGTTTGCAAACCCGATGAAGCGCTGTACCTCCTTCACATTTCTAGGACTTGGCCAATCATTGATGGCTTGGGTTTTACTTCCATCCATACTAATTCCTTGTGTAGACAGTACATACCCCAGAAATTGAATTTCGGTCTTATGGAATTCACACTTTTCAAGCTTGATGTAAAGATGATTTTGTCTTAGACGTTCCAAGACCATTCTCACATGTCCATGATGTTCCTCTGTGGAGTTAGAAAAAATTAAAATATCATCCAAATAAATTACCACGAATGTATCTAGGAGATCCCTGAAGATGTCATTCACCAAGTGTTGGAAAGTGGCTGGGGCGGTACTCAGACCAAAAGGCATAACCAGATATTCAAAGTGTCCATAGCGTGACCTGAATGCAGTCTTCCATTCATCCCCAGGTCTAATACGGACTAAGTTATAGGCCCCACGAAGATCTAGTTTAGAAAAAATTTTGGCATGTCGCACTCTCTCCAATAACTCAGGGATTAAAGGCAATGGATAACGGTTTCTAATAGTAACCTTATTGAGTTCCCTATAGTCTACGCATGGTCTCAGGGATCCATCTTTCTTCTTTACAAAGAATATGGGTGCCCCTGCAGGAGATGAAGAGGGGCGTATGAAGCCCTTGGCTAGATTTTCGTCTATGTACTCTTTTAAAGCCTTCAGCTCGGGCCCCGCCAGGGGGTAGATCTTACCAAAAGGTATCTCTGCTCCAGGCAATAATTCAATTGGACAATCATATGGACGGTGAGGAGGAAGCTGGTCAGCGTTCTTCTTGTCACATAAATCCACATAGTCCTGGTATACAGCTGGTAGTTCAGGGACTGATATGGTTCCTTTAGGAACAGAGCAAGCTGAAATTTTTGGACTCATCTGTTTCTCTGGAAAGTGTAATTCCTTGGTCTCCCAGTTAATGGTAGGATTCTGAGCCTGCAGCCATGGTAGCCCTAGAATAATGGGAAAGTGAGGAGAAGAGATAAGCATAAAGGACAGTTTCTCTTGATGATCTTTACCCATAAGAACCTTTAAAGGCTCTGTTTCCTGATCCACTGGTCCAGAGGTCAGCAGGGAACCATCCACAGTTTCCATCTGTACTGGAGCAGCCTTCTTCACTGAACGTATTCCCTGTTTTAGAGCAAAGGAGACATCCATAAAATTTCCACTTGCACCTGAGTCGATCATAGCAGAGCTAGACACCCAGGCTGAGTCAACCCAGAGTTTGATGGAAAGAAAACAGTGAGAATTGTTTTTCTTACAACTCAGCTGGGACACCGCTGAGGAAACTTGAAAGATGGCAGCATTTACACAGTCAACGTCCTCAGAGGTAACGGAGTTTAAGTCCGAGAAATCAAGATCTGTTGCTGCAGCTCTCTCTGGAGCCTGAGACTCGGAACTGACAGATCCCCTCTCGCAACACTCACAATGAATGAGTGCTGCAGTAGTCTTGCGAGAACGGCTGGGACAGTTAATAATAAAGTGCCCTGACTTACCACAATAAAAACATAGATTCTCCTTAAAACGATGTTCCTTGCGTGCATCACTAACCCGTCGTAGTAAAGAGTCTACCTGCATGGGTTCAGGTTCAGGTTCCCGTGTAATCCTATTCAAAGGTTCCTTAGCTGGAGAGGAAGGTAGGAAAAGGTTAGTACGATTGCTTTCGAACCATCTCTCTTGCCTGCGTTCAGTTAAACGAGTATCAATACGGATGCAGTAGTTAATAAAGTCACCTAACGCAGTGGGAGGGTCGGCACGAGCAAGTTCATCCTTAATTAGTGGGGATAACCCCTTTCGAAAAATAGATTTTTTGGCGGAATTGTCCCAGGTGGTATCAAGGGCCCATCTCCTGAAATCCAAGGCATATTCAGCTACCGAGTGCTTACCTTGGCGCAAAGCTAACATGGCTGCTTCAGCTGTTGCACCTCGATTGGGGTCATCAAACACCTGCCCCATGGCTGAAATAAAATCATCAAGGTGATTCAAACAATCATCCTCAGTCTCAATCAGAGGGTTTGCCCATATCAAAGCCTTGTTGGTAAGCAACATAATTATAGTAAGCACCTTAGATCGTTCAGTAGGAAATTGTGAAGCATGTGCAGAAAAAAAAAGATTGCATTGATTAACAAATCCCCTGAATTTTTCACGTTCACCACCAAAACGAAAAGGGGGCAACTTGGGAATCCCAGAACTCGGGGCCACGGCAGGAGCCTGGACTCGCCCCTCCAGAACCTCAATCCTGGCTCGCAAATCCTGGGTAGTCTGTCCAACCACTTGCAAATTGTGATTATTTAGGTCCTGAAGATTTGTAAGACGGGTCTTTATATTCTGCAAATCTGCAAGGATATTATCAGTCACTCCGCAAAGTTCCTTTATGCGGGCCTCCATTTTCCAGATCTTTTAAGACAGGATACTGGAAGAAGAGGAGAGAAAAAAAACAATAGTGTTCACCTGTGGCAACACTGAAGAAAGAAAAAACTTTAAGGGAACTGCTCACCTGGAATGGTTGTGAGAAGTCACAACCACTATCATCACAGAAAGCTTTCAACCAGACATCTGATATCCAGAGTTTCAGCAGACAAAAAGAGAAGAGAAAAAAAAAAAAACAAAACAATAGTGTTTACCTGTGATAACACTGCAGAAAAAAAAACTTAAGGGAATTGCTCACCTGGAATGGTTGTGAGAAGTCACAACCACTGTCATCACAGAAAGTACAACCGGACATCCGATATCCACAGTACAGCAGACAAGCCTTTCCAGACCCAGCAGACACTAACGTTTGGCTTCAGAATCTTGTAATGTATGTGGTACAGTTCATATAGCGTCTTGTGCTTGGGTGCGATGAAAATACTTGAGACACAGGTTGATAAAGAAAGTCTTGTATTGCTTCATACAAATTGGCAAAAATAAACACACAGGTTGCAAACACAGAAGCAGGAGACACAGCAGGCCAGAGTAATCTAAGCTCAGCAATAACTCTCCACAACAGATTCAGATCTTCTTCTCTGTTACCGCAAGTCCGTGCAAACGTGAGGCTCTCAAGAGCAGAGTTCAGAGTCCACAAGTGCTTCAGAGTTCCTCAGTAGGAATGGCTGGAGTACAAGGTCCAAGGCTTCAGGAGTCAGAACACAGGTTCACTGCAGGCTAGATTCTGAAGCACTGATTACTCAGCTGTGGCTGTTTAAGAAGCAAACGGAGAGAATCAGGGCGGGAACATGCAAGCTGGAAAACTCCATTTTGACTGAGGGCAAGATAGCTGCAGCAAAACAGAAAGCAAAATGGCAGACGAACAAACTGAGTTTCAGAAACAGATACACAGAACCTTACAGCTCCGTTGTGGCAGCCTTGTCGCAGAACGACTTTTTGGTGTCAATCGACATTCGCGACGCCTATTTACACGTTCCAATCGGACGGGCTCACCAACATTACCTTCATTTTGCCATAGGACAAGATCATTACCAATTTGTGGCCCTGCCATTCGGTTTGGCCTCAGCGCCCAGAGTTTTTACAAAAATTCTGGCGCCTCTCATGGCAATACTACGAAGACAGGGAGTCACGATCCTTCCTTATCTGGACGACCTTTTGATTGTGGCGTCCTCAAAGGAGGAGGCGGTGACGGCTCGCGACCTATCACTTCAGCTCCTGGAGGACTTCGGGTGGCTGGTCAATTGGGAGAAGTCGTCTCTGGAACCGTCACAATCAATCCTGTTTTTGGGGATGCATTTCCACACGGTACGAGCAGTGGTGTCCCTGCCTCCAGACAAGCAAGCATGTCTCCTTCGGCATGCACGGGTGATGAAGTCTTCAACGACAATGTCCCTTCGGAGATGTATGCGCCTTCTGGGGTTGATGGTGGCTTCAATGGAGGCACTTCCGTTTGCACGATTTCATTCCAGGGCTCTCCAAAAGTTCATTCTGAACCGCTGGGATCGGTCGCAGACCTCACTGGATTGCAGTGTTATCATCTCTCACAAAGTACGAGAGTCTCTAGGATGGTGGATCCGTCCGAAAGAGTTATCCCTGGGGAAGTCTTTCCTCCCTCCGAAGTGGTCGGTCATAACCACCGATGCCAGCCTGACAGGCTGGGGGGGTGTTTGGAACGACCTCTGGACTCAGGGAGTATGGTCGTCGGAAGAGTCTGTTTTGCCGATCAACATCCTCGAATTGAGGGCGATTTTCCTTTGCCTCCAACACTGGACGGTCCCTTTAAGCGGTCTGCCTGTCCGAGTGCAGACAGACAATGCGACGGCGGTCGCATATATCAATCACCAAGGCGGGACAAGGAGTTCCAGACTCATGGTGGAGGTATCTCGGATCCTGATATGGGCAGAGACCAGAGTTCCAGCCATCTCTGCGATCCACATTCCAGGAGTTCAGAATATCACGGCGGACTTTCTAAGTCGCGAGAAGATGGATCCCGGAGAATGGAGTCTTCTTCCGAAAATTTTTGCACTGCTGTGCTCCCGTTGGGGAACTCCCCAAGTGGATCTGATGGCATCCAGGTTCAATGCCAAGTTACCGACATTCATGTCCAGGTACAAGGATCCGAAGGCTGTGGCGGTGGATGCTCTGGTGGCTCCGTTGGACCAATTCGAGCTAATCTATGTGTTTCCGCCGATATCCTTACTACCTCTGGTACTCCGTCGGATCAGACTGGAGAGAATCTCGGCTATAGTGATAGCCCCAGATTGGCCAAGGAGAACGTGGTTCTCGACACTGGTGTCACTCCTGGCGGCACCGCCAGTTTCACTTCCTCTTCGCCCGGACCTGTTGACCCAAGGGCCCGTTCGTCATCCGGACCTGAAGTCTCTGCGTTTGACGGCGTGGCTCTTGAGACCGAAATATTGACCCGTCAAGGTTTTTCAGCCGAAGTCATTGCCACTTTGCGAGCGGCCAGAGGTCCGGCCACTACTAGAATTTACCACAAGACTTGGGAAGCCTTCTTTTCGTGGTGTTCGGGTTCTTCAAGGAATCCGAGGATTTTTTCCATTCCCAATTTGTTGGCCTTCCTGCAATTTGGACTGGACAAAGGTTTGGCAGTTAGCACCCTGAGGGGTCAGGTTTCTGCTCTGTCCTTGCTGTTCCGAAAGGCTATCGCCTCGCGTAGGGACGTGCGTTCCTTTTTTCGCGGAGTAACCCGCCAGTTTCCACCGCGTAGGGCGCCTGTGTCTCCTTGGCGTCTCAACCTTGTTTTGGAGGCTCTTCAACACGGGCCTTTTGAGCCTATGGACTCTGTTAGTCTTTCTTTGCTCTCTTGGAAGGTTGCCTTCCTAGTAGCGGTCACTTCTTTGAGAAGGGTTTCTGAGTTGGCGGCTCTTTCTTGCTTGCCTCCCTTTCTGGAGTTTCACCCGGATCGTGTAGTGCTACGCACACGGAGCGACTTCTTACCTAAGGTGGTGTCGCAATTTCATGTTAACCAGGATATTGTATTGCCTTCTCTTTGTCCGAGGCCAAGGAATGCGAAGGAACGGGCCTTGCACGCATTGGATTTGGTGCGGGCTTTGAAGTTTTATTTGACTGTTACTCAGGGTTTTCGGAAGTCGGACTCTCTGTTTGTGATTCCAGCAGGTCGTCGACGTGGTCAACGAGCTTCCAAGGACTCTATAGCTCGTTGGATTCGGTCGGCCATTTTGGAAGCGTACCGACTTAAGGGCGAACCTTGCCCGATTAAGGTTCGAGCTCACTCCACGAGGGCTGTGGGCTCGTCATGGGCCTTCCATCAAGGGGCCTCGGCAGCTCAGCTCTGCCGGGCGGCTACCTGGCGCTCTGTCCACACTTTTACGAAATTTTATAAGGTGGACGTTAGTGCTTCCGCTGATGCAGCCTTGGGACGTAGAGTCCTACAGGCGGCGGTAGTTTAAAGTTTTCTTTAACTTGTGTTTTTAGCGCTAGTTGCGCAGTTTCTTAGGTTGTTGGGTTCTGCCTTTTTCTGGTTTTTTTCCCACCCTATATTTTTGGACTGCTTTGGGACGTCCCACTAGTTATGACTAGTGTGTCTCCTTTCCTTCCGTTCTGCTGCTGAAAGACGGATTTTGGTAAGAACTTACCTGTAAAATCCTTTTCAGCGAAGGAAGGAAAGGAGACACAGCTCCCTCCCTTGGCAGAAGTGTGTTGTTGTATTTACAGATGCGGCGTGACCCTTCTCTGATAGCAATTATCTGGGCCGAGGTCGGTGCACTACGGCTCTGTTCCAGCATCGCCAGCTCATCGCAGTGGTCAGGTCCAGTGAGTAGTGCCTGGAACTGTGTGGTTTTTACCTAAATGCATGCATAACCTGTACTCTTGTGTTTTTTGTCTCTGAAGTCCTTCAGAAGGGGTTATGTTGCTTCCGCTGGTGATATTGCTCTTCCTTAAGCTTGTGTACAACTGGAGAGCTGAGTAGGAGGAGCCCGAGCTGGAGGGGCCGGTCAACACTCTTTTTTTAATCTGAGGTGTCTATCTCATCTGGGCTCCGCCTACCCACTAGTTATGACTAGTGTGTCTCCTTTCCTTCCTTCTTCGCTGAAAAGGATTTTACAGGTAAGTTCTTACCAAAATCCGTCTTTTTTGCATGCCGAGCTGATGTTTTTATTGACATCATTTTGGGGCAGATATGTGATGATCGCCTTTTATTGCAATGTTGCAGCGACCAGAAAAAACGTAATTCTGGTGTTGTGATTTTTTTTTTTTTTTCTCGTTGAGTTGTTTACAGATGCCAGGTGGTCGGCACCCTGCAATCATGTGACGGGCGCTGATGGGCGGAGCTAATGACACACATCTGTCAGAGATTGACAGCGGCATTTGACTTGTTAACAGCCGCGGGTGGATCACAATTTCACCCGGGGCTGTTAGGGGCACATGACAGCTGATCAGATCAGGTGTCATGTGCTAGAAAACGTGCAGGCTCCGACGCGGAATGGGGAGACGACCGATGACGGACACTAACAAAGGAGCAAGTGAATTTGTGCTGGCCTGGTCCTGCGCCCCGTCTTCGTCTGGTCCTGCGCCCCGTCTTCGTCTGGTCCTGCGCCCCGTCTTCGTCTGGTCCTGCGCCCCGTCTTCGTCTGGTCCTGCGCCCCGTCTTCGTCTGGTCCTGCGCCCCGTCTTCGTCTGGTCCTGCACCTCTTTTTGTTCTGTTCTCTGACGCCCCATCCTCTGCTCCGTCGTCTCCTGTGCTCCGGCCCCACTGTTTTCACTTCTGTACTGCAGCACAGACACCATTTTTCTGGTGTTCTTCCAGCTGTTAGAACACCACCGTCCTAGCAGTTGTTACCCACCTTATAAATTATTCTTTAAAGCCCCAAATGTGATGGTCTTTTGGAGATAAGCAAATGTCATTGCCGCGTAGTCTAATTGAATGGGCGATTGTTTCTCTGCCGATCAGCATTGAGGTGCGGTATTTTTTCATTATATTGTTGTTGTTTTTTGTTAATGATACTTTATTTGTTCTTGTCCACAGGTGACGGCCGCACTGTGCATCATGGAGGACGAGCCCGGACTATCGGACCAGGAGTCGGATGCCGGCAGTGAGGAGGTGCTGACCCCTGCGGAGCTCATTAGTAAGCTGGAGGAGGTGAGAGCCCAAGATGTTACCGAGGACCAGACACTCCGTCCAACGCAGCGTCCAGATGTTACAGCATAGTGGAGAGGATTTTATGAAATCCCGTCTCCACTATGCGTGCAGGGCCGCATCCGGCCACAGTGAAGTTTCAGATGGTTACAAAGCTACTGTTTTTGTTTTTTTTTTTTGTTATGACTTTTTGCATAACAATATTAAAAATATGAGACAGCCCCAGAAATCTGCTGTGGATGGGCCAATAAACCCCTTTGAACTGCCATTTTTCAGTTGCGGCATTTTCTCGAAAAAAAACAAACAAAATGATACCAACGAAAATTGCTGCTTCCGACGCAAAAGTAAACCCAGACATGGCTCCATTGATGGAAAAGTAAAAAAAAAAGTTATAGGTCTCAAAAAATGGCGACACAAAGCACCTTTTTTCTACAAAGTTCTAAATTATTATCAACCACTAAAATAATAATAAAAATAAACAATTTTGCCATCACTGTAACTGTAATGACCTGGAGGATCAGGTTGTCGCACGGTCAGTCCGTGCATTGTGATCCAAGATAGGACCGATTATTACGGACGCCTGAAAGAGCCCTAGGGGTGAAACCCCCTTTATAATTTAAAGGTCCCGATGATGGCGCCAGGGGACTTCAGCGATGTGGTTCACTAATACCACCACATACAGACCCTCTGGGTTTGCATAATTAATAGGTATCTATTGCTGCAACCTTCTAATATTTCTGGCATTTACACTCCGTTTATTTAACCCCTTCAATCACTATAATGCAATCATTTTGAGACAGGTTTTGCAGGTTGCTAAGCTTAAATTCAGATGAAAATCCACATGTAAGGCACACAGGGTTACAGGTTTTTTTCTCCTTCTGTCGCAGGCCTGGCTGAATGAGAAGTTTGCCCCCGAACTCCTGGAGAGTAAATCTGAGATTGTGGAGTGTGTGATGGAGCAGCTGAATCATATGGTAAGTATGCCGGACCGCGGTTATTACTGACTCTTTTCTCCTGGCTCATTTACAGCTGACCATTTATTTCCTCAGGAGCAAAATTTGCAGCGAGCTCGACAAGGTGACCTGAAGATAAGTTTCCATCACATGGAGATAGAGAGGATCAGGTTCATGCTCAGCAGCTACCTGCGCAGCCGCTTAGTTAAGGTACTGGAAAAATGCAGAGTACAGGCGCCCACCCTCCAACTACCGTCTCCCACGCTTTTTTTTGCAGCCTGCCTGGCTGGGTATCTGTTTTCATGACCTGCCCACTTGCAGTGCAGGATATGACAGCAGCTGCCTTGGTCCTGAGTTGGTATAAATGGTAGTTTAGTAATATATGACTCCTGTACTTAAAGTGGCTGGCCCAAAATTACACCACCCGATGCTGAGAGCCCCACACATCATAAGATTTTGGGTCCTGTGTTCGCTGTTTAGGTTACAGACGCATGCTGCTGCGCTATTCTTGGTTTATGGGACTGTCAGAGAGAGGCAAGTACAGCACCTGACCATCTCCGTCAGTCCCATAGACAATGAATGGAGCAAAGGTGCACATGCGGAATAGCTGATAAGTTATTGTTTTGGGTCAACCCCTTTAAGCGCCACACCCTGACACGGGACGAGTCATTCTATGCGTTAGTGACATGATCACGGAGCGCCGATGGGTTGCCATGACAGGTGAAGATCTGCTGAAGACCCCCGTGCCTATTATTCCAGTACTGTTGTGAAAGCCAGCTTGTAGACCATGATTTTCGCTATACATAGCAGTGCTTAAAACAGTTGATCATAGGTTCAAGTCCCCCTTAGGGGACTAACAAATTCAGTAAAAAGGGAAAAAAAAATTTAAAATACATAACAGTTCCTCATTAAAAGCTCCTCATTAAAAATAAAACAATTAAAAAATACACATTTTTGGCATTGCTGCGTTTGTAAAAGTCTGATGTATCAAAATATAAAATAAATTATTCCGATCTGTAAATGGCATAACGACAAAAAAAATCAAAACTCCAGAATTATTTTTTTTGGACGCCACAACATTGAAATAAGAGGCAATCAAATCATTATATTTACCATAAAATTGTATCAGTAAAAATGTCAGCTCAGAGTGCAAAAAAAAGCAGTCACATAGCCCCATAGTCCAAAAAATGAAAATGTTACAGGTCTCGGAAATGACAACAAAAGCAAACGTTTCTTTCTCTATCGCTTCATTGGGGACACAGGAGATCAAGGTTGTATGCTTCCGACAATTGGCAAAAAAGAATGACCTCTTCCTCCAGAATGGTACACCCACCAACTGGCACGAATCTAATCAGCTAACCAGTTTTAGCTTAGTGTTGGTAGGATGTGAAAACAGACAAGGCACTTCTAGAATTGGAGGTGCACAAGTAGGGTCCAAATCCATCAGTAGTACTGTAAAAAAGACTTGGCTCTCAATCGGTGTATTCAACAGGAATATTTATTAATTGTAGAAAATCCAGAAAAAGGAAGAAAAAAAAAGACTTTTCGGTCAATAGAAGACCTTCATCAGTCATATGGATAAAGGGGATACTTTGTGCTGCTGCACCAGTTGACGGTCTGTGGTATCCACCGCTCAAACTGGAAGCGCTTCCTTCAAGCCAACTCCCTGAACAGATCGTCCAGAAAAGGCTCCAACACGTTCTCTTCCGCATGACAGGTCACTGCCACATGGGAGCTCTCTGAGTGGGCGAACATCTCCTTCTCTTCCAGGACATGTGGCTCTCCACAGTCAAAGATGCTTGGATCAGAGTGGTTGTTGACTTCTCTAGCCCAAAACCATTTTTTCAAGTACCGCCTCCAACAGACCCGTCTCTTGTCTCAGGATTTTTCAAAGCCATTTTATTGCTTCTTCATTTAGGCGTCATCGTCACTGTTCCTCCACAAGAACGGTCTGTGGGGTTTTATTTAAATTTTTTCATGGTTCCCAAGAAAGATGGTTCCGTTCTTCACATCCTGGGTCTCAAGCTCCTAAGAAAACGAGTATGTTTACGTCAATTCAGAATGGAGTCGGTGATGGCCTCTATGGAAACCAAGGAATTCCTTTGCTCAGTAGATATCCAGGACGCTCTTCTCCACATTCCCATTTTTCCGAGTCACCAGAGGTTTCTTTCCAGTACAACCGGATCACTTTCAGTTTGTGGCCCTTCCCTTTGGGCTGTTCACTGCTCCCAGAGTCTTCACGAAGATTATGGAAGCTGTCATGGCTATTCTACGTGCCAGGGGGATCCTAGTCATCCCTTTACCTGCCGATATCCTCGTCAAGGCTCCAACTTTCTCTGCGACTTTGGAAAACCTACAGATCACTCTCTATACCCTCTCCCGACTCAGATGGATCATCAACATACCAAAGTCATCCTGGCCCAGTGCTTGATCTTCTTGGGCATGCTCTTCAACACAAGGCTATATACAAGGCTCTATAAAGTCTTGCAGAGGACAAAATCTCTGCCCTCCTAGAGGCACCTTTGTCAAGCGCTCTCCTCCACGATCTTTACACTTTTGCATGAGTGTCCAGGGCTGGATGGTGTCTGCCTCAGAGGCGATTCCCTTCGCCCAGTTCCATTCAAGACCACTGGAGCTTGCGCTCCTGTCTCAGTGGAACAAGACTGTCCCCTCCTTGAACGGACAGATGTCCCTTCCGAATCAGGTCAAGCAGTCTCTAGCCTGGTGACTTTGCCCCTTATTCTCAGTGGACGATCATTTCCACCCATTCATTGGCAGGTTATGACAACAGAATGCAACCTACTCTAGGGGTCACTTAATTGGATTCTCACTGTTCAAGGTCATTGGAACTAACACGAATCATCCCTTCCCATCAATATTCTAGAGATCAGAGCCATTCGTCTTGCCCTCCGCCAATGGCAGGACCTCCTGATGACAGGCCTCCCTGCATCTAGTCAGACAACACCACAGCTTTAGCGTACATAAACCATCAAGGAGAGATCTGGTGCTGTTAGGCTCTGGCGGAAGTCTCTCGGAACCTCACCTGGGCAGAACAGATTGCCAGCCAAATCAGCGGTTTATATACCCGGAGTAGACAATTAAGACGTCGGCTCTCTAAGTCGCAAGGGTCTGGTGGTGGGAGAGTGGTGTCTTCACCCATTCATATTCACCTAGATCTGTCATCAATGGGGCACCTCTGACGTCAAATTGATGGCATCCAGATTGAACAACAAGGTTCCCCTGCTTGTTTCCAGAGCTCGCAACTCACTCGCTCTCAGCTCCAATGCCATGGCAAGTCCCTGGTCCCAGTTCGCTTTTCCTTTTATCTTTTTCCCCCGCTTCTTCTTTTTCCCAGACTTATCAAAAAGGCCGCCCAGACCTACTATCCCAGAGTCCCCTCTTCCACCAGATTTCTCAGTCTCTCAATTTAATGGCATGGCTGTTGAGGCCACAGTGTTGAGACTCTCAGGTTTTTCACATCAGGTTATCCAAACCATGAACAAGGCCCGCAAACCTTCCTCCTCCCTCTGTACCTTGAAGGACTTTTTCTGTTGGTGTGAATCCAATCACACCGCCCCCATGATCTTATCCCTCTTGGCCTTCTTCTAGTCAGGCCTTGAGTCTGTTGTTGCTCCCGGCTCTCTTATGGGTCAGGTCTTTTCTTTGTCCATCCTGTTCCAAAAAAAAACATGGCCTCTCGCCCTCAGATCAAGACATTACTCCAGGGTGCAGCCCATTCGGACCCCCCCCCCCTACTATCCCTCTGTGGGGCCGTGGGACCTCAACCTGGTCCTTTAAGTTCTTCAGTGTTCTCCCTTTTGAGCCTCTTCGGCAGATCTCTCTACTTTTTCTCTCCTAGTAGGTGTCCCTTCTAGTGACCATCACGTCCATCAGACTGGTGTCTGAACTGGCAGCCCTCTGATGCTCTTCCTTCCTCATTTTCCTTCAGGACAAAGTAGTCATAAAGTCAGTCCCCTTCTTTCTTCCAAAGGTGGTTTTGGCTTTTCATCTCAACATGTAAATTTGCAGCTCCCATTAGGCAATCTGATCCAATCTTCATTCCTGACGGTACCTGGAAGGGCCTGCCGGCATCCAAAGCAACTATCACTTGTTGGATCCGGTCAGCAATTTTGGAAGCGTATTGAACAAAGAACAGAACGCTTACCCACGGGGTGATGGCTCAACCCACTCGGTCTGTGGGGTTTCATGGGCCGCGAGTCACCATGCTTCCACTCTGCGTGTTTGTAAGGTGCTACCTAGTTCTTTGTTCACACTTTGTCAAAGTTCCATAGAGTTCATACCTATGCCTCGGCAGATGCCAGCCTAGGCAGGAGGGTTCTCCAGGTGGCAGTTTCTAGTCTCCCGACCTGAAGGAAATATGCATACTTTGTGGTTTAATAGTTATTGTTGTTTTTCCCACGCTTTGGACTGCTTTGGGACATTTCCTGTGTCCTCCAATGAAGTGACAGAAAACAGGAGTTTTGGGTACTCGCTATAAAGTCCCTTTCACAGTCTTCATTGGGGGATACAACACCCTCCCTTTCTGCATTATGTTTTGCTCTTTCAGCTGCAGATGAAGGAAGGGAGACACAGTCATTACTAGTGGGTAGGCGGAGCCCAAATGAGATAGACACCCCAGATTAAAAAGAGTGTTGACCGGCCCCTCCAGCTCGGGCTCCTACTCAGCTCTCCAGTTTTCAATTTGAGGTCAGAGAAGATAGTCGCTGCTGGAAGCAGCTCCCCAGAAGATTTTATTATTTTTTATCGGACAAGAGACTTGGATCACCAAATGTGGTCTAGAGGTCTCAGGGGTCTCAGCGCTGCTGGACCCCCACCTCTCCCTTGGCGGATCTGTATTACCCTATATGGTGGTCCCTGCAGAACCCTGCCGGCCCGGGGGGATGAGGATGGTTTCCCTGGCGGGGACGCAAACCGCGCTGCAGGGGTCACTGCGATCCCCGCCCTGGGGGGAAGCATGGGCACGCGCCAGAAACCCCTGGGGGTCCCTGTGGCGCTTTCGGCTGGTGAGTACTCCACATTTAATATGTGTTTGAGTGTTTTCAGCGACTGCTGCGGCAGTCGCTGTTACAATATACATGCGGTGACTGTGTGTTTTTTGTCCGCAGGTGGATGCCTGCAGGACATAGGAACGGGGGAGAGAGGAGCTGCGCGCCTTTTTTATTTGAATTTCGCGCCGCTCTGAGCGCGCGCTTTACGGCAGTCTCCTTTTCCGGCTTCCCTCATGAAGCACACGTAGGCACAGCGCGGCGGCCATTAGCCGAGTAATGCTGACAGGCTGAAAGCTCCCTCGGACATCGCTCTCCTCCCCTCTCGGCAGCGCTGCTCTGCGACCAGCTGGGTGAGTCGCTTCTACCCGTCTAGGGCAGAAGCTTAACCCCTTCACCCCCACAGCGCGGGCGCCTTTCTGAGGCACAAATGGGTGGCAGACTGCGCTGCCTGCAGCTGTTATCTCAAAGCTCGCACACCTTTTCAATATAAGAGGTTGTGGGGAGTCTGCGACAGTAATAATGCCACTATACGTTCCTGCTAACGACGACGCATACTATGCGATCGTTTGTGTGATCATTTTTAATGTCGCTAGTAGCTGCCAATCTGGGCGATCTCACTAACAACGCATAGGCGGTTAGCGATCCCCTTAATGACTTTGGCGGTCATTGCGATTTACAAAACAGCGCAATTTTTTAGCGATATTGTGAACGTTTCGTCTTGTTAAGTGTGGCATAGCTGTCCTGTAGCTGCTGCCTTATAAGAGGCACTTGGGGCTCGCACACCCTTTTCATTATTAAGGTTGTGGGGAGTCTGCGACTTTAACCCCTTCTTAGGCGGTTAACTCTTAATGGGGGACAGCTGGGGTAGATCTCTCTTTAAGAGCTTTAACCCTTCAGCGTTCGTTTTTTCTTTAAGAAACCACACTTTCTAGTTACTGACAGGTTTAACCTGCCATATTCTGTGCAACCGTCTCCCAGATCCGCTACAGGATCAGTCTCGCGTATCTGACACGCAGACCTCGACGGCGTCAAGCGCAGCGGTCGGAGGTTCCAGTGGTGTCAGCCCTCGCTAGTTTCTATTGATGGCCTGTCTGATTTTCTATTATTGAGTGTCAGCTAGATCCTCTCATGTCAGGAAGCGACACAAGCCGGTGCCTTCCTTCCCGCGTAACGAAAATGTCCGATTCGGACAAGGAGGATCGGCAGGGACACTCTGCCTCTCTCTTGGGCCGTAAAGAGGTTTTTATTGGAGGCGTTACAGTTACCGGAGGAGGTATCTGGACGTCCTGGTAAGTCGGCCCGGATGTTTTCAATCACGATCAAGCTTTACCATCACTGGATGAGCTTAATGGGGCAGTGGAGAAGGAGCGCCTGTGTCCAAAAAATTGAGACACCGTATCCGTGTTCTACGGAGTTGATGATAATTGGATCCTTCTCCTGAAGTGGATGTTCCTTTATCCCAGCTTAGCAAAATCCTCCTGTTAAGGGGAAGGCGAGTCTGCAGGACCCGCTGGACAAAAAACGTAGATGGCAGAAAAATCCATCTGCGAGGCCGCGGATCATGGATTCAGTATTAAGGATCCATGTGTGCTTGTAAAGTTTCCCTGAGCCGGTTGGACCGTCTACGGACGGCGTGGCAAGGTGGATCTCCTCTATCGAGGTAGATGGGCTTTTCCAGTTGTTGGAGGATACTGCGTCACTGCTATCCAGGGCGCAATCCTCTGTAGTCACAGTCAGAAGAGCACTGTGGCTTAGACAGTGGACCGGGGACGCGGTTTCCAAGCAGGGTTTGCTATCTTTAGCTTGCAAGGTGGTCAGCTATTTGGACCTGACCTCACGGAGCTGATTGCCAAGGTAAAGGCAAAAGAAACAGCTTTACCGCAGCGCAGAGCTGTGACTTCTGCGTCTGGCAGGACTAGTGCCGGTAGTTGTCGGCGGTCCTTTCGGTCCAGGGGATGATTCAGTCAGCCCTCTGGGGTTCGGGTCGTCCCTCTCTTTTTAACCCCTTCCCGACCCATGACGTCGGCGTCATGAAAACCTGTGCCATCCCGACCATGACGCCAACGTAGGCGTCATGCTATAAATCATGTTACTGCGGGTCGGGGGTCCGGGGTCACTGAAAGGTCACCCGACCCGCAGTTACAGGACCCTTTGTGCTTCACCACAGGGGGGTTGGCTTAACCCCCCCGTGGCCACGATCGCTCTGATTGGCTGTTAAAAGTGAAACAGCCAATCAGAGCATGTGTAATATTTCACCAATTTAATTGGTGAAATATTACAATCCAGCCATGGCCGATGCTGCAATAGCATCTGCCATGGCTGGAGACCGCGATCAGACCCCCCCCCCCACCATGTCACGGCGGTGATCGGCCGCCGCCATCGAAAGATGGCAGCGATCGGTCACCGCCGTCGCTGTCTGCTCCCCTGCTCCTGCGATCACCCCCCTCACCTTCCGATCCCCCCCCTCACCTTCCGACGTCCCCTACTCACCTCTCCCGGTCCACCGATGTCCCTGGATCCGTCCCGGTGGCTGCCCGGGATTCTTCATGGGCGCCGCCATCTTGGAAAACGGCGGGCGCATGGGAGTGCGCCCGCCGGCCGGCGCATGCGCAGTGCGCCCTCCATTGTAAAAAAATTTATTTTGATCACTGTGATAAACTGTCACAGTGATCAAAATAAAAAAAAAGTAAATGAACCCCCCCCCGTCATAGGTAGGGACAAATAATAAAAAAAATAATTTTTTTTTTTTTTTTTCCTAGCGGATTTTGCTGCTGATCCGCAGCTGATTTGCTGCGGATCCCGGCGGATATCGCGGCTGATCCGCGGCGGATCCGCGGCTGATTTCGCTGCTGATCCGCGGCGGATTTCGCTGCGGATCCGTGGCGGATTTCGCTGCGGATCCGGCGGATTTCGCTGAGGATCCGCGGCGGATATCGCGGATGATTTCGCTGCTGATCCGCGGCGGATTTCGCTGCTGATCCGCGGCGGATTTCGCTGCTGATCCGCGGCGGATTTCGCTGCTGATCCGCGGCGGATTTCGCTGCTGATCCGCGGCGGATTTCGCTGCTGATCCGCGGCGGATTTCGCTGCGGATCCGCGGCGGATTTCGCTGCTGATCCGCGGCGGATTTCGCTGCGATCCGCGGCTGGATTTCGCTGCTGATCCGCGGCGGATTTCGCTGCTGATCCGCGGCGGATTTCGCTGCTGATCCACACGTGATTTCGCTGCTGATTCCGGGCGGATTTCGCTGCGATCCGCGGCGGATTCGCTGCGGATCCGCGACTGATTTCGCTGCGATCCGCGACGGATTTCGCTGCTGGATCCGCGCTGATTTGCTTGGATTCGCGCTGATTTCGCTGCTGATCCGCGGCGGATTTCGCTGCGGATCGCGTGCAGATTTCCGCGCGTGATTCTTGCGCTGATTCGCTGCGGATCCGCGGCTGATTTCGCTGCTGATTCGCGGCGGATTTCGCTGCTGATCCGCGACTGATTTGCTGCTGATTCGCGCGGATCCGCACGATTTCGCTGCTGATCCCGGCGGATTTCGCTGCGATCCGCGACTGATTTCGCTGCGGATCCGCGACTGATTTCGCTGGTGATCCGCGACTGATTTCGCTGCGATCCGCGACTGATTTCGCTGCGGATCCGCGACTGATTTCGCTGCGGATCCGCGACTGATTTCGCTGCGGATTCGCGACTGATTTCGCTGCGGATCTGCGCGGATTTCGCTGCGCGGGATTTTGCTGCTGATCCGCGGCTGATTTTGCTGCTGATTCCGCTGCGGATTTCGCTGCTGATTCCGGCGGATTTCGCTGCTGATCCGCGCTGATTTCGCTGCTGATCCGCGGACTGATTTCGCTGCTGATCCGCGCGATTTCGCTGCGGATCCGCGACTGATTTCGCTGCGGATCCGCGACGATTTCGCTGCTGATCCGCGATCCCCTGATTTCGCGCGGATTCGCGACTGATTCCGCTGGCGGATCCGCGACTGATTTCGCGCTGGATCCGCGGCTGATTTCGCTGCGGATCCGCGGCGGATTTCGCTGCGTTTCGCTGCTGATTTGCGCTGATCCGCGGCGGATTTCGCCTGCTGATTCGCGGCGGATTTCGCCGCTGATCCGCGGCAGATTTCGCCGCTGATCCCGGCGATTTCGCCGCTGATCCGCGGCGGATTTCGCCGCTGATCCTGCGTCGGATTTTGTTGCTGATCCGCGACTGATTTTGCTGCGGATCCGCGGCTGATTATCTGCTGATTCATCTGCGCTAGCTTTATGCTATACCGTTACCAGCCGGTCAACGCTACGTGTTGAACGGGCTGGTAAAACGCAATATGAACCCAGCCTTAGGGTTAGAACTAGGGTTAGGGTTAGCATTAGGGTTAAGGTTAGAATTACGGTTAGGGTTGGAATTTGAGTTAGGGTTGGAATTAGGGTTAGGGTTGGAATAAGGGTTAGGCTTGTAGTTAGGTTTATGGTTAGAGTTGGGATTAGGGTTAGGGGTGTGTTGGGGTTAGGGTTATGATTAGGGTTTGTATTAGGGTTAGGTGTGTGTAGGGGTTAGGGTTGGGGTTAGGGGTGTGTTGGGGTTAGTGTTGGAGTTAGAATTGAGGGGTTTCCACTATTTAGGCACATCAGGGGGTCTCCATACGCGACATGGCCCACCATTGATTCCTGCAAATTTTGCGTTCAAAAAGTCAAACAGTGCTCCCTTTATTCCAAGCCCCGACGTATGCCCAAACAGTGGTTTATCCCCACATATGAGGTATCAGCGTACTCGGGAAAAATTGCACAACAACTTTGGGGGTTCTAATTTCTCCTGTTAACATTGGGAAAAAAAATTGGGGACTAAAAATTATTTTTGTGGAAAAAAAATGATTTTATATTTTCACGGCTCTGCGTTATAAACTTCTGTGAAGGACTTGGAGATTCAAAGTGCTTATCACACATCTATAGGAGTTCCTTGGGGATCTAGTTTCCAAAATGGGGTCACTTGTGGGGAGTTTCTACTGTTTAGGCACATCAGGGACTCTGCAAACGTAACATGACGCCCGAAGACCATTCCATCAAGTGGGCATTTCAAAACGTCACTACTTCCCATCCGAGCCCCGAGGTGTACCCATACAGTAGTTTTCTCCCACATATGGGATATCAGCATACTCAGGACAAATTGGACAACAACTTTTGGGGTCTAATTTCTCATGTTACCCTTGGGAAAATAAAAAAATTGGGGACTAAAAGATACTGATTGTGGAAAAAATATGATTTTTTTATTTTCATGCCCGGGCGTTATAAACTTCTGTGTAGCCCTTGGGGTTCAAAGTGCTCACCACACATCTAGATAAGTTCTTTGCGGGGTCTAGTTTCCTAAATGGGGTCACTTGTGGGGAGTTTCTACTGTTTAGGCACATCAGGGGCTCTGCAAACGTAACAAGATGCCCGCAGACCATTCCATCAAGTCGGCATTTCAAAGCGTCACCACATCCCTTCCGAGCCCTGACGTGTGCCCAAACAGTGGTTCCCCCCCACATATGGGGTACTAGCGTACTCAGGACAAACTGGACAACAACTTTTGGGGTCCAATTTCTCCTGTAACCATTGTGAAAATAAAAAATAGTGGGCTAAAAAATCATTTTTTGAGAAAAAAAATGATTTTTTATTTTCACGGCTCTGCGTTATAAACTTCTGTGAAGCACCTGGGGGTTCAAAGTTCTCACTATGCATCTAGATAAGTTCCTTAGGGCGTCTAGTTTCCAAAATGGGGTCACTTGTGGGGGAGCTCCAATGTTTAGGCACACAGGGACTCTCCAAATGCGACATGGCAATCGCTAAATATTCCAGCATATTTTCCATTCAAAAAGGGCAGCACGGTGGCTCAGTGGTTAGCACTGCAGCCTTGCAGCGCTGGAGTCCTGGGTTCGAATCCCACCTAGGACAACATCTGCAACGAGTTTGTATGTTCTCCCCGTGTTTGCGTGGGTTTCCTCCGGGTACTCCGGTTTCCTCCCACACTCCAAAAAAACATACTGATAGGGAATCTAGAATGTGAGCCCCATCGGGGACAGCGACGATGATGTGTGCAAACTGTAAAGCGCTGCGGAATATGTTAGCGCTATATAAAAATAAAGATTATTATTATTATTATCTATGTACTCAGGAGAAATTGCCCAACAAATTTTAGGATCCAATTTATACTGTTGCCCATGTGAAAATGAAAAAAACTGAGGCTAAAAGAAAATTTTTGTGAAAAAAAAGTACTTTCTTTTTTATACGGATCAATTTGTGAAGCACCTGGAGGTTCAAAGTGCTCACTATGCATCTAGATAAGTTCCTTAGGGGGTCTAGTTTCCAAAATGGGGTCACTTGTGGGGGAGCTCCAATGTTTAGGCACACAGGGACTCTCCAAATGCGACATGGCAACCGCTAAATATTCCAGCATATTTTCCATTCAAAAAGTCAAATGGCGCTCCTTCCCTTCTGAGCCCTGCCGTGCGCCCAAACAGTGGTTTATGACCACATATGAGGTATCTGTGTACTCAGGAGAAATTGCCCAACAAATTTTAGGATCCAATTTATACTGTTGCCCATGTGAAAATGAAAAAAACTGAGGCTAAAAGAAAATTTTTGTGAAAAAAAAAATACTTTTTTTTTTTACAGATCAATTTGTGAAGCACCTGGGGGTTCAAAGTGCTCACTATGCATCTAGATAAGTTCTTAGGGGGTCTAGTTTCCAAAATGGGGTCACTTGTGGGGGAGCTCCAATGTTTAGGCACACAGGGACTCTCCAAATGTGACATGGCAACCGCTAAATATTCCAGCATATTTTCTATTCAAAAAGTCAAATGGCGCTCCTTCCCTTCTGAGCCCTGCTGTGCGCCCATACAGTGGTTTATGACCACATATGAGGTATCTGTGTACTCAGGAGAAATTGCCCAACAAATTTTAGGATCCATTTTATCCTGATGCCCATGTAAAAATGAAAAAATTGATGCTAAAAGAAAATTTTTGTTGGAAAAATTAAAATGTCCATTTTTTCCTTCCACGTTGCTTTAGTTCCTGTGAAGCACCTGAAGGGTTAATAATCTTCTTGAATGTAGTTTTGAGTAGCTTGAGGGGTGCAGTTTTTATAAAGGTGTCACTTTTGGGTATTTTCTGCCATATAGACCCCTCAAAGTGACTTCAAATGTGAGGTGGTCCCTAAAAAAAATGGTTTTGTAAATTTTGATGTAAAAAGGAGAAATCGCTGGTCAACTTTTAACCCTTATAACTTCCTAACAAAAAAAAAATGTTGTTCCCAAAATTGTGCTGATGTAAAGTAGACATGTGGGAAATGTTATTTATTAACTATTTTGTGCCACATAACTCTCTGGTTTAACAAAATAAAAATTAAAAATTTGAAAATTACAAAATTTTCAGAATTTTCGCCAAATTTCCATTTTTTTCACAAATAAACGCAAAAATTATCGACCTTAATTTACCACTAACATGAAGCCCAATATGTCACGAAAAAACAATCTCAGAATCGCTAGGATCCGTTGAAGCGTTCCTGAGTTATTACCTCATAAAGGGACACTGGTCAGAATTGCAAAAAATGGCAAGGTCTTTAAGGTCAAAATAGGCTGGGTCATGAAGGGGTTAAAAAAAAAAAAGGGGAATTCTCAGAAATTCCGCATACCCTGGAAACAGAACTTCCGTTAAGCAAGCGGGAAGCTGGTAGAAAGCCCGCTAAGGCGGACTGACGCCTGGGTCTCACTCGAGCGCTCTCGAGTGGGGGTCGTTTACTCCAATTCAAACTGACTGGGGCTTCCCGCATGTCGGACGCCTGGGTGACACGGGTTGTGTTGGCAGGCTACTTCATAGAGTCTCTTTCTCGACCCCCAGACAGTTTTTTTGTCAACCTCACGTTCCGTCAGAGCCCGAGCTTTTTGCCGCTCTGCTGCGGGAGGTAGATTCCCTTCTGCAGAAAGGTGTGGTGGTGCCGGTTCCGCCGGAGGGACGGGAAGAGGGTTTTATTCTAACCTCTTTGTGGTCCCCAAAAAAGAGGACAAATTTTGGCCCTTTCTGGATCTCAAAAGATTGAATCGGCATGTCCACGCCAGGAAATTCCGCATGGAGTCGCTTCGCTCCGTTTTGGCGGCCCTGTCGCAGAACGCTTTTTTGGTGTCAATCGACATTCGCGACGCTTATTTGCACTTCCCAATCGGAAGGGCCCACCAACGCTTCCTTCGTTTTGTCATAGGTCAGGACCATTACCAGTTTGTGGCTCTGCCATTCGGGTTGGTCTCAGCGCCCAGAGTTTTTACAAAAATTTCTGGCGCCTCTCATGGCATTTCTTCAAAAACAGGGGGTTTCGATTCTTCCCTACCTGGACGACCTTTTGATTGTGGCCCTCAAGGAGAGGCAGTGACTGCTTGCAACCTATCCCTTCAGCTCCTGGAGGACTTCGGGTGGCTGGTCAGTTGGGAGAAGTCATCTCTGGAATCGTCGCAGTCAATCCTGTTTTTTGGGGATGCATTTCGACACAGTACGAGCAGTGGTGTCTCTGCCTCCAGACAAGCAAGCATGTCTCCTTCGACATGTACAGGTTATGAAGTCTTCGACAGCGATGTCTCTTCGAGGGTGTATGCGCCTTCTGGGTTTGATGGTGGTCCATGGAGCCACTTCCGTTTGCGCAGTTTCATTCCAGGGCCCTCCAAAGGCTCATTCTGAGCCGTTGGGATCGATCGCAGACTTCGCTGGATTGCAGTCTCATCATCTCCCACAGGGTGCGAGAGTCTCTAGGATGGTGGTTACGTCCGGAAGCGTTATCCCTGGGGAAGTCTTTCCTCCCTCCGAGGTGGTCGGTCATAACCACCGATGCCAGCTTGACGGGCTGGGGAGGTGTCTGGACGATCTCTGGATTCAGGGAGTATTGTCGTCGGAGGAGTCTCCTGCCGATCAACATCCTGGAATTGAGGGCAATTTTCCTTTGCCTCCAACACTGGACGGTCCCTTTAAGCGGTCTGCCAGTCCGAGTGCAGACAGACAATGCGACGGCGGTCGTGTATATCGACCATCTAGGCGGGACAAGGAGTTCCAGGCTCATGGTGGAGGTTTCTTGGATCCTGGTATGGGCCGAGACCAGAGTGCCAGCCTTCTCTGCGATCCACATTTCAGGAGTTCAGAATCACGGCAGACTTTCTCAGTCGCGAGAAGATGGATCCCGGAGAATGGAGTCTTCATCCGGAGATTTTTGCACTGCTGTGCTCCCGTTGGGGAACTCCCCAAGTGGATTTGATGGCATCCAGGTTCAATGCCAAGTTACCGACTTTCATGTCCAGGTACAAGGACCCGAAGGCTGTGACGGTGGATGCTCTGGTGGCTCCGTTGGACCAATTCGAGCTAATCTATGTGTTCCTGCCGATACCCTTATTTCCTCTGGGGTTGTGTCGGATCAGACTGGAGAGAATCCCGGCTATGTTGATAGCCCCAGATTGGCCAAGGAGGATGTGGTTCTCGACACTGGTGTCGCTTCTAACAGCGCCTCCTTTTTCCACTTCCTCTTCGCCCGGACCTGTTAACCCAAGGGCCCGTTCGTCATCCGGACCTGAGGTCTCTGCGTTTGACGGGGTGGCTCTTGAGACCGAAATATTGACCGTCAAGGTTTTTCAGCCAAAATCATTGCCACTTTGCGGGCTGCCAGAGGTCCGGCTACTACTAGGATTTATCACAAAGTCTTGGGAAGCCTTCTTTTTGTGGTGTTCGGGTTCTTCAAGGAACCGAGGATTCTTTCCATTCCCAATTTGTTGGCCTTTTGCAGTACGGGCTGGACAAGGGTTTGGCAGTTAGCACTCTGAAGGGTCAGGTTCTGCCCTGCTTTTGCTTTTCGGAAGGCTATCGCCTCGCGTAGGGACGTACATTCCTTTTTTTCGCGGAGTAACCCGTCAGTTTCCGCCGCGGAGGCACCTGTGTCGCCTTGACGGCTCAATCTTGTATTGGAAGCTCTTCAACATGGGCCTTTTGAGCCTATGGACTCTGCTAGCTTTTCTTTGCTATCTTGGAAGGTTGCCTTTCTAGTGGCGGTTACCTTTTTGAGAAAGGTTGTTTCTAGTGGCTCTTTCTTGCTTGCCTCCTTTCCTGGAGTTTCACCCGGATCGCGTAGTACTTCGCACACGGGGGACTTCCTACCTAAGGTGCCCTCGCTCTGTCCGGAGCCGAGGAATGCGAAGGAACGGGCCTTGCACAAATTGGATTTGGTGCGGGCTTTGAAGTTCTATTTGTTTATTACTCAAAATTTTCGGAAGTCGGAACTCTCTGTGATTCCAGCAGGTCGTCAGCGTGGTCAACGAGCTTCCAAGGACTCTATAGCTCGTTGGATTCGGTCGGCCTTTTTAGAGGCTTACCGACTTAAAAGCGAACCTTGCCCGATTAAGATTCAGCTCACTCCACGAGGGCTGTGGCTTCCTCGTGGGCCTTTCATCAAGGGGCCTCGGCAGCTCAGCTCTGCCGAGCAGCGACCTGGCGTTCCGTCCACACGTTTATAAAGTTTTATAAGGTGGACGTCAGTGCTTCCGCTGCTGGCCTTAGGGTCCTGCATGCGGCCGTAGCTTAAAGTTCTAGTTAACTTGTATTTGGCGCCTATTGCGCATTTTATCTAGGTTGTTGGGATTCTGCCTTTTCTGGTTTTTTCCCACCCTTAATTTTTGGACTGCTTTGGGACGTCCCACTAGTAATGACTGTGTCTCCTCCCTTCATCTGCAGCTGAAAGACGGATTTTGGTAAGAACTTACCTGTAAAATCCTTTTCAGCGAAGAAGGAAGGGAGACACAGATCCCTCCCATGGCAGAAGTGTGTTGTTGTTTTCAGATGCGGCGTGACCCTTCTCTGATAGCGATTATCTGGGCTGAGGTTGACGCGCTAAGGCTCTGTTCCAGCATTGCCAACTCATCGCAGTGATCAGGTCCAGTGAGTAGTACCTGGAACTGTGTGGTTTTTGCCTACATGCATGCATAACCTGTATTCTTGTGTTTTTTTTTCTCTGAATTCCTTCAGAAGGGGTTATGTTGCTCCGCTGGTGATATTGCTCTTCCTTAAGCTTGTGTACAACTGGAGAGCTGAGTAGGAGGAGCCCGAGCTGGAGGGGCCGGTCAACACTCTTTTTAATCTGAGGTGTGTATCTCATCTGGGCTCCGCCTACCCACTAGTAATGACTGTGTCTCCCTTCCTTCTTCGCTGAAAAGGATTTTACAGGTAAGTTCTTACCAAAATCCGTCTTTTATGTGTTGCTTCGCCTACTGCTTTCTCACTAACTGATTAGCTTCATGCCAGTCGGTGGCTCGACCCTGCTGAGGAGGAGCCAACCTTTTTTTTGCCTAGTGTCAGCCTCCTGGTGGCAGCAGCATACACTGATGGTATCCTTTGCCCCACAATGAAAGCTCAGAGAAAGGGATTTTATGGTGAGTACCCAAAATCCTTTTTTTTTTTCTTTTTTTTTTTCACCACTTAAATAAACATAAAATAATACATGTTTGGCATCTGCATAATTGTACTGACCTGCAGAACTATATTGCCAGGTCAGTTTTATAATATTGTCAACGTGGTAAATAAAACATCCAAAAAAATAAGTTGTGGAATTGCACTTTTTATTTTTTGCAATTTTTGACGCACTAGGAATTTTTTTTCCCACTTTCCAGTGCATCACATGGCGAATTGAATGGTGTCATTCAAAAGTATAACGCGTCCTGTAAAAAAAACAAGCCCAAATACGGTCCTGTTGACGGAAAAATAAAAAAGTTATGTCTCCTGGAAAAGAGTAAAAAATAAAAAAATGGAAATTGGTGCAGCGTGAAGAGTTTAATTCCCTCCTCCCTGTCATCTTGGTCCTCCTATGAAGCCCAGCAACCAGTAATTTCTCTATATATACAGCAGTACTCTTGTATTTTTAGGATTTATTGCCTCTTTTCATTGCATTTTTATGGTAAAGTGATGTCATTCAACACTAAAACTCGTCCTGCATTCAAGCCACTATATGGTTAAGAGAGGCTGGAAAAAAAAAAGTTATGGTTCTTGGATTAAGTGGAGGAAAAATAAAACTGAAAATAATATTAATGAGTTAAGCAGTATGTGATATATTCTTCCCGTCTTCTCAGATTGAGACGTTTTTCCCGCATGTTCTGGAGAAGGAGAAATCGCGAGGAGAGGGTGAGCCGCCACATCTGTCTCCAGAGGAATTCGCCTTCGCCAAAGAGTGAGTGCTGCTCGTCCCATTGCAATACCAAAAACTAGAATTGGGGCTGGATTTGTGGGTAATGAATCAATATGGCAAACTGAGAAAATCTCCCCATTGTAGGTATATGACAAACACAGAGACTTTACTGAAGAACGTGGCCCTCCGTCACATGCCCCCAAATCTGCAGTCGGTGGACCTGCTGAAATGTGGTAAGTGGCGCCATCAGCATTTATGGAAAAGATGAACATGATCTGACGGGAGCATGCTGATGACATTGCGACCCCCACATACCTGCCGAGAGGCATGCTTGACCCGCAGGTGTCGTATACGCGTCTTGACAGGTACGTGGGATTGTAAAATCATCCGCACCACTTGCCACCGATGCAGAAGTGAGCGGCGCCGGGCGGCCTCTTTAAAATATGTAATGTGATATTTTTTTTGCAGTCCCCAAACCAAATCTGGACTCGTTTGTGTTCCTGAAGGTGAAGCAGGCCCAGGAGAGCATCCTGGTGGAACCAGAGACCGATGAGCAGAGGTGAGGAAGAGGAGGGAGATTTCTGTAATTGAATGTGACATTTCTACCTGAATAAGTCTGATAGGTAAACTGCAAAAATGATGCTTGAAGTGTCATCTGAAGGGAATATTCTGCAGCACATCCTGATATATTGGTAGGAAAAAAACGCTGCGTAAGATGTGTGCATTCTTGCCGCATTTATTTTACACACATTTTTGTTGCAGATTTTTCCGCACTTATTAGTATTGATGAAATGGGCTGCAAAAACGCTAATTGCTTGTTATTTTGCGGATTTTTCATTGCGTAATCCAACACCAGATGAGTAAAAGAAATGTTGTCTTTACGTCAATGAAATTTTCTGTGCATAAATTGACATGGGCTATAAAATGTTGTTTCTTTTCAATGCAGCTGGTGATATGTTAAATCTGCACATAGTCACCATAAATCTGCTTAGGTTTGGGCATTTCCTTAGGTTTTTCTAATCTAATTCTGCATCTAAAACTTTTGTCTGCCGACAGTGAATACACCATAGATATGGAGGTGGGATCTCAGCACCTAATTCGATATCGCACAATAGCCCCTCTTGTGGCCTCCGGAGCTGTGAATCTCATCTGAGTCGTCATCAATGCAGCGTTGTGGCGCCAAGGAAATCTCCCAAAACTCCTTAACGTTGCATAGTGCAGTACTCTGTGTGACCAGTAGGGGCAGGTGTAGTATACTGGATGATGCCACCTTTAATGTGCTGCGTCCCTCACATAATGGTGCGGGTTATAGTGTGGGATATTCCTACAGTTTTTCTATGGACGTTTGTATTTTTTTTTACATCCTCCTTTAAATCCGAAGTTTGGGGAAAGTTTCTTGTGTTTAACGACGACTTTAGAGACTGAAGAGGTCATAAATGGCAGCAATGACTGATGTTGTAGCTGGGATCCCAACATGTCCTACCAGGTGGACGTTGTTTGCTGCATTATGATACAGGACGTTATATTACTACCAATTATCTGTAAAAGATGAAGAAATAAAATATATTTTTATGTTTTTGTACATCTGTCGGTCGCATGGTTTGATTTCTTTTGAGGCTAAGAATTAATTTGTTCTCACTCCTCTTCTCCAATCCCCAGGACCTCCTCTCAATCTGCAGACTGATATCTTAGGAACGTTCCAAGATAAGGTGCAGATCTGCTGGAAGGAGAAATATAAGAAGGGAGTTTCTTTCCCTCTCACGCATCGTTAATGGCGATATCTGGGACTTTATTTATTTTCTCCTACAGGGCTAATAACTTAGTCGTTGCCTCCCTGCCTGTTCTGCCCAGCGCTGATCTGTCAACAGAGCAGCTTCTTCTCTCTCACTCTGTTGATGTGTTGTCACTGCTGACTTCATGCTGTTTGGCAGCCGGCTCCTCACTGCTTTAAGCCCCCGTCTCACATAGCAATACACCAGCGATCCCGACAACGATCAGGATTGCTGGTGTGTCGCTACATGATCGCTGCTGAGCTGCCAAACAGGCAGCGATCAGCACAGCGACATTGCGGGTAACGTCGCTTAGTTACCCGCAGTGTATGTTGGATACCAGCGCCCTGATGCAGGGAGCTGGTAACCAAGGTACAAATCGGGTTTCCAGGCGCTGCGCGGTGCCTGGAAACCCGCTGTGTACCTTGGTTACCAGCTCCCTGCATCAGGGCGCTGGTATCCAAGGTACACATCGGGTTTCCAGGCACAGCCCCGCGCCTGGAAACCCGCTGTGTACCATGGTTACAAGCTCCCTGCATCAGGGCGCTAGTATCCAAGGTACACATCGGGTTTCCAGGCACAGCCCCGCGCCTGAAAACCCGCTGTGTACCTTGGTGACCAGCGGATCGCTGGTCTCCCGCCTGTCACACGCAGCGATGCGTGCCTGTCAGCGGGAGACCAGCGATCAAAAAAATGACCAGGACATTCAGCGACGATCAGCGATACCCAGCAGGGGGGCTGATCGTCGCTGAATGTCACACAGCGATATCGCTGGTGAGCTCGCTGCTGCGTCACAAAACTAGTCACTCAGCGATCTCGCTAGCGAGATCGCTGTGTGAGACGGGGTCTTAATAAAGTTAAAAAAAAAATGTACAAAATGTACTGGGTGCAAAAAAAAAGGGACGAAAACCGGCTCAAAGGGCCATGGTGAATCGGGGTTTTTACAGTTTTGTGTGAACAGCTCCTCTACAGACCTGTCTTTCTCGGTAACTACAAGCATGTGTTTCTCCTTCGTCTCATTGGGGACACAGGACTGTGGGTGTATGCTACTGCCGCTAGGAGGCTGACACTAAGTAGATATAAAAAAAGGTTAGCTCCTCCGCCGTATACACCTCACCACTGGCCGCAGGCAAACCCAGTTCATGCTTAGTGTCTGAATGAGGCACACGTCTGGTTTCATCCAGATCATTTTTTTTTTTTTCTTTTTTCCTCCCACGGAGACGAGATAGGGGTGACGGACCCTTTTGAAGTGGTCCGATCTCCCCAAACCATCAACGGGCGAGCACGTGGAGTGTCGCCTCCACGTATCCTCTCCCACAACGTAAGGTATTGAAACCCTAGACTGTACAGAAGCAGGAGGTAGTCCGTGCGGCCCCCACTGCACCACCAATGCTAGACTGTGGTGCTGCAAGGAGGCGGACGGTCCCTCTCCTCACCCCCTGAAGGGACGATGTAGTTAGGGTGCCTGCACCGTCATTTTCTAAGAAAGCCCTCTAACCTGAGAAGAATCAGAGGCGAAGCTCCTGTTCCGCAACGGATCATGGATGAAGGGAGGGCTCCTGCGGCAAGCATGGAAGGAGCCGGAGTATGGAGGTACGGCGTCTGGATTGAGAACTAGTGATGGGGTAGGAAAGTCTCACCCCGGAGGCTACCCCCCACGACCCTCTAGCGCCGCCGAAAAATTTAGTCCCCGGCCTCAGCCGGAAACTAGTCCTCGATAGCAGGCTCCTCCCCAGCAGCGTCATCTTCCGGCGGGCCCGCCCCCCGACTCTCGTGTTGCCGCCTCCAAAAATTTAGTCCCCGGCTTCGGCCGGACACTAGGCCGCGGCCCGAATCGCCGCTCCCGGCGCCAAATTTAGTTCCCGGCTCCAGGCTGGCGCTAGGCCGCGGCCAAGAAATTTACTCTCCGGCTTCGCCCGGCGCTAGGCCGCGGCCGGAAATTTAGTCCCCGGCGCTAGGCCGCGGCTGGAAATTTGGTCCCCGGCTTCGCCCGGTGCTAGGCCGCGGCCGGAAATCACTGCTCCCGGAAATAGGCTGCGGCCGGAAATTTAGCCCCTGGCTTCAGCCGACGCTAGACCGCGGCCCGGGATCCCTCCCCTCAAAGGCAATTTCAAGCACGAAAGATTGCGCCGCAGGTAGGACCTCCTCTGCGCCTACCGCAACGTCCGGGGACACAGGACTGGGGTGAGTGCTATTACCTCCAACCTGGTACTTTGGTCCGCTCTGCTGAGCACCTTTTCAATTGCTGCGCTGCGCCCTATTTTTGTGGCTCTATAAAAGCGTTGCGGCACAAGTCCAGTATGCCAGAAGGGCTAAGACTCACACGGTGCTGTATACCGCATGCATTACCTGTAGATCCCCTTTTCCGCACGCCAAGACAAATCGGGTCTGCAAAGCCTGTGACTCCGAACGTGCCCAGGAGCCCTCCGCTATAACTGAACCCAGTGCAGCAGGTCCCCGGAATGGGCCCTGTCTCTGTCACAATCTATGGCGTCATTAACAAGAGCAATCGAGACCCTTCATGCTCCCGATAGGGGCAGGGACAGTGGTTTCCATTGTACAGGAACCTATGGCCTGCAGGGGCCGCGCTCTCACCAGGCAAACGCGGGGGAAGCGAACCCACACAGCGTCGCCTGCGCCGTCCGGGGCCTCGACATCTATCAGTGCTGCTTCCTGTTCTCCCTCACCAGCGGAGGCGAGTGAACAAGGTTCGGACTCTGTTTCCGAAAGGTCGCTTAACCTAGAGCCCATATGTCAAAGTCAAGGCCCGCGGGCCAGATCCGGCCCGCGAATTGATTATCTATGGCCCCCTGGCAGGCGGGGCCCTGAGCAGGCGGGGGGGCCAACTCGCAGTCTGGCACCCCCGCGCCCGTTAGCGGAGGAGAGCGGTGTCAGCGCCGCCACTGGGCCCCCCCCCCGCCTGCTCAGGGCCCCGGCAGCAGCTGGCAACAATACTTACCTCTCCCGTGCCTCCGCTGCCGCAGCTCCGGGCTCCAGGGGGCGCCGGCGCTTCCTCTCACAGCCGGCCGCTGAATGACGTCATCATTCAGCGGCCGGCTGTGGCACAGAGCGCGGGGACGCTGAACAGGTAATGTGTCTGTGTGTGTATGTAGTGCGGTGCTTTGTGTGTGTTGTATGTTGTGTGTGTATGTATGTGAGAGAGTGCTTGTGTGCTGTCTGTGTGTGATGATGGCAGGCATTGCTGATAATGGGGAGGCATTGATGATGGGGAGAAGATGATGATGGGCAGGCATTGCTGATAATGGGGAGGCATTGATGATGATGGGAGAAGATGATGGGCAGACATTGATGATGATGGGGAGTAGATGATGATGGGCAGGCATTGCTGATAATGGGGAGGCATTGATGATGATGGGGAGAAGATGATGATAATGGGCAGGCATTGATGATGATGGGGAGGAGATGATGATGATGGGCAGGCATTGATGATAATGGGAAGGCCATGATGATGATGGGGAGGCAATGATGATGATAATGGGGAGTCTTTCCACAGCGCCCTTTCCTGAGCTGTAACAGTGCAGAACGCAGTACAGCGCAGAGGAGAGCTCCATATTTTGTATGGAGCATTATATGGGGACCAGTATCCTGTATGGAGCATTATATGGGGACCAGTATCCTGTATGGAGCATTATATGGGGACCAGTATCCTGTATGGAGCATTATATTGGGTCCAATATCCTGTATGGAGCATTATATTGGGTCCAGTATTCTGTATGGAGCATTATATGGGGGTGACATCCTGCATGGGGTATTATATGGGTGATGAGGGGGAGACTGTGGTGCCCATAATATTGTATGGAGGACTGTACTGTCCAGTCTGTACTGTGCGCTGTGAGGATTTGGCGGTTTTTGAGCTATTGTACAATTTACAATAGATATCACTCATGTAATGGAAGAAGAGAAGTATTTGGCATTGTACTGTACCCATATTTCTCTGCTGTATCTGTGCATCATGAATCGTGGTCTGTGTTAAAGGTGCCCACTGAGGCTCTTTCACCCGGGGCCCATAAAAACCTGGAGCCGGCCCTGGCACCAACACTACATTTCCCACAATGCACCGGTAGCAGGGCCGGCGTCAGTCCGGCCCTCGGCTTGTAGCAAATTTTTTTTTTGGCCCTCGGTGTGTTTGACTTTGACATCCCTGACCTAGAGTCACCTAATTGTCAAGAGATAAACAACAGTCTTATTGAGAATGTCAATCAGACCCTTGGAGTAGATGATCAGTCCACTCGGCCTCTGGTGTCTTTCAAGCGGGCTAGACAAGCTCATAAGGTGTTTGGCGATCACCCTGAATTTGAGGAACTGGTGCAGCGATGGATGCGGCAAATTGCGCTGCACTAGCCGCCGCTTATGCGATTGCTTTCAGGAGGGCCTTGTGGTTGAGAACATGGCGAGCAGACTCAACCTCAAAAAAGTCCCTTATGTCTTTACCTTATCAGAGTGGCCGATTATTGGGCGAGAAGCTGGATTAGTTAATATCGGATTCTACAGGAGGGAAAAGCAAGTTCCTTCCTCAGCAAAAAAGTAGACTGTTTTTTCGTCAACAGCTTCAGCCTCAGTTTAGGGCCTTTCGCAGCCCAGGAGGGGCCACGATGGCAGGCTCCAGCAGCTCAGGTCGGCCTAATCAGGCCAGAGATCGTCAGGTCTCTTACAAGACCAACTCTTTGGGAAGGATGCGGACCCAACAGCCAAAATCTAAAAGTTCTAGGTCCCAAAGTTTTTCGGCTAAATGACTGGAGGCAGGATCCAGTAGATTCGTCCAGAGTAGGCGGCCGCCTACTATGGTTTTGCCCCACCTGGCTATCGGTCACTCACGACAAGTGGGGCGCAGCGGGGTTATCATTTCAGTACCGGAGGCCGAGAGAGGTCAGGGGTTCTATTCCAACCTGTTCATTGTACCCAAGAAAGACGGCTCTGTAAGGCCAATTCTGGACCTAAAACGTCTGAACAGGTTTGTCAGAGTTCGACATTTCCGAATGGAGTCTCTCCGTTCGGTTATTGCCGCGATGGAAAAGGGGGAATTTCTAGCGTCAATAGACATCCAGGATGCATATCTTCACATCCCCATATTCCCTCCTCATCAGAGATTTCTACGGTTTGCCGTCAGCAACCTTCAATTTCAATTTACAGCCTTGCCCTTCGGGCTAGCCACAGCCCCCAGGGTGTTCACAAAGGTCATGGCTGCGGTTTTGTCTATTCTGCACGCCCGAGGGATAGTCGTCTTACCATATTTAGACAGTCTCCTCGTCAAGGGTCCGTCTTTTCAGGGCTGCGAAGAAAGTGTCAGCATCACGCTAGACACCCTGGTTCGCCTGGGTGGCTGGTGAATTTGAAAAAAAAAAATCATCTCCCGTGCCATCTCGGAGAATCACCTTTTTAGGGATGATTTTCGACACTGCTCGAGGTTTGATAATCCTCCCTCGGGACAAGGTCCTAGTTCTTCGTCAGGAGGTAAGGATCCTTCGCCAGCCGGTTCCTCACACCATCCTGTTTTGTATGAAGGACTTAAGGGCCCGTCTCACATAGCGATATCGCTACCGAGATCGGTGCTGAGTCACTAGTTTTGTGACGCAGCACCGAGCTCACCAGCGATATCGCTGTGTGTGACATTCAGCGACGATCAGCCCCCCCTGCTGGGTATCGCTGATCGTCGCTGAAATGTCAGGACATTTTTTTGATCGCTGGTCTTCCTCTGACAGGCACGCATCGCTGCGTGTGACAGGCGGGAGACCAGCGATCCGCTGGTAACCAAGGTACACAGCGGGTTTCCAGGCGCGGGGCTGTGCCTAGAAACCCGCTGTGTACCTTGGATACCAGCGCCCTGATGCAGGGAGCTGGTATCCAAGGTACACAACGGGTTTCCAGGCACCGCGCAGCGCTTGGAAACCCGCTGTGTACCTTGGATACCAGCTCCCTGCATCAGCGCGCTGGTATCCAAGGTACACTGCGGGTAACTAAGCGATGTTACCCGCAGTGTCGCTGTCCCAGATCGCTGCCTGAGCTGCCTGTTTGGCAGCTCAGCAGCGATCATGTAGCGATACACCAGCGATCCTGACAAGTGCATATCGTTGTCGGGATCCCTGGTGTATCGTTATGTGAGACCCAGCCTTTAGGAAGGATGGTGGCAGCAATCGAGGCCATTCCGTTTGCACAGTTTCACCTCCGCCCCCTTCAGCATGCCTTCTTGGCAGCTTGGGACACGAGCCCTCACTCTCTCAATCTCTGGTGCCGTCTGTCTGCGCAAGTCAGACAGCCACTTACATGGTGGACAATGAGCACCCTCTTCAGCAGGGGCAGTGTTTTCCCCCAGTCCATTGGCTGATCGTTACAACGGACGCCAGCCTTCTCGGATGGGGAGCAGTGTTTCGCCACTACACAACCCAGGAATCTTGGTCCCTGCAGGAATTAACCCTCCCGATCAATATTCTAGAGATTCGGGCGACTCAGCTGGCTCTGAGGCAGTTTCACCATCATCTGGCTGGGCACCCGGGCCGAATACAATCGGACAATGCCTCGGCTGTGGCATACATAAATCATCATGGAGGTACCCGCAGCAGGGCGGCCATGCACGAAGTGAAACATGTTCTGGCTTGGCAGAAAGAAATTACTCTGTGATATCGGCGGTCCACATTCCGGGCGAGGAGAACTGGCAGCAGATTTCCTCAGCCGTCAGGGGATAGCTTCCTGAGAATGGTCGCTCCATCCCAGTGTATTTCGGCAGATATGCCTACGCTGGAGGACTCCGGACGTGGACCTGATGGCCTCCAGGATGAACGCCAAAGTACCCAACTTCGTCTCCCGATACCGGGATCCGCAGGCAATTGCAGTGGACGCCCTAGTTCTACCGTGGAATCAGTTTCATCTTCCGTACTTGTTTCCACCGTTAGCTCTGCTTCCAAGGGTGATCAGGAAAATCAAGATAGAGTCTCAGCGATATTAGTCGCTCCAGATTGGCCTCGTCGCTCATGGTACGCAGACCTGGTACAACTGCTCGCCGACGCACCCTGGCGTCTGCCAAAACGCGCGGACCTTCTCTCCCAGGGCCCAGTTTACCACCAGAACTCAGCGGTCCTGTGTTTGACGGCTTGGCCGTTGAATCTTGGATCCTAACCAAGGCCGGATTCTCCCAGAAGGTCGCTGCCACAATGGCTAGCTTCGACACGTATCTACCACCATACTTGGAAAGTCTTCTTCACATGGTGCAGGGAACATGGTTATTCCCCGCTTCAGTTTTCAATTCCTAACATTCTGGCTTTTCTCCAAGCTGGCCTAGATTCAGGCCTAGCACCAAGCATTCTTAGAAGACAGTTATCAGCCTTGTCTGTTCTTTTTCAGCGTAGAATCGCTACTTATTTACAGGTTAAGACCTTTATTCAAGGGGTTGTCCATATAGTGCACCCCTACAGGGCTCCTTTAGACGTCTGGGATCTCAACCTTGTTTTGGGAGTTCTGCAGGAATCTCCATTTGAGCCTCTTCAGGAAATTTCCTTGACATACCTTTCTTGGAAGGTGGTATTTTTGGTAGCCATAACATCTATAAGGCGGGTCTCTGAGCTGGCGGCACTATCTTGCCGAGCTCCGTACTTATCGTTTCATCAGATAAGGTGATACTCAGACCAACGTCACCTTTTTTTGCCAAATGTCGTGTCTTCATTTCATATCAATGAGGACATTATTTTGCCCTCATTTTGCCCAGCACCGACACACCGGGTGGTGAAAGCTCTCCATACGCTAGATTTGGTGAGAGCACTTAGGAGATATGTATCTAGGACAGCATCCTTTCGGCAGAGGGATACGCTGTTCATCCTCCCCGAGGGTCGCAGGAAAGGACTCGCTGCCTCAAGATCAACCTTGGCCTGATGGATACGGTTGACCATTCAGGAGGCCTACCGCGTCAGAGGCGCGGTTGTTCTGGCAGGAGTCAGGGCTCATTCCACCAGAGCGATGGATGCCTCCTGGGCTCTTTGGCATCAGGCTTCGGGGGAACAGGTTTGTAAGGCGGCAACGTGGTCCAGTTTGCATACTTTTTTCCAAACATTATAATGTCCATACTCAGGCATCAGCAGATGCAAGTCTGGGTAGAAGGATTCTTCAGGGCGCGGTAGCGCACCTATAGGCAATGCCTGGTTATGACTTATACTGTGGAGTTGATTTCCCACCCAAGGGACTGCTTTGGGACGTCCCACAGTCCTGTGTCCCCCAATGAGACGAAGGAGAAATACGGATTTTTGTGTTACTCACCGTAAAATCATTTTCTCCGAGACACTCATTGGGGGACACCGCACCCACCCTAATAGCCGGATGGCTTTGTTTTTAAGTTAATTCTAATTTTTGTTTGTTCTGGTGGGTTTATTTCTGGATATATTGTACCTGTGTTAACACTGATTTACTTTTTTAGCCTCCTACTGCTTTTTGCACTAAACTGGGTTTGCCTGCGGCCAGTGCTGAGGTGTATATGGCGGAGGAGGAGCTAACCTTTTTTTTTATATCTACTTAGTGTCAGCCTCCTAGCGGCAGTAGCGTACACCCACAGTCCTGTGTCCCCCAATGAGCGTCTCGGAGAAAAGGATTTTACGGTGAGTAACACAAAAATCTGTATTTTCCTCTGCCATCTTTTCTTGCTTTCAGACGCATTGACTCTATGAAAAAGTGTTCATACCATTTCAAGGGAGTGTGTCATCCGAAAATGACATAGGTTAATCAGGGTTTTTCATGCTAAATGGTATACATATAATAATCTCTCTCTATATCACTATTTAAGAAAAAAAATAAATCTTTCAGAAGACTTTTCAGCAGTCTCATTATCATCACAAACAGGATTACCTCTTAGTCAGATTAGGAAAATTGGGACTGGTCACACGTGTCACTTTGTGTGGTAATAACTCTGGAATGTTTCAACATATCCCACTGATTCTGAGATTTGCTTTTTTGTGACACATTGACCTAAATTTACCACTAACATGAAGTACAATGTTTTGCATTTATTTATAAAAGAATATCAGAAAATTAACAAAAAATTTGCAATTTTCAAACTTTGAATGATTATCCCTTTAAGGCCGGGGTCACAATTGCGAGTGTGATGCGAGAAACTCACATCAATACCCGGCACTCGGGACCGAGCGTCACTGCATAGAAATACATGCAGCCGCACGCTCTGGTCCGAGTGCCGGCAGCAGTGCCGGGTATTGATGCGAGAGGCTCGCATCACACATGCAAGTGTGACCCCAGCCTAATCCAGATAGTCCTACCACAAAGCAGTTGATAAATAACATTTCCCTGATGTCTGCTTTACATCAGCACAATATGTTCTTTTGCTTCATTAGAAAGTATAAAATTGCAGCAGTAACTTATTTATTTTTTTCCAAGGAAATTTACAGAACTTTTTTTTGAGGTTCCATTTTGAAGTGACTTTTGGGGGACCTATGTATAAGGAAAACCCCCAAACGTGATGCCATTTTAAAAACGGCACTTGGCTGTGATTTGCCATTGCAATCAGGACCACACAATCATGATCTCAGGGTGCGGATGGGGGTAAAGAGGAAGCCCTCCCACTCTATTTACCATCTAGATGCTGTAGCAACTATTGACAGCCGCATCTAAGGGGTTAAATGGCCAGAGTCAGTGCCAACACTGATTTGTGTCTGATGCAGCAGGGTGTCAGCCATAGTGGACAGCTGTGGCATTGTCGTCCTAGGGATGCTATTTACCTATATCTTGGGTCAATAAAAAGGCATATGGTGGTCACTAGTGATGAGCGAACGTGCTGGGATAAGGTGTTATCTGAGCATGCTCGTGTGCTATACGGGTGACTTCAGTGTGATCGAAAGATATATTCAAGTTGCCGCGGCTGTATGCCTCGCGGATGTTCGACAGCCGCAACACATTAAGGGATTTCCTGTTTGTTAGGCAATCCGCGCATGTGTCATGGCTGTCGGAACAGCCGCGGGACATGCAGCCGCAGGGACTCGAACATATTATTCAAGCACGCTGAAGTCGCTCAGGTAATGCCTTATCCGAACATGTTCGCTCATCACTAGGGGGCTAAAATGAAAGGTAACACCTCTATAGAAAGCAGATAACAGGATCCACCATTTTTAAAAGAGGATGCCACAGCTCACCTCCTCCCCTTTCCTTCTCAACCTGTGCCCAGATTAAAGTATGCTTGGTTTATACTACTGTGCAAACCAATAGGATCTGAGTTAGTTTATTGCTTCTTATGTCCATGTGAAGAACAGAAAAAAGGAGTCTAGCCTTAGGCCTAGTGGTCAGTGTGACAATTTCAGATTTTTTATATATTTTTTTTTTTATTATTATTATTAAATCTCGATTTAATATACCATAATAACCCGACCTAAACAGGTCACTCCTTTATAATTAATGGCCAGTGTTAGTGGTATTCCCATCTCCAAGATCCTATCCCAATATGTAATAGGTGTAATGATGGTAATATTAGCAAATACCACCAATTAGAAATGTAGTACAGTTCTTCTGATAAGCTGTGTCGCTTACCCCATGTACAGGGCATTGCAGTAGCTTAGGCATCCATGGTTACGACCACTCATATAGTGACAGTTAGTTGGTTAGTGGTCGTAACCATGGATACCTAAGCTACTGCAATGCCCTGCACATAGGGTAAGTAACATAGTGAATCAGAAGAACTATACTACATATGTAAATGGAGATATTTGCTAATATTATTATTATACCTACTACATATTGGGATAGGATCTTGGAGATGGGAATGTAAAGGGTATGCCACACTAAACAACATCGCTAACGGGATCGCTAAAAAACGTCACTATTTAGCGATCCCGTTAGCGATGTTGTTGTGTGCGGCATGCAGCAACGACGTGGCCCTGCTGTGATCTCGTCCGTCGTCCTGATCGTTCCGGACCCTATTCTGATCGTCGCGTCCCGCTGGGTAAGTATTATCGCTGAGTGTGGCACCTTTTTTAGCGATTTAGCGGTACTTTTGTACCGCTAAAGTCGTTAAGGAGATCGCTAACCGCGATAGCGTCCTTAACGACATCGCTAAATGTGGCCGACACTAGCGATATTGTAAACGATCCCGCTAGCGATCTCATTAGTATGCGACGCTAACGAGATCGTTAGCGGGATCGAGTAGTGTGGCAGTACCTTTAGACTTTGCCCCGGGGCAGCAGCTGCAGCCAGCATGCTACTACATTGCTGGTTTTCCTGTTTGACCAAGTTTTCTCCAGACAGTAAAAAAGACAAGTTTTTTTTTCTTTTGTGACAGTTTTAATATGGCACAGACCGCCGGGTACGCCCCGGGCCAGAATATTTCTTACTCAGCACACTTTTTAAATATCTTTACAAAAATAAACTTTTTTTTTTCCTTAAAAAGGTCTGCATTATAAGCGGTATCATATTGCATGGGGGGCAACAAAAGACTAAGTTACTGTCTGCAGCAAGCTGTGTAGAAGCAATGGGGTCAGGGCAGGAACGAGGCACTCTGCAGCGGGCAGGAGGGAGCATGGACCTGAGGAATGTGATACCTGAATGTCATGGAGTTCACAGGCGTGTAATATGTTGAGGAGCCTTGCATCAGCTGCACCCTGTGACCTCCACATACAGAGACCGCCAACTGCAAGTGTCTCTCATTCCTTCCATTTACCCCGGGGTCTTAAATGATTTGGTTGCATCAGATAGACCTGTCGGCACTGTGCGTTTGCTCGCTATTATTCGAAAGGCTTATCGCTGCCTTATAAAGAAATGAATATGCCAAGTTAGGATCCTTCTTTAATAGCTTACCCCCATCGTTTTATTTTTATTTTTTTCTACCTCCGATAGCCATACTTCGATGTATGGTAGCCCATTCTGCATCCGTCATGTCACGCTAACCCTCTGCAGTAGAAGTGTAAAAAAAAAAATCTAACATTTCTCTAAAGGGGGTCTGCAGTATGTGATTGGGGGTGTTCAACCTCCGCTACCGTCAATCCTCAGCTGTTACTGAAAAATGAGGAGCCTACATGACACAAGGTGCAGCCTGCAAGATCTTTTAGGGGGTCAGATCCCTACAGGTCACACATTGGGGGTGGAATATTTGTGATAGCTTCTCAATTTGCACCTTAAAGCACTTCTGTTGTCTCGAAGACTCCTTGTTTAAAAAAAAAATGCTTTACTCGCCCTCCCCAGCTTTAGCAGTAAATTCTGTCTTTAGAATGAAAGCGCCATATTTTTACTTATAATAGACAACCCGTTTAATACACCGTGGATGGAAGTAGTTTGGCTATAACCCTTCCACACCTGACCCCTTATGGTCCATACAGGTGTATGAAAAACTAATAGAGTCCAGTTCCATTGGACGCCACATTACGTGACAATTGAGGACAATATGGAGTATCTGCTGCTCCATGGTATGGAAGTGTAGGACCTGGTCATGTCACGGTGTCACCTTCTTAGGAGTAGGCAAATTGCCTCGTCCTTACATTGGCATGCCAGAGCCGGTATGTCACTCTCCACAAGGAGAAATGTTACCCCTTATACACCATCTTCATAGGAGCTAATCCATCCTAGATTCAGCCTCCGAATTCTTCCAAGGATTCTCTGGCTAATTCATGGTGTCCATTGTATTCCAGTGTGGGCGGACTACAGCCATCGCTCAGACGCCCCCTGATCACTGCAGTATAAATTGCTGATTGTTCTGTCGCTTTTAGTCTATTTGCAAATAAATAGCAGTAGAGACACCCGCAGGCTTTATTCTAATAGAAGACCATGGTCCATAGTGATACTGACCCTGAATATCAAGAAAAACACCATGCAGATTAGGGGATGTAACTGGAGGGTGTTATAGTTTGGAGAGGCCAGTTTTTCTTTTTTTTTTTCCAACCACCCAAACTTTTCCCAAAGGATGACGGTATCAAAAAGGGCGGCACAGGGGCTCAGTGGTTAGCACTGCAGCCTTGCAGCGCTGGAGTCCTGGGTTCAAATCCCACCAAGAACAACATCTCTAAGGAGTCTGTATGTTCCCCGTGTTTGCGTAGGTTTCGCCCGGGTTATCCGGTTTCCATCCACACTACAAAGACATACTGATAGGGAATCTAGATTGTGAGCCGCATCAGGGACAGCGCCAATAATGTCTGTAAGGCGCTGCGGAATATGTTAGAGCTATATTAAAATAAGATTATTATAAAAATAAAAGATTAAACTTTCAGAGATTATCAACACTTCCCATATGTAACATGGCCGAGGCTTTCTGGTTTTATGAGATAGCATTCAGCCTAATGTTATAGTATGGGGCAGTGCCAATCTGCAATTTTTTTGTCGTGCCTATTCGGCATTATTCGAGTGGATCCACTAATCGGATCATGCGCACCCATACATGTGAAACGTTGGACTGCACTCAGATGTCACCTGAGGGCAGTCTGATTTCTGCAGGCAATGGAGAAGATGGAGAAATTAAGTTCTCCATCTTCTCCGCACCTGTGATACTTTTTTTTTTCATGCGAGAGAACCGTATCACACTATGCTGACACTCGGATCAGACTCATAGTAGAATGTCATTAACATAATCGATCCAATTCTCTAGTGTGAGTCTGGCCTAAGATTCCCATCTGCATCCCCCTTTGAGTGCTAGCTGACCCCTCTATACCCGACAGCCCTGGACAGAAGGCCCAGAGCTTTGTCTACACTGCCCCTTTCAAATATAGGAAAAGTGACAATAATCTTTGGGTCGGTTCCTCTAAACTATGAGGAGGGGGTCTTGGCTAGGTTCATGTGGTTAGGACCATCTGAGCTTGACTCACTATACGGGTGCCTCTGTGATAGGTCTTAAGACCCCCATACACTTTATATGGCTATTGGCTGAATGATGGTTCTGCGAGCAGTTACCTTACCCATCTCTTTCACACACGGGAGCGCTCACTCCGCGGATCAATCGCTCATGTGGTTTTTATGAGTGACTTGCTGCAAGACATCCGTGCCGGTGGTGGCGGCTTATTTTTGGGAGAACAAAAGGATCGGAAGTCTGAAATCCGACGTGCCATCATTTAGACACCAGCAGAACCTCTTCAGGATTTCCTGAGGCTACTCTGCCGTCGGCATCTTTCACTATATACTCTCAGAATAAAATGCGGGCGACTTTGGATCGGAAGCCGCCTGAAGAATTAACATGTCACTTCTTCTAACCGCTTCACGGTTTCAGCATATGAAGTGACATAAGGCGAAACGTGCACAATGTCGTTCCAATTTTGCTGTGCACCGTGTTCATTTTAGGGGCACTTTTTATGGAGCTTTTTCAGTTGTTTTTTGGGTTGGAATTCACCTGAAAAAAAAAATGCTGTGTGCACATACCCTTAAGACATTGTTCATTAGGAGTTTGTTAGTGTTTTTTTTTACAAGTTTTTTTTTTTTTTTTTAAAGCTGATTCTCTCCAAAATCCTCAAATAAAACACTTGGAAAACTCTTCCAATTAATTTCTATGAACAAAATTCACTTTGCTTTTCATATGAGGAGTTTCTTTAGCTTTTTTTTGTTATTCTCCTGAAGAGATTTTGAAAAATGCCTGGTGGGGGGAAAAAATAATATCATGTTCCAGTCACTACTGAAGGAATCTGCTCCCAACTAGGCACTGTCCAATCAAGAAAACAAAAATCTTCTAAAACTACTTCAGGAAAAGAAAAACTCTTCCAAAAAAAGGAGCGTTTCTTCTTGAAAAATTTGTGAGGTTTGAACGCTTCAAAAACTCTGTGTGAACATAGCCTAACATTTTTTCTAGAAATCTGTTTCCCATTTGGTCATCATCCCCTGCCATTATTTATTGCTATGTCATCAAGGTGTAACAATGGTCACCTGGTATTGACACAGCTGTTTTTGGAAGCCTGTGGAGCTCAGGCTTTAACACTTAAGGTACTGCCACACTACACAATCCCGCTAGCGATCTCGTTAGCGTCGCATACTAATGAGATCGCTAGCGGATTGTTTCTATATTGCTAGTAGCTACCTAACTTAGCGATGTCGTTAAGGACGCTATCGCGGTTAGCGATCTCCTTAACGACTTTAGCGGTACAAAAGTACCGCTAAATCGCTAAGAAAAGGTGCTACACTTAGCGATTATACTTACCCAGCGGGAGCGCCGGCGATAAAATAGGGTCCGGAACGATTCCAGCGACGAGCGAGATCACAGCAGGAAGCTCGTCGCTGGCAGCTGCCGCACTGAACAACATCGCTAACGGGATCGCTAAATAGTGACGTTTTTTAGCGATCCCGTTAGCGATGTTGTTTAGTGTGGCATACCCTATACTGTGTAAATGAGGGCCTATCAGAGAGTGGTCAAATGGGGCCTGATCTTCACATGGTGTCAGATCTAATGGAGAAATGTCCCCTGGTACCATGATGGTTTCCACTACTGCGTCACATACATTTATAGGTTCACATATGGCATGTAAAGCTTGTCTGCCCGGACCACTGGCGTTGGGGGTCTATGGAGCACCCATATGGCCATGCTCATTGTCCACTTTGTAGGTGCTTTGCACATGAATGACCGCTGGGCCACACAGCTAATCCCATGAACCTTGCTCCCCTAATAGCTGCTGATCCTTGTTAATCACTATTGTGCTAGGTTCTTAGACTAATGGCTACAAGCGCAATAAGCCACCTAAAAGCGTGCAGATACCAGGATACTACAGCCACGAGTCACGACCAGAGGATTGTGCCAGGGTTCATCATTGTATCTAGTCCCTTCCTCCAAATAGTCGCCATTGCAGGCTCGATTGCATATTTTTGATTAAAATTCTACCTGTTAATGTTCCACGCATTTTAGGGCATCCTGACACCCGGCAGAAAATCTGCAGCGGAAAAGTGAATGAGATTTTAGTATTTTAGTAAATCTCGTCCTGCACCTCCGAAAAATAAAAAAAAATGTTGTAGAAACTGTCTTGTAGTGTGGATTTTACATCCGAAGCTAGTCAGTTTATACTGCAGCTGATTTTTCCTCTTTGCAACACGTATCTGCTGCAAAGTCAGCGCCAAATCCACGTGTAATGCATTCAGATTTGCCACAGAAAATTTGACTCTTTGATTAAAAGTGGATTTTAAAGCAAATCAGCTACAAAATACACGTCAAAAAGCTTCATGTGAAAATACCTAAACCAAGCACTCTATCTGACCATGCTCTTACCAGGCTCTTCATGTGGACATACCCTTACCTACGTCTCTACCAACTCTGAACATACCCTTACCACGCTCTCCATCTGAACATATCCTTACCACGCTCTCCATCTGAACATATCCTTACCATGCTCTCCATCTGAAAATACCCTTACCACGCTCTCCATCTGAAAATACCCTTACCACGCTCTCCATCTGAACATATACTTACCATGCTCTCCATCTGAACATATCCTTACCACGCTCTCCATCTGAACATATCCTTACCACGTACTCCCTGTGAACATACCCTGACCACGTGCAAATCTATGCAGAAAATCCTGCTGGATATAGCAACATGACTGTGCTGATGCCAGTAATTCGATGTCGGCACTTCTGTAGTGCATGGGTCGGACTGGCGCAGCTGGTGAAGTCGCTCCATGCATGGGTCGGACAGGCACATCTGGTGAAGTCACTCCGTGCATGGGTCAGATGGGCACAGCTGGTGAAGTCACTCCATGCATAGGTCGGACAGGCACAGCTGGTGAGGTTACTCCATGTATGGGTCATACTGGCACAGCTGATGAAGTCGCTCCATGCATGGGTTGGACTAGCAAACTAATGAGGTTACTCCATGCATGGGTCATATGAGCACAGCTGGTGAGGTCACTCCATGCATGGGTCGGACTGGCACAGCTGGTAAAGTTACTCCATGCATAGGTTATACGGGCACAGCTGGTGAAGTTGCTCCATGCATGGGTTGGACTGGCAAACTAATGAGGTTACTCCATGCATGGGTCATATGAGCACAGCTGGTGAGGTCACTCCATGCATGGGTCATATGAGCACAGCTGGTGAGGTCACTCCATGCATGGGTCGGACTGGCACAGCTGGTAAAGTTACTCCATGCATAGGTCATACGGGCACAGCTGGTGAAGTTGCTCCATGCATGGGTCGGACAGGCACAGCTGGTGAAGTCGCTCCATGCATGGGTCGGACAGGCACATCTGATGAAGTCACTCCGTGCATGGGTCAGATGGGCACAGCTGGTGAAGTCACTCCATGCATGGGTCGGGCAGGCACAGCTGGTGAGGTTACTCCATGCATGGGTCATACGGGCACAGCTGGTGAAGTTGCTCCATGCATGGGTCAGACAGGCACTACTAGTGAGGTCACTCTATGCATGGGTCATACGGGCACAGCTGGTGAGGTCACTTCATGCATGGGTCACATGGGCACAGCTGGTGAGGTTACTCCATGCATGGGTCGGATGGGCACAGCTGGTGAGGTCACTCCATGCATTGGTCGGACAGGCACAGCTGGTGAGGTCACTCCATGCATGGGTCATACTGGCACAGCTGGTGAGGTTACTCCATGTATGGGTCATACTGGCACAGCTGGTGAGGTCACTCCATGCATGGGTCGGACAGGCACAACTGGTGAGGTTACTCCATATATGGGCCATACTGGCACAGCTGGTGAGGTTACTCCATGCATGGGTCGGACAGACACAACTGGTGAGGTTACTCCATATATGGGTCAGACCGGCACAGCTGGTGAGGTTACTCCATACATGGGTCATATGGGCACAGCTGGTGAGGTCACTCCATTGCATGGGTAAAACAGGCAAACTAGTGAGGTCACTCCATGCATGGGTCGGACAGGCAAAGCTGGTGAGGTCACTCCATGCGTGGGTCGGACAGGCAAAGCTGGTCAGGTCACTCCATGCAGGGTCGGACAGGCAAAGCTGGTGAGGTCACTCCATGCATGGGTCGGACTGGCACAGCTGGTGAGGTTACTCCATGCATGGGTCGACAGGCACTACTAGTGAGGTTACTCCATGCATGGGTCGGATGGGCACAGCTGGTGAGGTCACTCCATGCATGGGTCGGACAGGCACAACTGGTGAGGTTACTCCATGTATGGGCCATACTGGCACAGCTGGTGAGGTTACTCCATGCATGGGTCGGACAGGCACAACTGGTGAGGTTACTCCATGTATGGGTCAGACCGGCACAGCTGGTGAGGTTACTCCATACATGGGTCATATGGGCACAGCTGGTGAGGTCACTCCATGCATGGGTAAAACAGGCAAACTAGTGAGGTCACTCCATGCATGGGTCGGACAGGCAAAGCTGGTCAGGTCACTCCATGCATGGGTCGGACAGGCAAAGCTGGTGAGGTCTCTCCATGCATGGGTCGGACTGGCACAGCTGGTGAGGTTACTCCATGCATGCATCATGGGCACAGCTGGTGAGGTCACTCCATGTATGGGTTGGACTGGCACAGCTGGTGAGGTCACTCCATGCATGGGTCATATTGGCACAACTGGTGAGGTTACTTTATGCATGGGTCGGACATGCACAGCTGGTGAGGTCACTCCATGCATGGGTCATATGGGCACAGCTGGTGAGGTCACTCCATGCATTGGTCGGACAGGCACAGCTGGTGAGGTTACTCCATGTATGGGTCATATGGGCACAGCTGGTGAGGTCACTCCATGCATGGGTCGGACAGGCACAGCTGGTGAGGTCACTCCATGCATGGGTCGGACTGGCACAGCTGGTGAGGTCACTCCATGCATGAGTCAGACGGGCACAGTTGGTGAGGTCACTCCATGCATGGGTCGACAGGCACTACTAGTGAGGTTACTCCATGCATGGGTCATATGGGCACAGCTGGTGAGGTTACTCCATGCATGGGTCAGACAGGCACAGCTGGTGAGGTTACTCCATGCATGGATCATGGGCACAGCTGGTGAGGTCACTCCATGTATGGGTTGGACTGGCACAGCTGGTGAGGTCACTCCATGCATGGGTCATATGGGCACAGCTGGTGAGGTCACTCCATGCATTGGTCGGACAGGCACAGCTGGTGAGGTTACTCCATGTATGGGTCATATGGGCACAGCTGGTGAGGTCACTCCATGCATGGGTCGGACAGGCACAGCTGGTGAGGTCACTCCATGCATGGGTCGGACTGGCACAGCTGGTGAGGTCACTCCATGCATGAGTCAGACGGGCACAGCTGGTGAGGTCACTCCATGCATGGGTCGACAGGCACTACTAGTGAGGTTACTCCATGCATGGGTCATATGGGCACAGCTGGTGAGGTTACTCCATACATGGGTCATATGGGCACAGCTGGTGAGGTCACTCCATGCATGGGTAAAACAGGCAAACTAGTGAGGTCACTCCATGCATGGGTCGGACAGGCAAAGCTGGTGAGGTCACTCCATGTGTGGGTCGGACAGGCAAAGCTGGTCAGGTCACTCCATGCATGGGTCGGACAGGCAAAGCTGGTGAGGTCTCTCCATGCATGGGTCGGACTGGCACAGCTGGTGAGGTTACTCCATGCATGCATCATGGGCACAGCTGGTGAGGTCACTCCATGTATGGGTTGGACTGGCACAGCTGGTGAGGTCACTCCATGCATGGGTCATATTGGCACAACTGGTGAGGTTACTTTATGCATGGGTCGGACATGCACAGCTGGTGAGGTCACTCCATGCATGGGTCATATGGGCACAGCTGGTGAGGTCACTCCATGCATTGGTCGGACAGGCACAGCTGGTGAGGTTACTCCATTCTTAACTAGAATGGAGGCTCTGAGAGTATATAAATACGATACGATACACTTTATTGATCCCGGGGGGAAATTACAGTATTACAGCAGCAATACAAACAGCAGTACATAAAATATTAGGACACAAATCTTGCACAGGTGTACCAACATTACATAATAAATAAAAGTGTGTAGTTCAGGTGTATATAAGACAATGTTAATTGACATTAGTACACCAGCCATCAGTCATTATTTTCTGCCACCCTTAGGAAATTATTATACATCCCCATAGCAGTAGGTACAAAAGATTTCCTGAATTTCTCCTTCTTGCACCTTAGTAGGATTAGACGGCTGCTGAATGTGCTCTTCTGATTCAAGAACAGCTCGTATAGTGGGTGTGTATTATTGTTCATTATAGCCCTACACTTCTTCTGAATTCTATCCTCCAATACCTCCTCAAAAGAGTCAAGATGGAGGCCAACAGCTGCGCTTGCCTTCTTGATAAGTTTGTTGAGTTTATTAGCGTCAGCTACTCGCACACTACTGCCCCAGCAAATGATAGCAAAAAAGATGGCGCTTGCTACAACGGACTGGTAGAACATCTCCAGCATTAAACTGCACACATTGAACGACCTGAGCTTCCGCAGAAAGTACAGTCTGCTCATTCCCTTCTTGTAAACCTTTTCTGTATGACACCTCCAATCGAGTTTACTGTCAAGGTGAACCCCAAATATTTGTAGCTCTCAACAATCTCAACCTCCTGGCCAGCAATATTGATTGGTAAGTAATCCTCCTTTTTCCTTCTATAACTCACCACCATCTCCTTGGTTTTCTTTACATTTAGTTCTAGACAGTTAGTCTGACACCAATCCACAAAGTCAGAAACCACCCTTCTATATTCCTCCTCCATCCGGCCCCCCACAATGCCCCCTACAATCACGGAGTCATCTGAGAATTTTTGGAGGTGACAGAATCGATTTATACTGAAAGTCAGCTGTATACAATGAGAAGAGGAAGGGTGACAGCACTGTACCCTGAGGGGCTCCAACACTGCTCCGTACACTGCCAGATACCACCTCCCCCATCCTTACAAACTGCGGCCTGTCTGTCAGGTAGTCACTTATCCAGTTCACCATCCCCTCATCTACCTCCATATCAGTCAACTTATTACGTAGTAAGAGCGGCTATAGGGTACTGAAAGCACTAGAGAAGTCAAAAATGGCATTTTCCTGTAACCCCCAGTAGTAGCGCACTGCATATACAGTATGATATCAGATCTCCCTTGTTCAGGATTGCTGACATCAGTGGATGGGGTGGGTGAGCACAGCTTGTGACCAGTGTTTGGCCATCAAGATTATGGGGGCACCACAATGATGGATGGTCTACTTAGGTATCTGAGCTTCTTAGTCAATAAATTGCTCCATTAATGGTAGGATATTCCCTTCTTCCCTATCTTTTTATGATGTGGCACTGAGATTAGATTGTAAGCTCCTGTGGTTCAGAGCAGGCCGCATTGTTTCTGAAGTTTATTCGGCTCACATATGTCCATCCACGCTGGTGCTGTCAATGGGCAGAGATAGATTACATGACAGCTGCCGCTCTGCCAGCGAGGTCACCCTGTAAAACAATGGGGGTATTTTTTTTTATTCCCCAGCGCTGATCTTTCCATTGCACGTCGGGTCTTATATAATAACTCTTCCATTACATGCACAGGTATTTTCTGCAACTGTTTTTCCAGATCAGATGTAAATGTGTGGGGTGCAGCACGCAAGCATCCCATAAGCAAAGCATCACAGAAGATAAGCATCATGTAAACGCCAGTTATCCATGGCAAGGAATTAACATTCATCTACTCTCTTCACACAGGTATGCACTCCATTCATTGAAAGCAAACAGCTGAATGGTACAATTCCCACCTCTGCTGCCTGTCTTGTCTGCTGCAATATATACTAATGGTATGCACTCAATTCATTGAAAGCAAACAGCTAAATGGTACAATTCCCACCTCTGCTGCCTGTCTTGTCTGCTGCAATATATACTAATGGTATGCACTCCATCATTGAAAGCAACAGCTGAATGGTGCAATTCCCACTCTGCTATCTGTCTTGTCTGCTGCAATATATACTAATGTATGCACTGCATTCATTGAAAGCAAACAGCTGAATGGTACAATTCCCACCTCTGCTGCCTGTCTTGTCTGCTGCAATATATACTAATGGTACAACTCCATTCATTGAAAGCAAACAGCTGAATGGTACAATTCCCACCTCTGCTGCCTGTCTTGTCTGCTGCAATATATACTAATGGTACAACTCCATACTTCTGCTTGCTGTCATCCGCTGCTTTACCATCTTGCAACATATTTTAATGCGCCTGCTAAAGCTTTGGTATAATTCATGTGTTGCACTGTATTTAATACTTACTGCTTTATATCCGTGCGACTGGGGCATCTCTAGATCTTATTAGGTGGAAGGTGCTAAAGCATACAGATGTAGCCAGGTCTAGGGCCTTTGATGATCTAAAAATCCCCCTGGTTTGCTGGCCCCAACTGCCAAATTATCTCAAACCAGCTCCCACAATCCCTCTCTCCTGACCCTGTAGTGTGGGCTATATATTTAGGAGTAGTCTAAGGGGAGCACGCAGTGTGGGGTGCAACACGCAAGCATCCCATAAGCAAAGCATCACAGAAGATAAGCATCATGTAAACAGCAGTTATCCATGGCAGTTAATCAGGGCAGGAATCAGGTAACCCACACTTGGCTTTCCCTTTTCACCATGTGCTTTATTGCTCTCCTCCTGTGTTCCCTGCCATCCACATTCACCGCCCCATCCCCCCTCCATCACGACTCATACACATCAGCCCCTCTATACTTCCCTCTCCCATGTACAGCTCCCATGCACTCCTCACCTTCCTGAAAACCCTCAGCCCATCTTGCCCAAACACCTCACAGAAAAAAACCTACTTACAATTCCAACAACTACTTGCTCTTTATCTTCATACTCCTACTGATTTCAGGGGACATCTCCCCCCCCCCCAACCCTGATCCACCATCCCCCAACCTCAATCCCTACCCTACCTCATATCGAAACCATAATAAACTTATTAATATTACTTGCACTCCCTCATCTCCTTCTTTTAATTGTGCCCTCTGGAATCCACGGTCTGTATGCAACAAGCTATCCTTCCTGCACAACTACTTTCTGACCAACTCTCTTAATCTGTTGGCCCTCACTGAAACCTAGATTCAGGATTCTGACACTGTCTCCCCTGCTGCCATTTCTTATGGTGGCTTACAGTTCTCCCATTCCCCGAGACCCACAAACAGACATGGTGGTGGAGTCGGCATACTCCTGTCCCCACAATGCACTTTCCAGGTCATCCCCCCAATTTCATCACTCTCACTCCCTTCTTTTGAGGTCCACACCATCAGGCTCTTCCATCCCTCTCCCTCAGAGTAGCGGTCATATATCGGCCCCCAGGCTCGCTCACCCAGTTCCTTGACCACTTCTCAGCCTGGCTGCTGCACTTCATGTCCTCAGAACTGCCAACCCTTATCCTTGGAGACTTCAACATCCCCATTAACAGCCCTACTTCCACATCTGCATCTCAGCTTCTATCACTAACCACTTCTCTAGGCCTCTCACAGCTTTCAACCTCTGAGACTTACAAGGATGGTAACACCCTTGACCTGGTCTTTGTCCGCCTCTGTTCAATCTCCCACCTAAATAACTCACCGCTTCCACTCTCTGACCACAACATTCTCTCCTTCACGCTCACAAATCCTCCACCACCCCAGCGCACTCCCACCTACCACACATTCAGAAATCTACAAGCCATTAACCCTCAGACACTTTCAGACTCCCTACACTCATCACTGTCCCCAATCTCCTCTTTTTCCTGTCCTGATCTGACTGTTCATCCCTACAATGACACTCTTAGAAGCACCCTTGACCAAGTAGGGCCGCTCACCCTGTTTGACAGCGGCATTTAACTAGTTAATAGTCACGGGTGGATCGCAATTCCACACGCGGCTGTTAGAGGCACATGGCAGCTGTTCAAAACAGTTGACGTGCTGGGAAAGATGTGGGCTCAGCGCCGGAGCCCACATAAAAAGGGAAGGAGTCCGACATCAGAGTATTATTACGCCCGATGTCGGAAAGGGGTTAACAGACATAAACACTTGAAATACATCACTCTGTAATGACTCTATACAATATGAGTTTCACTTTTTGTATTGAAGAACTGAAATAAATAAACTTGTTGATGATATTCTAAGAGAGAGAGAGAGAGTCCTTGGTTTCCAGAATCCGGATCAGTCTTTTGCCGGATTGCACAAAAGACTGGTCCGGCACCATAGACTTGTATTGTTTGCGGCCGCCGGATGCGCCGCTTCAGGCGCTATCCGGCGGGTGCGGCAGAAAAAAAAACGTTAGTGTCCGTTTTGTCCGACCGCCAGAATGTACATTTCCGCCTGATCTGGAAAAAAACAGACGCAACGCAATGACATCTGGCGCGATCCAGCGCTAATGATAGTCAATGACAAAAAAAACGCATCTGGCGGTTTCAAAAACCGGATCCGTTTTTTTTGAAAAAGCGCCGGATCACGCCTGACGGCAAAAACGGATGTGTGAAAGAGGCCTAAGATGTCAACAGATCACTGTTACTGTATTGTAAATCCATATACTACCTGGTGGTGAGGTACCGATAACTCCAATGCGCATTTCGCGTTGGATTCTGAGCTTTTTTGTATTACTATTACCTCTCCTGTTTTTAAAAATATTTTTTAATGTTTAATCTTCAGTAAAGAATATATTTTACTTTTCAATATTTGTATGTTTTTTGCTTCCGTTCTTTGGTCAGATTTATGTACTATAGGAAGTGCATATCATAGTGGACAGATTATATTGGGTTACTGGCAGAACTCAAGTAGCAGCGGCGTGTACAACCATGGCTCTGCTTCATTGTATGTGTGTACCACACTGTACAGAGCCGTTACAGATCATAGGGTACCCTGTACTAGGAACCTTCCATATAGGGCACTCTAATGCTGTTTGTTGGTACACTCTATATGGTGGCACTCTAGTGCTGTTCATAGTACACTATATGGGGCACTCTAGAGCTGTTTATAGTACACTCTATATGGGGCACTCTAGAGCTGTTTATAGTACACTGTATATGGGGCACTCTAGAGCTGTTCATAGTACACTCTATATGGTGGCACTCTAGTGCTGTTCATAGTACACTATATGGGGCACTCTAGAGCTGTTTATAGTACACTCTATATGGGGCACTCTAGAGCTGTTTATAGTACACTGTATATGGGGGCACTCTAGAGCTGTTTATTGTACACTCTATATGGGGGCACTCTAGAGCTGTTTATAGTACACTGTATATGGGGGCACTCTAGAGCTGTTTATAGTACACTCTATATGGGGCACTCTAGAGCTGTTTATAGTACACTGTATATGGGGCACTCTAGAGCTGTTCATAGTACAGTCATGGCCAAAAGTTTTGAGAATGACACAAATATTTATTTTCACATGATCTGCTGCCCTCTGGTTTTTATGTGTGTGTTTGACAGATGTTTTTATCACAGACAGAAATATAATTGCAAACATATGAGTAACAAAAGCTTATATTGACAGTTAGAATGAGTTAATGCAGCAAGTCAATATTTGCAGTGTTGACCCTTCTTCTTCAGGACCTCTGCAATTCTCCCTGGCATGCTCTCAATCAACTTCTGGACCAAATCCTGACTGATAGCAGTCCATTCTTGCACAATCAATGCTTTCATTTTGTCAGAATTTTTAGGTTTTTGTTTGTCCACCCGTCTCTTGATGATTGACCACAAGTTCTCAATGGGATTAAGATCTGGGGAGTTTCCAGGCCATGGACCCAAAATCTCTATGTTTTGTTCCCTGAGCCATTTAGTTATCACCTTTGCTTTATGGTAAGGTGCTCCATCATGCTGGAAAAGGCATTGTTGATCGCCAAACTGCTCTTGGAGGGTTGGGAGAAGTTGCTCTTGGAGGACATTCTGGTACCATTCTTTATTCATGGCTGTGTTTTTAGGCAAGACTGTGAGAGAGCCGATTCCCTTGGCTGAGAAGCAACCCCACACATGAATGGTTTCAGGATGCTTAACAGTTGGCATGAGACAAGACTGGTGGTAGCGCTCACCTTGTCTTCTCCGAATGAGGCGTTTTCCTGATGTCCCAAACAATCGAAAAGGGGATTCATCAGAGAAAATAACTTTACCCCAGTCCTCAGCAGTCCACTGCCTGTACCTTTTGCAGAATATCAATCTGTCCATGATGTTTTTTCTGGAGAGAAGTGGCTTCTTTGCGGCCCTCCTTGAGACCAGGCCTTGCTCCAAGAGTCTCTGCCTCACAGTGCGTGCAGATGCACTCACACCTGCCTGCTGCCATTCCTGAGCAAGCTCTGCACTGCTGGTAGCCCGATCCCGCAGCTGAAACACTTTTAAGAGGCGGTCCTGGCGCTTGCTGGTCTTTCTTGGGCGCCCTGAAGCCTTTTTGGCAATAATGGAATCTCTCTCCTTGAAGTTCTTGATGATGCGATAGATTGTTGACTGAGGTGCAATCTTTCTAGCTGCAATACTCTTCCCTGTTAGGCCATTTTTGTGCATTGCAATGATGACTGCACGTGTTTCTTTAGAGATAACCATGGTTAACAGAAGAGAAACAATGATGCCAAGCACCAGCCTCCTTTTAAAGTGTCCAGTGGTGTCATTCTTACTTAATCATGACAGATTGATCTCCAGCCATGTCCTCATCAACACCCACACCTGTGTTAATGGCGCAATCACTGAAAAGAGGTTAGCTGGTCCTTTTAAGGCAGGGCTGCAATGATGTTGAAATGTGTTTTGGGGGATAAAGTTCATTTTCTAGCCAAATATTGACTTTACAAGTAATTGCTGTTAAGCTGATCACTCTTTATAACATTCTGGAGTATATGCAAATTGCCATTAGAAAAAGTGAAGCAGTAGACTTTGTAAAAATTAATATTTGTGTCATTCTCAAAACTTTTGTCCATGACTGTACACTGTATATGGGGCACTCTAGAGCTGTTTATAGTACACTGTATATGGGGCACTCTAGAGCTGTTTATAGTACACTATATGGGGCACTCTAGAGCTGTTTATAGTACACTATATGGGGGCACTCTAGAGCTGTTTATAGTACACTCTATATGGTGGCACTCTAGTGCTGTTCATAGTACACTATATGGGGCACTCTAGAGCTGTTTATTGTACACTATATGGGGCACTCTAGAGCTGTTTATAGTACACTCTATATGGTGGCACTCTAGTGCTGTTCATAGTACACTATATGGGGCACTCTAGAGCTGTTTATAGTACACTGTATATGGGGCATTCTAGAGCTTTTTATAGTACACTGTATATGGGGCACTCTAGAGCTGTTTATTGTACACTCTATATGGGGGCACTCTAGAGCTGTTTATAGTACACTATATATGGGGCACTCTAGTGCTGTTTATAGTATACTGTATATGGGGGCACTCTAGAGCTGTTTATAGTACACTCTATATGGGGGCACTCTAGAGCTGTTTATAGTACACTCTATATGGGGGCACTCTAGAGCTGTTTATAGTACACTCTATATGGTGGCACTCTAGTGCTGTTCATAGTACACTATATGGGGCACTCTAGAGCTGTTTATAGTACACTCTATATGGGGCTCTCTAGAGCTGTTTATAGTACACTCTATATGGGGCACTCTAGAGCTGTTTATAGTACACTGTATATGGGGGCACTCTAGAGCTGTTTATAGTACACTGTATATGGGGGCACTCTAGAGCTGTTTATAGTACACTCTATATGGGGCACTCTAGAGCTGTTTATAGTACACTGTATATGGGGCACTCTAGAGCTGTTTATAGTACACTCTATATGGGGCACTCTAGTGCTGTTTATAGTACACTATATGGGGCACTCTAGAGCTGTTTATAGTACACTATATGGGGCACTTTAGTGCTGTTTATAGTATACTGTATATGGGGCACTCTAGAGCTGTTTATAGTACACTCTATATGGGGCACTCTAGAGCTGTTTATAGTAAACTCTATATGGTGGCACTCTAGTGCTGTTCATAGTACACTATATGGGGCACTCTAGAGCTGTTTATAGTACACTCTATATGGGGCACTCGAGCTGTTTATAGTACACTGTATATGGGGGCACTCTAGAGCTGTTTATAGTACACTCTATATGGGGCACTCTAGAGCTGTTTATAGTACACTGTATATGGGGCACTCTAGAGCTGTTTATAGTACACTCTATATGGGGCACTCTAGAGCTGTTTATAGTACACTCTATATGGGGGCACTCTAGAGCTGTTTATAGTACACTGTATATGGGGCACTCTAGTGCTGTTTATAGTACACTGTATATGAGGGCACTCTAGTGCTGTTTATAGTACACTATATGGTGTATGGTGGCACTCTAGTGCTGTTCATAGTACACTATATGGGGCACTCTAGAGCTGTTTATAGTACACTGTATATGGGCACTCTAGAGCTGTTTATAGTACACTGCATATGGGGGCACTATAGAGCTGTTTATAGTACACTCTATATGGGGCACTCTAGAGCTGTTTATAGTACACTCTATATGGGGCACTCTAGAGCTGTTTATAGTACACTGTATATGGGGCACTCTAGAGCTGTTTATAGTACACTCTATATGGGGGCACTCTAGAGCTGTTTATAGTACACTCTATATGGGGGCACTCTAGAGCTGTTTATAGTACACTCTATATGGGGGCACTCTAGAGCTGTTTATAGTACACTGTATATGGGGGCACTCTAGAGCTGTTTATAGTACACTGTATATGGGGCACTCTAGTGCTGTTTATAGTACACTGTATATGGGGCACTCTAGTGCTGTTTTTATAGTACACTGTATATGGGGGCACTCTAGAGCTGTTTATAGTACACTGTATATGGTCACTCTAGAGCTGTTTATAGTACACTGTATATGGGGCACTCTAGAGCTGTTTATAGTACACTCTATATGGGGGCACTCTAGAGCTGTTTATAGTACACTCTATATGGGGGCACTCTAGAGCTGTTTATAGTACACTGTATATGGGGGCACTCTAGAGCTGTTTATAGTACACTGTATATGGGGCACTCTAGTGCTGTTTATAGTACACTGTATATGGGGCACTCTAGTGCTGTTTTTATAGTACACTGTATATGGGGGCACTCTATAGCTGTTTATAGTACACTGTATATGGTCACTCTAGAGCTGTTTATAGTACACTGTATATGGGGGCACTCTAGTGCTGTTTATAGTACACTGTATATGGGGGCACGCTAGTGCTGTTTATAGTACACTGTATATGGGGCACTCTAGAGCGGTTTATAGTACACTGTATATGGGGGCACTCTAGAGCTGTTTATAGTACACTGTATATGGTCACTCTAGAGCTGTTTATAGTACACTGTATATGGGGCACTCTAGAGCTGTTTATAGTACACTTTATAGTACACTGTATATGGGGGCACTCTAGTGCTGTTTATAGTACACTGTATATGGTCACTCTAGAGCTGTTTATAGTACACTGTATATGGGGCACTCTAGTGCTGTTTATAGTACACTGTATATGGGGCACTCTAGAGCTGTTTATAGTACACTGTATGTGGGGGCACTCTAGAGCTGTTTATAGTACACTGTATGTGGGGGCACTCTAGAGCTGTTTATAGTACACTGTATATGGGGGCACTCTAGAGCTGTTTATAGTACACTGTATATGGGGGCACTCTAGAGCTGTTTATAGTACACTGTATATGGGGCACTCTAGAGCTGTTTATAGTACACTGTATATGGGGCACTCTAGAGCTGTTTATAGTACACTGTATATGGTGGCACTCTAGAGCTGTTTATAGTACACTGTATATGGGGGCACTCTAGAGCTGTTTATAGTACACTGTATATGGGGCACTCTAGTGCTGTTTATAGTACACTGTATATGGGGCACTCTAGTGCTGTTTTTATAGTACACTGTATATGGGGGCACTCTAGAGCTGTTTATAGTACACTGTATATGGTCACTCTAGAGCTGTTTATAGTACACTGTATATGGGGGCACTCTAGTGCTGTTTATAGTACACTGTATATGGTCACTCTAGAGCTGTTTATAGTACACTGTATATGGGGGCACTCTAGAGCTGTTTATAGTACACTGTATATGGGGGCACTCTAGAGCTGTTTATAGTACACTGTATATGGGGCACTCTAGAGCTGTTTATAGTACACTGTATATGGGGCACTCTAGAGCTGTTTATAGTACACTGTATATGGGGCACTCTAGAGCTGTTTATAGTACACTGTATATGGGGGCACTCTAGAGCTGTTTATAGTACACTGTATATGGGGGCACTCTAGAGCTGTTTATAGTACACTGTATATGGGGCACTCTAGAGCTGTTTATAGTACACTGTATATGGGGCACTCTAGAGCTGTTTATAGTACACTGTATATGGGGGCACTCTAGAGCTGTTTATAGTACACTGTATATGGGGCACTCTAGAGCTGTTTATAGTACACTGTATATGGGGGCACTCTAGGCTGTTTATAGTACACTTATATGGGTGCACTCTAGAGCTGTTTATAGTACACTGTATATGGGGCACTCTAGAGCTGTTTATAGTACACTGTATATGGGGCACTCTAGAGCTGTTTATAGTACACTGTATATGGGCACTCTAGGCTGTTTATAGTACACTGTATATGGGGGCACTCTAGAGCTGTTTATAGTACACTTATATGGGGCACTCTAGAGCTGTTTATAGTACACTGTATGTGGGGGCACTCTAGAGCTGTTTATAGTACACTTATATGGGGGCACGCTAGATGCTGTTTATAGTACACTGTATAGGGGGGCACTCTAGTGCTGTTTATAGTACACTGTATATGGGGCACTCTAGAGCTGTTTATAGTACACTGTATATGGGGGCACTCTAGAGCTGTTTATAGTACACTGTATATGGGGGCACTCTAGGCTGTTTATAGTACACTTATATGGGGCACTCTAGAGCTGTTTATAGTACACTGTATATGGCACTCTAGAGCTGTTTATAGTACACTGTATATGGGGGCACTCTAGAGCTGTTTATAGTACACTGTATATGGTCACTCTAGAGCTGTTTATAGTACACTGTATATGGGGGCACTCTAGAGCTGTTTATAGTACACTGTATATGGGGGCACTCTAGTGCTGTTTATAGTACACTGTATATGGGGGCACTCTAGAGCTGTTTATAGTACACTGTATATGGGGCACTCTAGAGCTGTTTATAGTACACTGTATATGGGGGCACTCTAGAGCTGTTTATAGTACACTGTATATGGGGCACTCTAGAGCTGTTTATAGTACACTTATATGGGGGCACTCTAGAGCTGTTTATAGTACACTGTATATGGTCACTCTAGAGCTGTTTATAGTACACTGTATATGGGGCACTCTAGAGCTGTTTATAGTACACTGTATATGGGGGCACTCTAGAGCTGTTTATAGTACACTGTATATGGGGGCACTCTAGAGCTGTTTATAGTACACTGTATATGGGGGCACTCTAGAGCTGTTTATAGTACACTGTATATGGGGCACTCTAGAGCTGTTTATAGTACACTGTATATGGGGGCACTCTAGAGCTGTTTATAGTACACTGTATATGGTCACTCTAGAGCTGTTTATAGTACACTGTATATGGGGGCACGCTAGTGCTGCTGGTATGCACATGCTGAGACTTGCAGTCCGCTCCCCTGTCGCTGGGATTACCGCCCGGCAGCAGAGATCCCATCAGTCGCACACGTGCTGATCTCCTGATGACGCATGACCACAGCGTGCAAGCTCTGGGCTCACAGACAGGTCACTGCCCATGACTCCGCCGCTTATTTCCGCCTATCCGAGTTTTCATTGGTTACGGGAAAAACGAGCCGGTTGTGATTGGTTAGAACTCTGTAGATCACATGATACAAGAGAGTGTTTAGCCGGCGTTCAGGGCTGCTGCAGCTTACTTGGCGCAAGGTCGCCGGTGGGAGAGGAGGGTGGTTGCTGCGCTCGTGCTCAGTAACAGTGGACGCTGATTCCTCCCCAGGATCATTTGTCCCTTCTCCTGCACCCCCGTCCACAGAGAGCGGAATTTCCCGGTGTCTGATCTGTGCCGCCCCTGAGAGCTGATAACAAAGACATTCCAGTGTTCTCCATCAATAGGTGAGTTACTTGTCCCGTGGGGTCTTCCTCCTGTACTGTGGTTTCTGCACTATTGGAGTTACTTAGGGGTTAATCTACCAGTGTAATAGTCTGTAGCAGGGTGCCCACCCCCTCTGTGCCCACCCTGTGCCCCTGCAGCTCTTATGGTTGTTCTAATGGCTGCACTACTGTGCAAATGTAAAACTACTTGTTTGCTGAGACCTTACATGGGGGTCCCAGGTGCCCCATATTTTTTTTCTAAAGTGTTTACATACTGCGTCCTGCAAGGTAAAGGAAGATTTGTATGTGCTAAGTGTTTATTATATTTTATAGTGCCATTTATTCCATGGTGCTTTACATGTGAATACTGTAAAGTGCTATGGAGTATGTTGGAGCCATAGAAATAAAATTGTTAAATGGGAATCCATAATATCTGCATTCCTGCCCCCCCCCCCCCCCCCCAAAAAAAAAAAAATAAAACCTCTGGTGATCAGCAGGACACTTGAGTAATCAATCTAAAGATATGTCAACACTGAGTCTTGTGCTGCAGAAACTCCAGAAACCATGTGTTTTTAATTATAAAGGTTAGCGTTTCTGCTCTGGATACTCAGTGTGAACGCATGCTTAGGATGGGAGCTGTGCGGATTGGTTAGTGCATGAGATTTTTTTTTTTTTTATTCCCTGTGAAAGCCCCATAAGAGGCTCCAGCCCACAGGTGATAATTGAAGTCTGTTTACATTGAGCTTTAACATGTTGTTCCTCTTGTTCCTAGGGTTTCTCATCTCTACCTGCAGGATGCCTGGTGACTTCTCCATGTGCTTGTGTCTCAGCCCCCCTTCTCCACGCAACCTGCGACTACCTTCAGCTAGGTCACTGCGGCCATGTTTAGTTCCAACCCCTCGCCTCCCGGATCCGCGTAAAAAAGGAGTAGTATTCGCCGACGCTCTGGGTCTGGCCCTCACCACCGTACGTCACTTCTCTCGTCCGTTCTTTGATGAAGATCCACTGGTGATCGCCTTGGCGTCGTTGCGAGCCCTGCGCCCTCTGTCCAGCTTTACCTACACTCTGGACTTTCATCCTCCAACTCAAGACTACACCAGTTTCCGGGCTAGGCTCACACGGCAGCAGGTTTGTCTGGAGCAATGCGCCGTTCAAGGAGCGGCAGTGGCCGGCACTGTGCGCGTGCGCAATATTGGCTTCGAGAAACGGGTGACTCTTCGGGTCAGCTACGATAACTGGAAAAGCAACTACGACCTTCCGTGCTCTTATCTGCGGGATCCCTGTGGAGGAGAGGAGACAGACACTTTCTCGTTCAGGCTCCCGCTGCCTCCCGACACCCAGCGGGCCGAATTCTGCATTTGCTTTTGGTGTCGGGGTGCAGAACACTGGGATAATAATGAAGGGAAGAATTATGTTCTGAGCAAGGAGGCCGATCACCGCAGCTATACGCAAGTCACCTATTGGTGAAACTAACGTTGTGAAGGTGCTGGTCCACTGGAACAAAAATGCATGGTCATCCGACACCCCCTTCTTGTAGATCAAGAGGGCTTGGGATGGAAACTTTCCCAGATATGGTTGTAGAGTGGATGCCAGGCTACTATCAGTCGCGTGAGTGCCAGGCGACTGTGTGATTTATATGCTCGTAATGTTGCAACCTGGCGGCTTTACCACCGAGGAATTCAGAGTTCTCAGTAGCCCGGCTTCATTCTTCACCATTTAACCTGTGGTTTAACGCTTGGTATACATGAAATGGTTGCAGACCTGCGACAGGGATCTTCAGCCTTCGTCGTTCCAGCTGCTATAAAACTACATCTCCCAACATGCATTGGTGACTTTCTGCCTCTCAAGGAATGCTGGGAGTTGTAGTTGAAGTGCAGATCCCTAACTTGGTGCCATCCCATATACTTCACTATAAGATGTCTTCAAGGTCCTGTAAGATCCTGACATTCAATAAACCATTTTGGGGGCAAGAAATGTAACTTTTTTTTCTTACTGTTTTACTGCAGATTCAATAAATATTGTTAGATCTTTTCAGTATTTTGTGCATTTTTCTTTCTCTGTAATTCATAAGTTTAATATTGAAAGACAAAAATGTGAAGTTTAACCTATAAAATATGCCTTTATTGTTTTCGGATACTTTCTATAGCTGTGGTAATCTAAAAAGGATTTTGGTTTACGCCTTCCACAGACTATAGACATGACATTGTGAATGAGGCCTTTTTTTTTTTTTTTTTTGCAAAGTTTACAAAACTTTTGGGAACTTTATTCAATGGAGAACAAATGTTTCTGAATTGTCCATCGAGTTGTCTGTAACCTGATCACTGCCAGGAATCTGCAGTTATATCCAGTGTTGCCCCAGGGAATCCTCCCCGGCCCGGTCAAGGACCTTACAAGTCTATGCAGAGTCTGATGGAATCCTGTTACTTTCTTGATGAAGATTTACTGCCACTTTACATAAGTTGTGCACCTTTTTTAAATCCCTAATTCTGCATTAACCCCAGTGTAAAGCCTCGATCATATAATAATGGATTTCACCAATCTGACTTTCATGGGCATATATAATTGGAACTCATTCACACTTCTACTTTATCCATGTGCAAGAAAAACAGATTTTTTTTTTTTCTCATACATCAAGAAGTAAAAAAAAAATCCTTCACCTTCTGTTTCCTGCAGTCTGTGAAAATTGGAAGGTGTCAGATTTTTTTTAACTTTTTTTCTTTTTCTATGCAAATTTAAAACTAGTCATTGACTTGCATATTACCTGTGGCTATTTGGACACTGTGGTCTGTACTTGGACTGTGCATGTTCAATAACCTTTAACCTTTTGTGACTTTCTTGTGCAAGGGTTTATATGTGATGCTAAAATGTCATAAATTTCAGGTGTACATAAGTGCTTGGCCAGTGAATGCACTGGAGTACATTTGCACAAAGAAAGTAACTTTAAAAAGTTGCAATTGATGAACCAGTTGAAAATATCTGGAACACTCAAAATGGTGAGCACATATAAACTAGACTAAAAGAAGCAACTCGATGTGAAAACTCAAATCACAAAAAAAAAAGTAGCTGTAGTTTCCAAGATTGGGTCCAATAGTAATGTACTACAGGTGCAGGCAACATCGGTGCAAAATACGGATAAAGTAGCTGCTCAATTAAATCATGGGGGCTGCCCAGCACTATAGAAGTAGACCCCCCAAAAGCCAACACTCATGGGGGGGCACTGCTGCAACTGCAGTGCATCAAGGTAGATTTAAACAAGGGCAAATAAAATGAACAATGTGCAAAATAAAGATGGGGGGGGGCAAATGCAGTAATGAATTGGCCTGTCTTAAAGGAATCGTCCCATCTCCTAGAGTGATAACCTATGCCATTACTTTATGATCTGACTTCTGGGGGTCGCCACTGCACTGCCGGTATAACAATATATCAGTTCTGCTTTTCTCTGCGCAGGGAACCATTACTGACCCCATTTGCTTGATTAGGCCTTTGCTGTGGTATGGGCATTTGGAAGAGTATTTGGGGGCACTCCACAGTTTGGGAGAGCTCCTATTATTGTACTGTCCCTGAAACCAACCTTCCTCACTCAGGAGGCCACCCTGAGGCAAGGAACAATGGACAGTCGGACCCCCTCTGCTCTGGTGGGCACTGCTGACTGGACAGACCTGTTATACCAGAAAGTGAGCATTTCTTCTGACTTCATGACCCATCTTTTGTTAGGTAATTGTCCCCCCTGTTTACACCTCTGCAGATTTACTCATAGTTGCAAATACGAAGGGGTTTGTTAATTTATAAACCCCATTTTTGCTAATAAGAAAAAAAAAGACCTTTTTTCCTTTGGGGCTCCAGATCCAATTTTCATTCACATTTGGTTTGTCTTTTTGGGAGGAACACAGTTGGAAAGTAACTTGCTCAACCTCCTCCATTGATTGTCTATGAGACACTGAGTACAGTACTGCACGTGGCTATGTCCAGCAGTCCCATAGACAATGGGGTATGCACACTTCCGCTCCATTCCTGACAGTGCAGTGGAGCCCCAATCTCGAGATTGAATGGTTGTGACCTCCAGCGATCAGCAAATAATCAATAGATTTTTTTTGTTGTTTTTACGAAAAACTTTTAATTATCCCCAATGAGTACTAATTGATCTGTCAAGAAACTGCGTCTGACTGAGATCAGGACAGGGTTGAACATTTTACTTTTTATTTTTTTCTCAACACCTTATCAAAAAAATCAGACAGGCAATATTTTTTTACGGACACATTGGAAAACCACAAAAATCATTATAAGTGATCCATGTCTACAGCCCATAATTCTGATATGAGACCCTCACTGTGAACTGTAAAATGAAGTAAAATAAACTGTATAAGTTTCCTTAGCCTAAAAAAAAAAAATCATGGACGCCTCAATTTTTCTTTATGTACAGGGTAAATAGTGCCCTATTTTTATGGATTGTTCAGGAACTTCTGGACAGATGGGAAACTTGGATCAGGAGACAACGATGAAAAAGTATATATAAAAAAAAGTCTGTCAACATATACGCCACCTGTAAAGCAAGGACATGGTGTGGAGAGAGACTGACAAAACCATAGTCAATCAGTATGTTGCCGGTCTGGTACGCCATGCCAGCTGATCTTCACTTCTGCACCCGCCACTCTGGTGCTTAAAGGGTTAATCCCATCTCCAAGATCCCATCCCAATATGTAGTAGGTGTAATAATAGCAAATATCTCCAATTAGAAATGTTGTATGGTTCTCCTTGTAAGCTATGTCACTTACCCGATGTGCAGGGCATTGCTGTAGCTTAGGTATCCATGGTTATGACCACTAACAGCTAACTGTCACTACGTAAGTGGTCGTAACCATGGATACCTAATCTACTCCTATGCCCTGCACATGGGGTAAGTGACACAGCGAATCAGAAGAACTATACATTTCTTGGAGATAGTAGATATATATTATTATTACACCTACCCCTTATTAGGATGGGATCTTGGAGATGGGAATACCCCTTTTAATAGGTCTCACAAAATCATGACATGAGGCCTAGTCACTAGGTCTCATGCGACACCATGACGGATAGCATACTGTGAAGCCAGGAGGTATGGGGCCTAGTAAACAACTGAGGCGCCATGGCAACGCAGGAGGCCTAAATGTTTCTGAGACTTTTGCACGACCTGTACGTCCGGGTTTTCTACATTTACACTGAATTGATAGAGGATTAGAAATTTGGAGACTCCTATTCAACCAATTTTCTTCTGCGTTCATCACGTGAGGCCTTCATGGTGTCATCCCTGGAGCCTGTTTCTCAGAGGAAAACCTGACCACCATTTTAGAAAAGTGAATAATTTGGCCTGAGCTATAAACGGATTTAATCTAATTTTCAGCCAGGATTTTTTTTTTCCCCTGGGATTAAAGAGCACAAGGGCAGGAGGCCTGGGAACAGAACAGATTCTCATTTTTTCCATCCATGGGTCGTCTCATTAGGTCGTCTCTAGTGATGAGTGAGTATGCTTGTTGCTCGGGTGATATTGTGCAATAGTGATTACCTAATTAGCATGTCATTAGTACGGTAATTTTATGCTGATTACAGAACAATTCATCTAAAGGGAACTGATACTGACGTGTTTTTTTTTGGGAATTCTGGATTAGGCCCCTTTCACACGTCCCTGTCTCCGGTACGTGTGGTGAGTACAGTTGTCACATGTACTGGAGACACGTACACACGTAGACCCATTCAAATGAATGGGTCTATTTAGATGTCAGTGTGTTTCCACAGACCGTGTGTCCGTGTGCAAAACACGCAGACGGAGAACAGTGCACACAGAGAACAGTGCACACTGTCCTCCATGTGCACGGACGGCCGCCAGGGAAGTAGCGCTACTATAAGCCTCTGTCCCTCTGCGGCTGGTGCTGAAGCCGGCTGTCATCATTCTCCCTGCTCTGCCTGCAATCAGAGGAGAACGTATATTAATATATCGCTCATCATTCTCTGCTCGCAGGCAGAGCAGGGAGAATGATGACTGCCGGCTTCAGCACCAGCCGCCTGGGGAGAGTGGCTTACAGTAGCTGCTTCTTCCCCAGCGGCCGTCCGTGTGGTACTGATGCGGCACACGGGTGGCACACAGTTGCCGCACGTAGTACATACACGGACACTGATATCTCCGGTACCGGAAATATCAGGACATGTGAAGGGGCCTTACTGGATTACTGGCTTTTTATCTGGATTATCAGATGATAGATTAAAGGAAAATCACTATAAAAGCATTTCATGATAGGTATTAGATACAGTAGCTGAATCCTTACTTAGAAGCTTAATTAGGCTTGATACATATGAGACTTACTGCCTAGAAAATGCCATACAGCATCCATTAACTAAACTGCATGCATATGCCAATAATACTTCGCCTACTTATAAGCGCCTGAAAAGAGGCATATATACTCACAGTAGCAAAATGGTGCTATACATTGCCCAGATACTTTTGAAAAAGTATTTACCCCCCCCATCTCCGTACTCCCCTGCATTGCATGCGAAGTGTGCTGCCCTCTGCTGGTAGATGCTGGATTCGCACATCACTTATTTGGTGCAGATTTTAAGCACAGATTCTTATCATGAAATCTGCAGTGTTTCTGCATCTAAAATCCACACATATTTTCTGCAATTATTCATGCATCTTTATTTATTTTTTTGTGGCAATACACCAATAGCCACTGGACCCCACACAAAGAAAAAAACAAGATGAGATTATGGTGAAAGTGCAACCACTGTGCTGGTGCTGTAAAACGTAGGTTTGTTGGGTGGAAAATCTGCACCACACGTGAAAATCTGTGAAACCAGAATTTCTGCACTGCCAAGAGGAGCAACAGAGCCTTTCAAGGGGGCAATTGCCAGGAGGAGCAACAGAGCCTGTCTGTATTAGAGGTATAACAGGCATCATGTGCTATGGATGATACAGCTTTTGTCCTATGTGGGAGAGCATTAATAAGACCCCAGAGGGCACCTAGGTTTGGGTGGGATTGGAACCCCCACCACCCCTACAGTAAGGATGCATGGTCAGGAGCTAGTAAATGGGAGCATCGTTCTACATATTAGTGGGGTCCCAGCACTTGGCCCACCACCAATCAGACATGGATGCTATATGGTGTCCGTTATCATCCAGCGGAGTCATGTGTAAGGTGTAAATGGGACACTGGGGTCTGTAATCCCCTAATGATAGAAGCCATTTATCTCATTACCGATCTTCCTGATTATATAACCGGTGTTGCCGCATGTGCCAGCGACAGATCCCTCCTTAATTAACTTCATTAACCACTTATTACGGCGTCATCCTCCGCTCCGTTTCTCTCACTCTTCTCTTTGCTGTGACACAAATGACATTGTCTTGGGTTTTCTGGGTCCTGTACAGACACTTTTTTCAGAAGGTTCCTGTGCGGAGGTGGCAAATGATCCAATGTGAAATTTTTCGGATCCCTCATTACTGTATTTAGGGATCTAACTAGCGTAGTTATTTGTTGTACTCTATACAGGGATCACCGTCAGTGATTTATGGCTGACACATTGTGACGACAGACCAGACCCGACAGTTCTCTGTGTGATAAAACTGAGCAGAAATTCTTCAAATCCTTCTCGAAACTTCTCAAAAACTTTTTAAAAAGTTTTCAGACCGTTATCTCTTTATAAAGTCAGCAAAAAGTGGGAACACTCGGTAAGATCTGGACCCAAATGCAACTAAAAAAAATGTCTTTATGGGCTGGCAATCGTCAGTATACTGGCCAAACGCCATTTTAAGGCTATGTTCTCACCATGAGTTTTTGACACAGTGTTTTTTCGCTGTGCTTTTTTTTTTTGCTCAGTGTAAAGTGACCTGCGGTGCGGGTTTCAAATCCGCAACATGTCAATTTCCCTTGCGGGTACGCTGGGTTTTGTGTGCAGACTTTCCCCATAGACTTGTATTAGATGCAGAAAATCTGCAGGTAAAAAAAAAAAAAGTATATGCGTTTTTAGTGCTTTTTTGCTGCAAAAACGCATATAATCCACACGACTATGTCAGTAAAGTTTTGTCAAAGCCAAATACCAGGAAAAAAGCAACTTTATTACAAAAAAAAAAAATGACACCAAAGAGAGACAAAAACTGTAGCATGAAAAACGCAATAAAAACGTCTTGGGCTATGTTCACATGCAGTGTTTTTGCAACTTTTTTTTGCTATTTTGTTTTAAAAATTACAGGAGCGGTAAAAGCCACGACAGCTCCGAAATCTCACGCACAAACTTATTTTTTCCCCGACTTAATTGGAAAACTGCTGCGCGTTTTAAATCTTTATCACATCTATTCATGGAGGATTTTTTCTCCCATAGAAAGTAATGGGGAGTGCAAAAAAAAGAGAACAAACGTTTTTGTGTTTTTTCACAACCTTTTTAAGTGTTTTTTTGGTGAGTAAAACTAACTTTATTAATCATATACTGTAGACAAAGCACACCTGTAATCTGCATCCAAAAAATGCCAAGAGCTGCATGTGAACATAGCCTTGGAGTCAGTACTACCGGGGGGCTAGGGGGTGCAATGGGTGCGGTCGCCCTGGGCACTGCGGTCAGAGGAGTCCACTCAGAGCTATCGCTACCCTTAGCACGCCGGTATAGGTAAGCTGTGCAGTAGGGCAGGAAGACATGATATCCCTGCACTACCACTCTCCGTTGGTCATACAGTGAGAGAAGCGCCGGGTGCGTGCGCAGGACTTCAGAATCCCGGCCCCATATATTGCTCCATACAGTATATAATGGGCCCCATATATTGCTCCATACAGTATGAGTCCCATATATTGCTCCATACAGTATATAATGGGCCCTATATTATACTACATACAGTATAATGGGCCTCATATATTGCTCCATACAGTATATAATCAGCCTCATATATTGCTCCATACAGTATATAATGGGCCCCATATATTGCTCCATACGGTATATAATGGGCCCCATATATTGCTCCATACAGTATATAATGGCCCCAATATAATGCTCCATACAGAATAATGGGCCTGGGCCCCATATAATGCTCCATATAGTATAATGAGCCCCATATATTGCTTCATACAGTATATAATGGGCCCCATATATTGCTCCATACAGTATATAATGGCCCCTATATACACTCCCTGACAGAAGTTATGTCGCTTATCCATGTTATGTAAATCAAAGCTTATAACCTGACGTTAAATTCATCCATTGGTTTTATAAATTACTCTTTTGAAAGCTGAAACCCTCCCAAATTTGGTTTAGGTTAAGAAAATAAATTGGCATCAATGCTGAAATATTGATCATTTAATGGACACAGAATGGTCAGATTTTGGCAAGACAAAAGTTTTGTCGCCCACAGAAAGTAATGTGATATTCAAACAAATAATTATCTTAAAATACAAATATATGTTGCATAACATTGGTGAATGAAGTTGTGGTGCTATTAGAGTCATATTTAATATTTTGTGTGACTTCCATGAGCTTGAAGGACTGCATCCATGCGGTTCAACAATGATTCATACAATTTATTAATGAAGTCATCAGAATAGCAGAGAATGCAGTCTTACATGCCTCCCAGAGTTCATCTAGATTCCTTGGTTTTGTCGTCCAAGCTTCCTCTTTCATCCTACCCCAAGCATGCTCAATGATGTTCATGTCTGGTGACTGGGCTGGCCAGTCTTGAGCACCGTGATCTTTTTTGCCTGGAGGAACTTTGTTGTAGAGATGGATGGATGAGATGCAGCACCATCCTGCTGCAGAATTTGACCCCTTTTATGATTTGGAATATAAGAGGTAGCTAATACTTCTTGATATTTTAGGCTATTGATATTGCCTTTCACCTTGCAAATGTTTTCGCACACCCCATACTGAATGTAACTCCAGACCATGATCTTTCCACCACCACATTTAACTGTTTTCTGGGTGTATTTTGGATCCATACGGGTTCCAGTAGGTCTCCTGCAGTATTTGTGGCAGCTGTGGTGTAATTCTACTGAAGATTCATCAGAGAAATCCACCTTCTGCCACTTTTCCAGCGTCCATCTGTTTAGCAGGCTGTGGGACTTTGCAAATGCCACATGGTTTTTTATTTGCCTTTTGTTTAGTGCTGGCTTCTGGGCACTGAATCGACCATGGAGGCCATTTCAAGACAGAATCCTACAAACTGTTTTAGTTGACACAGGGACTTGAGGTGACCAGGCCTGTTGGAGCTCTGCTGCAGTGGAAGAGGGCTTGCTTTGGATTTTCTAACAAACAAATGTTCCTCCTGGGCAGTTGTCTTGCGGGGTCTGCTGGACCTGGGCTTGTCAAACCCATCTCCATCTCTTCAAATCTTTTTTTAATTCTTTGCACTTGACGCTGAGACACATTCAGGCTAAGTGCACACGTTCAGGAATATTTGCGTTTTTTTTGCGTTTTCTCTGCGATTTTCCGCGGTAAAAACGCGAAAAAAACGCAAGCATTAAGCATCCTATACATGTTATAATTGATTCCGCATGTTTTGGCCACATGTTGCGTTTTTTTCCGTGAAAAAAACGCTTCGCGGAAAAAATAGCAACATGTTCATTAATTTTGCGGAATGTAAGCGGTTCATGTGCGGTGGTACCCAGGGTCTGGAGGAGGGGAGACTCTCCTCCAGGCCCTGGGTACCATATCCCTGGTAAAACAATAATTAAAATAATAAATAATGATATTCTCACCTTCCGGCGTCCCACGCAGCTTCCCGCCTTCAGCGACGCTCCCGGCAACTCCCGGTCCCAAGAGTCCTTTGCGAGAATCACCCAGATGACGTAGCGGTCTCGCGAGATGCTACGTCATCGGTGTGATTTGTCGCAATGCATCCTTGGGACCGGGAGTTGCCGGGAGCGTCGCTGAAGGCGGGAAAGCTGCGGGGGCCGCCGGAAGGTGAGAATATCATTATTTATTATTTTTTTTATTATTTTTACATTAGATCTTTTTACTATTGATGCGACATAGGCGGCATCAATAGTAAAAAGTTGGTCACACGTGTCAAACACTATGTTTGACTCGTGTGACCAACCTGTCAATCAGTTTTCCAAGCGATGCTACAGATCTCTAGGAAAACGCTAGCATTCTGCAAGATAATTACGCTTGCAAAACGCTATTATTCTGGCGGGAATACGCATACAAAAAAAGTGCGTATTTCCCGCGGGAGAAGTGCGGGATTGCCGCGGAAATTTCCGCGGCAATTCCGCAACGTGTGAACTTAGCCTAAAGGTGCCAGCCACCTCTGCAGTGGATCTGGTCTTCAGCCTCTTGATAATCAAGGATTTGGTCGCAGGGTGGATTTTTGACGTTGTCAGAGCTCAACTTGCAGTTCAAGTGAAGGTCTGGGGTGCTGGGTTTCTTTTTATACACACCCACTAATTAACCGATCATTTACTGAGCACTGGTGAGGATGTAAACTAGGATTGGGTGCATTATATGACCAGGTGACAAAACTTTTGTCTTGCCAAAACCTGACCATTCTGTGTTCATTAAATGATCAATATTTCAGCATTGATGCCAATTTATTTTCTTAACCTAAACCAAATTTGGGAGGGTGTTAGCTTTCAAAAGAATAATTTATAAAACCAATGGATGAATTTAACGTCAGGTTATAAGCTTTGAATTACATAACATGGATAAGCGACACAACTTCTGTCAGGGACTGTAATGCTCCATACAGAATAATGGGCCTGGGCCCCATATAATGCTCCATATAGTATAATGGGCCCCATATATTGCTCCATACAGTATATAATGGGCCCTATATTATGCTCCATACAGTATAACAGGCCTGGACCTCATATAATGCTGCATACATAAAAAAATCAAATACTCATCTCTCCCGTTCCCCGGTATGCTGAGCGTCTTGTGACTCTGCTCAGCACAGAGGCCGCATTGTAGTATTGTCATAGCGCTCTCTGCACTGAGATGTCACAGAGTCAGAAGACGCTGAAGACACTGGAGCTGCGTTAATGGGAGAGGTAAGTATTTGAAGGGTGGGGCACCGGTGCCACCGCTCCCACCGACTCTCCCAATTCATGGGCCCCATATTGTGCCGATGTCCCTGACGGCGAGTGGAACCACCCACCGTTTGTCCAAGGCCCCAGCACTTTCCTGGTCATGCTGGTTAGTGACGCCGGCCCTAGTCTTGCGGCAGGTCAAGTGATAGGGTGCGAACACCCCTGCCTCCTGCACTTTTAAAAGGACCCTGCCCGTAAAAGAATTTTTTATTTTTCCTTCTGTCTCTTGGGCGGGGGTCCACAGGCACTTCACCGATACCCCGCCAGGCCAGTCCGAACCTGTATTAGATGTATGTTGAAAACACTGCACTCGCCTGAAATCAGGACTATAAAGAAACATAAAAAAATAAGATTTAATATGATTTAAATGTATAAACAAGAATATACTCTTCGGTCCAATAATCGGAATCTTATCTCATGCATCTGAAAACCACATCAGGGTACAAAACGCGAAACTGAGGAAGTTAAAACACTGGGGGACAAGTGCGTCAGGGGTGATTCACACCACTTCTACCAAATTCTATGAAACTTTTGGGGACATGCTCTGTTCCTATATACTACAGTCTCATATCTCATACAGTATTATATCATTCACCAGTTTCCTCCCATTGATTAGCGGTAGGTGCCCGTCCCCCCATCCATCTTAGTGCTATTGCCTTCCTGGCAAGACATGAAGTCTATTCTATCGTAGTGTGGCCAAGTTTCCTCATCAACAATTCCCAATACACAATCAATAGGAGTCCTAATTATCTGTGACAATGTGTAGATCACTTCATTCCAGTATCTCCTTACCACCATGCAGCTCTAACAAGGTTCCAAAAGTCTGCCCCCAATTCCTCACACCTGGGATATCCATCAGAAGCCAATCTGCAAAACCTAAATATGGGGTTGGATAAGACTGGTGGAAGATATTTAATTGTATTAAGTTGTTATTCGCAGCTGGTGATACCACCGTGTGGGCCTCCAAATCATCACTCCATTGTTCTTCTGTCTGGGCCTCCAAAAGCATCAATCCATTGTTCTTCCGTGTGGGCCTCCAAGGCATCACTCCATTGTTCTTCTGTGTGGGCCTCCAAAGCACCACTCCATTGTTCCTCCGAGTAGGCCTCCTAAGCATCACTCCATTGTTCTTCCATGTGGGCCTCCAAAGCATCACTCCATTGTTCTTCCGTGTGGGCCTCCAAAGCATCACTCCATTGTTCTTCCGTGTGGGACTCCAAAGCATCACTCAATTGTTCTTCCCTGTGGGCCTCCAAAGCATCACTCTATTGTTCTTCCGTGTGGGCCTCCAAAGCATCACTCCATTGTTCTTCCATGTGGGACTCCAAAGCATCACTCCATTGTTCTTCCCTGTGGGCCTCCAGAGCATCACTCCATCGTTCTTCCATTCTGGGCCTCCAAAGCATCACTAAATCGTTCTTCCGTCTGGGCCTCCAAAGCATCACTCCATTGTTCTTCAGTCAATGAAGGTATCAATTGTCTCCATTTGTCCTCCACAAGGAGTTGAGTAGATGCCATTTTGGAGTCCAACAGAAAGGTGTAAAGTGCTGATATCACCCTAGTGGGGTCCTGGATTGTAAGAGCACCTATTAGTATCTCGATATCCACATCCTAGCATGTGGGAAACTGGTGCGTTATAGCATTTCTCATTTGCAAGTATCTATAAAAGTCCCTGTGAGGAACACCATATTCTGTATTAATTTGATCAAATATAGTTTCATTTTCGAAAACTTAATCAAATGTTGT
>JARQOD010000004.1:525254010-525269443 GCA_033576555.1 Oophaga sylvatica | reverse complement strand
AAGTATCTAAAAACCCCTGTGGGAAAACCCCCTATTTGTATTAATTTGACAAATAGTTTCTTTTTCAAAAACTTAATAAATGTTTTTATGTCATTTTTTTTCCAGCCCACGGTTTTTAAAAATTTTTTAAGGTGTGGAAATTTGGGATTACCCCTGAAAATCTCAAAATTTGGTCAGCGATTTAAAATTGTTTATTTCCTTCCCCAAATCTGTTTTGATAAATATGTGCAAAAATAAGACTGAGTGAGGGGTTATAGGACCCTTCCAGTTTTCCCCTATAGAGTTTCCATTTGAAAGTGAAAATAGACTTCGCTTATTAAAAAAGACCGGGGGCACCATTTAGATAAGATTTCGTAAAATTGGGGTTACCGAGGGTGTGAAATTGCAAGGGAAGGGGGGGGTTCCCCAATAGGTTAACACAATGTAAAAAATTCACCAATCAATGCCCCATGACAGCTGAAAAAGACCAGAGGAACCGCCGGATGTACGCCCCGGGAAAGCCAGAAATACAATGTCGGTGCAAAAGACCTTATATGGACCGGGAGGTCCGGACGGTTGGCAGGCCCCTTGAAGCAATTTATGGGGAAAACCAAAGAGAATTTGGGTTTAACTTAAACTTTAACGGAAAAACAGTGAGAAAATGAATAAAATGGTTTGTGCATGCCGTGCGGCAAAATGTCAAAACAGAAAAGAAATGGTCAGTGTGGGGAAACAAATGCGTATACGCTGGGATAGGCTTTAGTGCGTAAACCCCGGCGAATGCCGGGACCCATGGAATATTTTTAAGCCAAATGGTGTAGCGTTTCACAATAAGTATGAAATTATAGGGGCCCAAAAGATTGATTTTGCAAAAAATTTCAAATGAGAAATTTTGAGCACAAATAAACAAAGCCCCCACTAAAAAATTTTAAAACCAGATACCGGTTAACAAAAAAAAACCCCGAATTTCCCCGCGCCTAGAGACTTTAAATGCCGGCCCCAAAGGTTTTTTTGGGCATATTTGCCATATGCGCTGGCTGAAAATTAAAAGAAAAAATTTGGATGCGCGTGGGGTAGTTCCCAAAATGCGGATAAAAGAGGTTTAAAAAACGGGGTTAATGGATGCGCTAGGATTAAAGGGGAAAATTTAAAGGCTCGGTGGGTTTAGCCAAATGCAGGATAAAAGAGGGTTTAAAACAGTAGGCGATTAATGCGCATGCGCTAGGACGCTCTTACAGATGCATGGAACTGGCGGAAACCGGGACCTATAGGTAAATGGTATTTTATAAGCCGAATGATGTAAGTTCATAAAGATGATTTTTGATCATATAAGTAATGGACAGACAATTATTTTGACAAAGGTTTCTAAACTAAAGTTTCTATGAGCATGAATAGACAAAAAGCCATGTAAAGAATTAGTACGTAGTAACATATCCGAGTTCACAAAAAAATCCTAAACATGGAAAAGAAGTGGAATATTCAGTGAAATATCTCAAATATAAACCTGGAAAGAACCCACCAGGTTGGCATGTACCAAACAATCCGCGCGTGCCTTGGAACAAAGAACGCTATTGGCGTTACATTGATTCCACACACGGGTACTGTGGACCAAAAGGTAAATACTGCGCAGGCACATACGACGAATTTATCAAATATATTAATATAAGTTGGTGAAAGAACAGGCAATTGGTACGCATGCGCTAGAACACAGTAAAGAGGATAAAGAAACCAGTAACTGCCAAGATCCTATTGCACCAAATAATGTGTCGTTCGCATTAATTCCAAGTGGCCCACAGAGATAAAAATTTTTTGTAAAATATCAATGGAAAGAAATATCAAATTGAGAGTATGTTAATTTTATTGTTCCTACAAACAGAAAGCCCTTGTTATTCAAATTAACAGGGACCTGCAAATCGGGTCCATCACGATAGATTTGCCAAGGCCCAACAAAGAGAGGGTGGTAGGGAGGTAAAGCAGGATGACCCATTGGAGGGATCCCAACAGATCCCAACCCTAGTCAATAAAGAATTGGATTCCCGAAAGACATAATGGATGGGAGACTCAAAGAAGAACCATAATGAACGTCACAAAGGTGACATGAACAAAGGAATAGACATGAACTGAAAAAAAAAAATGTATGCCAGTAGGATCCCCGGAAAGTTTACATATGGGTGTTAGTTATCCAGTAGATAAACCACCCAATAATTGAGGACACGATGGCACAATTAAAAGGACGAGACTAACCAGTCGTGGACACATCACAAAGGACAGGGGAATATATATAAACCTCATGCGCTCCTCTACAATTGTCAGACTATAATGAAACAGAGAAGCAGAAACGTGAGGGTGGAGAAGCCAAACTATGGCGTAAATTCAATGAGACCGACAACTCAGCAAGCAGGGAAGGGATCTCAGAGGGGAGTTTTGAGGTAGATCCCAATTCTACCTGAAGGGAGAAATTCCCATTGTCGGGTCACACGCCTGTCAGGGGAAGGCAAAGGAAAACATGTGATGAGCTATTCCTAATTGTCTATGAAATCCTGCAAAAAGCAGTTCTTCATTTAGCCCCTCGGGAGCCGAACGTTGTAATTCATAAATCCATTTTGATTCACATTGAAGTAGTGGTTCGTGATGTCTCCCCCCTGATGTTCGTGTGAATACTCTCCAACCCCTTACTTGAAAGCGTTGGTTTTGCTCTGATGAATGTCCAAAAAGCGTGAGATGGTTTTGTTCTTCTCCCGATCCTTATGCGCTGTTAGAAATATTTGGAGGTGTTGTTGCATTCAGGGCGGTTTTAGGCAAAGTTTAAACTGGAGCCCAAATGCTAACATATTGCACATTACACAGAAGCATTTAGATTTATTTACATGCACTGAGGTCAGGCGCTAAATGAGTGTGATCAAACAATATTGAAGTCGTTCAACCCTTGTTTCGGCCTCTTTCCACTATCTGAGAAAGAATGATGGGGACAGAACAATCACTAATAGATCACTAATAAATCACCATACAGTATCTGTTATCAGCAGCACATCTACAGTTTACACCCAATAGTCCTCATATAATATAATGTACCCCATTAGTCCTCCATATAGTATAAACACTCCTCATAGTGCTCCATATGTATAATAACAGCCAGTCATCCATGTAGTACAATTCATTCCCATAGTATAATGCACCCCATAGTTCTTCATATAGTATAATGTATTCCCCATATCCTCAATACAGTAAATGCAGCCCAATTAGTATAATGCCGCCACCCACAGAGTATAATGCAGCCCCGTCATACAATATAATGTAGCCCCATAGGAATATAATTGCAGCCCCCTCTTGTAGCATAATGCAGCCCTCCATAGGATATATGGCAGCCCCCTCAAAGTATAATGCAGCCCCCCATAGAATATAATGCAGCCCCTTATTAGTATATGTAGCCCTCCATAGAATACAATGTAGCCCGCCTCAATAGTATAATGCAGCCCCAATAGAATATAATGTAGCCCCCTCATAAAGTATAATGAAGCCCCCATACAATATAATCTAGCCCCCATAGAATATAATGCAACCTCCTCATATAGTGTAATGTAGCCCCTATAGAATATGATGCAATCACCCCCCATAGAATATAATAAATATAATACAGCCCCCACATAGAATATAATGTAGCCCGAATAGAATATAATACACCCCCCCCAAAGATATAATGTAGCCACCCATATTATATAACACAGCCTCCCCCATAGAATAATGTATAATGTACCCCCCATGGTTTATAACACAGCCACAGGTATATTGCACAGCCCACATGGTATACAGCACAGCACCGCATGGTATATAGCATAGCCCACATGGTAATACACACAGCATCACATGGTATACAGCACAGAACTGCATGGTAATAGCACAGCCCACATGGTATACAGCACAGCACCACTTGGTATACATCACAGCACCGCATGGTATATAGCACAGCCTACATGGTATATAGCACAGCCCAAAATGGTATACAGCACAGTATCATGGTATATAGCACAGCACCACATGGTATATTGCACAGCCCACATGGTATACTGCACAGCACCACATGGTACACAGCGCAGCACCACATGGTATACAGCGCAGCACCCAGGGCCGGACTGGCCATCTGGCAAATGCCAGAAGGGCCTGTCTGGTCCGGGCTGCCTTGACTGCTACGTTGTTAACAGAATAGCTGTTCTCAAGACACCCATACTGTTAAGAGTTGTGATGGAGAACAAAGTTGTTGACTCCGTCACTTACCCCAGCAGGCCAGGGGTATCATTAGAAATATTGATTTGTAGTAAATCTTGCTTTCCTCCATCCAGGGTAATATTAGTAATATATCCCATCTTTGCTTGGAGACGGGGACAACATGGGCCTGTGTGATTTAAATGCCAGGGCTGAATTTCAGTCCCAGTCCATACCTGGCAGCACCACATGGTACACAGCGCAGCTCCCCATAGCATATAAACACCCCCCTCCTAGAATGGCCCCATAGTCCATTACTCACTGTTCCATTTAAAAAAAAAAAAAAAAACACTCCTCACCTCCCCTCGTGCCTGCGCTGCTCCCAGCTCCTGCTGCCTGGTACACAGTGAGTGTGGGATGACGTCATCGCGCGCCAGCTGTGTGTCAGAGGCAGAGCGGGGGAATTGAGGGGAGAGGGCGCGTCAGCTGACGCTCTCTCCTCGATCATTACTTTTGAACTGTACCAGCATCTATGATGACGCCGATATAGTTCAATGCGGCGGCAGGGGGAGTCGGCGCTGGGGCAGGCGGGCCCCCCTGCCTCACGGACCCATAGCGGCTGTGTGATGTGCCGCTAGCTGGGGGCCTTGGGGGAGCGGGGGCCTTAGGCAGCTGCCTGGTCGCCTGCCCCTAACGCGGCCCTGGTTGCATTCTCCTCTTGCGCTCATGCACTTCGGCTTACAAGCGCGCACAGTCGACGCCGTGAGGAGCAACAAGTCTGTAGTCACATAAAGTGACTGCAAACTTGAGCGCCACAAGCCTGGACAACCCCTTTACATAAATGGTTAAAACAAATGGTGTCATTCAAAACTACAAGTCCTGAAATTAAAAAAAAAAAAGTGATAGTTCTTGGAAGGGAAAAAGAAAATTGGCCAACAAAAAATTGGTAGCCGCTTTTGTACACTCGGTAGCCAATTTACCAATGTAGTACCGCAATTTTTCCCCCAGGTGGCGCCAATGCGCAAGTCTCGCCTTACATTCCTCTCTATCATTTCCAGACCGTGCGCGCTTCCGGCACCCACGTCATGACGTCATTATAGAGTCTGTGAACAGAGGGAGCGCGGAAAGGTCGGGAACGAAGGCGAGAGGGTAAGAAGCGGACACCGGTCCGGGCGCAGCGCTGTACCGGTGCTGTGTGTGTGTACGAGGTCTGCGGCGGGGAGGGAGTGCCGCTCTGGCGGCTGCGCAATGTCTGACGTAGGAGTCGGTGGGTTCCCTATGTATAGCCGTATGGTGTGTGGGGCAGTGACGTCACACGTGGTCAGTGCGGGGGATGAAAGTCAAATGTAGCCTGCTGTGCCCATTGTCAGGGCTGTGCCATGTGTAGCTGCCAGCAGATCAGACCCCTGCCGCCAGCAGCCAATCACAGCCCTCGGCTCATCTAGCAATGGAAGAAGTTATAAAGGGTTGTGTCCCTATGATAAACCTTCCTGGCCCATTCAGTAGATGGGTCCAAGGCAGAGGCCCCCTGACACAGTGGGGTGTCAGTAACCCCTTCACTACCCAGTGTTGCGCTGATGGATTTTATTGATATCTCTTTGGTGTACATCGGATTGTTTGTTATTATTATTATTATTATACATTTTTATATTTTGTTTTATATTTTCGTTGTATTTATAAGGATCCGTCGAAAAAACTCATCAGTCGCATCAGTTTTTCACAATCTGCGCTAATTCTGACTGATGTGTGAAAGAGGCTTATTCTGACCCACTGTGTCGGGCTTGAGCAAGTGCACAGGGTAGGATTTAACCCTTGGCTGCGGTTGAGTGTGACTCTGGCAGGATCAAAGGGAACCCATCCCTTTATGGAATTTAAAGGAATATGAAAAAAAACAGAATAAAAAATCTTACGAGCGCAAAGAAAGTTTTATTGTGGTCGCTGATTAAGAAAAATCAGATTTTCCCCTGTAGATCTTCTATTATCTCTCTGTCTTATCTATATATCTATTATCTCTCTATCTCTTCCACACTCTATTCACTTGGTCTGGATAAATGTCACATTTCTCTTTTATACGGGTTACACCTGTGACTGTACCGTATATGTAGTGTCGGTGGATTCACGTATCCATCAGTCACAGTCTTTCCAGTCTCATCACCGCTTTGTTCCTCTCCTGGGTCACTTGACTCGGTTCACACCCGTAAGCTGATGCACATTTGGTCTTGGTGTCCTTTTAAGGGCAAGCCCATCCCGTGCTCTGGACCCCCCTAACATATGTGCAGGGACCTTTGCCTACACTTGTTCGGACGTCCTACTCCAGTGTATAATACTGGTAATAAATCCTATGTAGAGCTTTCCGCTGGCCTTGTGCTGCTCAGGTCCTTCTATCTGTTACTGACTGCTATTCCGGCTCTGGATCACACTGGGCTTCGTGCCTGAGCTGGAAATGTGAGTCTGTGCCCCATCAGAATAAGGCTCTAATGACTTGACTCACTCTAGGTCTATTCCCCCCCTCCTCCTGCTTCATGATGGCCTGAAGTCACACAGATGGGACTTTTTTATTTTTCTGCTGTCTCTAACATCGTGTCCTCCCTCTATCTAAAACTGAGTGTCAATAAATGAACTTGTGTGTCCTCCCTCTACTAACCTACCTATGCCCAATATTACCATTTAATAATAATAATTTTATTTCTATAGCGCCACATATTCCGCAGCTCTTTACATGTTAGAGGGGACTTGTACAGACAATAGACATTACAGAATAACAATAAACACAGATCAAAGTAGATACCAAGAGGAATGGGGCCCTGCTCACAAACTTACAATCTATGAGGAAAAAGGGGAGGCACGAAAGGTAGATGGTAACAATTGCTTTCATTGTTCGGACCAGCCATAGTGTAAATGGTATCCCACACTAAGCGAGATCGCTAACGAGATCGCACTGCGTCACCATTTATGACGCAGTAGCGATCTCGTTAGCGACTTAGCTGTGTGTGACATGTAGCAGCGAAGTGGCCCCTGCTGCGATGTCGCTGATCGCTCATGAACGTTCTGAGCCGTTTTTTGGTCGTTGGTGTCCCGCTGGTGAGCCTGAATCGCTGAGTGTGACACCCTTTATGAATGACTTTACCAGCGTCGCAGGTGGGACTAGGTTTTCCCAAGGACCGCAGAGGTCGTTATACAGATCGCTGATGAGTTGTGTTTGGAATCACACAGCTAAGTCGCTAACGAGATCGCTACTGCGTCATAAATGGTGACGCAGTAGTGATCTCGTTAGCGATTCGCTTAGTGTGGCATACCTTAAGAAGCGGGTGTTCATGTAATTCTGCATGAACCAGTTAACAGCCAAAGTACCGTTTCCATGTGTGTTTCTACCATTACTCCCCAGCAACATGCTTAGTGTCATATTTGATTCAGATCTTTCCTTCACCCCCCTCATCGGATCACTGGCTCGCTCATGTCACCTTCACCTCAAAAACATCGCTAGAATTCGACCTTTTCTCACCTTTGACTAGGCAAAAACTCTTACTGTAGCCCTTATTCATTCTTGTCTATTGCAGTTCTCTACTAATCAGTCTCCCTTTTACGAAACTCTCCCCTCTCCAATCCATTCTGAATGCAGCAGCCAGGATCGTATTCCTTTCCAGCCGCTACACCGATGCCTCTACCCTGTGCCAGTCATTGCACTGGTTGCCCATCCACTACAGAGTCCAATATAAACTCATCACTCTCACCCACAGAGTGCTCCACATTTCAGCACCACCCTACATCTCCTCCCTCATCTCAGTCTACCACCCTCCCTGTGCCCTCCGTTCTGCTAAAGCACTAACATCCTCAATAATGCGAACCTCCCTTTCCATCTCCAAGACTTCTCACGTACTGCACCAATTCTTTAGAATGCACTACCATGAGAACTTTATTAATTCCCAATACTCACAGTTTTAAACATGGCATAAAAACGCATTTCCCTAGACTGGAATATCGCTTCACCTCACTTATGTAACTATTCCCGTTTGGCCCATACAAAATTGTCTTCAGAATCCGGACCCTCGCAGCGTCTGTTCCCACACCCTCCATGCACTTATTAGCCCTCTGTGTCTGTCCTGTGCACATACTGGCTGGTGACCGGTTTATGCAGCGCTATGTGCAGACCCCATCAGTATGTTATGGCTGTAATGTACAATACAAGCACTCTTACCATTGACCTTTCGTGTCCCCTAGCTCATAGATTGTAGCTTGTGAGCAGGACCCTCACTCCTCCTGGTATCTGAGTCGTGTTATTCTGTAATGTCTATTGTCTGTACAAATCCCCACATAATGCTGCAGAATATGTTGGCGCTATAAAAATTATTAGAAACTGCAGTCAAGCAGCAGCAGGAGGAGGAATAGAGCTGGAGTGACAGAGGCTTCAGATTACCATAACTCTTCAGCCACATTTACATGTCAATTCAGACCCTGATTTCGCTGGTAACTGAGGAACGGACTTGGAAAGCTCCACACGGGCAAAAAAATAGTTTGGGATGTGAATTTCTGCTGACAGATTTCCTTTTCGGGAATTTAAACGTCCAAGTTTCATACAAGAAAACCAGATTTTCACTCCACTCAAAGTCTATGGGACTGGTTGAGATGGCTGAGCACGAAGACCCCCTTTATAGCCCCACAAAACACAAATGGGTACAATAACAGATAATTATCACTTCTTGTGTGTTGTGTTGTGTTGTGTTGGGTGACGATTGTTGTCGTCTTGTACAATATGTGCTGGAACTTGCGTCTGTTTAGACACAAACACCTATGTAGATGGCGCAACACCGGCAGCGTAACCCTCACCCGCACATACTTTCCTGAACAGACGCCTGACTTTTCCACTCCACCCTCCTCCCCTCTCTTCTTTCTTTGCTTTTCCTCTTTTTTCTCCTTTTGACCCTGAGTCTTGGCTGCCATCCTTTAGCCGGCTGTCTATGTCTGTCTCATACAGGCTGGCACTTGCGTTCCTGCCCAGGAGGAGGAGGAGAAGGTCAGGGGCACGGCCGCAACCGACGTATGCCCAGTGAGGGGAGTAGCTGAACGCCCCCTCCCAGACCCTGACCCCCAAGAGATGCCTGTGCCAGGACGGGCTCTGTTAAGACTGGACTGGAGAGCAGACTCTGATGTGGGTACCACGGATATAAGGACTGAGCGTGGACATGGTTGGTGGTCGTCACAGATGAGCGTGGATGGAGGATCGCTGTTACCATTGCTGCACAAATACCTTACCTGGCTGGGGCTAGAGACGCCAGACATCTGCCAGGGACGGACGCTGCAAATCCGGCACCACTGAAAAAGCGTTGGAAAATCAAATTAAAAAGCCATTTTAGTCTTCTGCCTCCAGTTATGTCACCTGTCCATTGTGTTCTGCCGCTGGGTACACGGGAGTAACAAAACCTCAAATTCCCCTCCAGTTTGTAGGATTTCTCTGATCTGGTCAGCGCCCCCGTCAGCCGGTGCCTGGCTCACATCATGAGCTCCCTGCTCCCCTTTGACAGCTTGCTGTGTAACCTCCTGGGCTTGTCTGTTACTTTGTGGATCACCCTCCTACTCATCTTCATCATCGTCCCAGCAATATTTGGGGTTTCATTTGGAATCCGCCGGTTGTATATGAAAACCTTGTTACGAATTTTCACGGTGAGTTGTCTACATTGTTTTAATAGTATCTTGTGAGTAAAAGGCACATTGCCACATTACGTTTTAATGTATGAGTCAGGTAATTAATGGGGATGTCTACTTTGTGTTTATATGTAGATAGGAAAAGAAAAACATGATTTCATTCGCAGTAGAAAGCCTGTATTATACTCCAGAGCTGCACTCACTATTCTGCTGGTACAGTCACTGTGTACATACATTACATTACTGATCCTGAGTTACATCCTGTATTATACTCCAGAGCTGCACTCACTATTCTGCTGGTGTAGTCACTGAGTACATACATTACATTACTGATCCTGTACTGATCCTGAGTTACATCCTGTATTATACTCCAGAGCTGCACTCACTATTCTGCTGGTGCAGTCACTGAGTACATACATTACTGATCCTGTACTGATCCTGAGTTACATCCTGTATTATACTCCAGAGCTGCACTCACTATTCTGCTGGTGTAGTCACTGAGTACATACATTACATTACTGATCCTGTACTGATCCTGAGTTACATCCAGTATTACACTCCAGAGCTGCACTCACTATTCTGCTGGTGTAGTCACTGAGTACATACATCACAACACTTAACTTTCTAAGGATCAGTACAGGGTAAGTAATCCCTTGTCAATAAGATAGGTACTAGCTTGCTGATTTCTGGGGGGCCCCACTGTTATGACCTCCAGCAGTCCCAAGAATGGGACCTGTAGCCCCGTCTTGAATAGGGCAGAGGTTGAGCATGCGCAGCCTACACTCCATTCATTGTGTAGAGGACTGCTGGAAATAGCCGAGCCTGTACTCCGCAGTCCCATAGACAATGAATGTAGTGGATGCAAGCGTGCACACCTCAGCTCCATCCAGGATGAAATTGCAGGGCCCCATTCTTGAGATCTCTGGGGGTCCAGCAGACATATCCCCAATGATGAGCAAGGTATCCCCTATTCTATTGATCTGGAGCAGATAATGGTCACAAAAGAGCGCTTGTGAGGAGCAGAGAATCACTTATCTGAACAATGGGGGTACGACACTAGGCACCCCCGCTGATCAGCAGTTACTGGATGCTACCGCCGCACAGCAGCGGCATCATTTATATAGTTGTCGTGACCAGATACTGCAGATTCGCCCCTATTTAATTGAATAAAAGATGGCTCTACAGTACCCGGCTGCGGCCCGCTGTAGTTTTCACGGAGCTGCTGCGTTCCGGCAGCATTCAAGAATTGCTGGTGCTTTAACAGCTGAATAGCGGGGGTGCCAGATGCCGCACCTCACGATCAGATATTTATCACCTATCCTAAGGGTAGACCATCAATAAAAACTTGTGGTAAACCCCTTCAGTTATTACAGTGTAATGCATAATTCCTCCAGTGGTGGCGCTGCAGTAGTTGGCCTCTGCTAATAGTCTTTCCTACAGGATACGGATTCTAGGAGGGGGTGGTTACCTTCTATAAAGTGATGGAACGTTGTTAGGATGCGGCATCACTTTATGGTCATAGGGGGTCTGACATTTGGGACCCCTGCCAATACATTGAATGAAGGGGACTAATAGATATGTCCCCTGTTCAGTGGCCCTCCTGACCTCCGGCTGTGAAGGGAGCCGTAGCGTGAATCCCCTTCATTCTAAAGTTTTATGGTGGTCCAGAATTCAGACCCCTGCTGATGATAAAGTGAGATGCTTCTTGTCTATTTATAAGATGGTAATACTGAGAGCCCAATAGGAGGAAAGTAATCCCGTACAGCAGCGCTGCGAGGCTCTTGTGAGAAGACCCCTGTTAGAGCAGCGCTGCGAGGCTCTTGTGAGGAGACCACCAGTAGAGCAGTGCTGCGAGGCTCTTGTGAGGAGACCCCCGGTAGAGCAGTGCTGCGAGGCTCTTGTGAGGAGACCACCAGTAGAGCAGCGCTGCAAGGCTCTTGTGAGGAGACCACCAGTAGAGCAGCGCTGCGGGGCTCTTGTGAGGAGACCCCCGTAGAGCAGCGCTGCGAGGCTCTTGTGAGGAGACCACAGTAGAGCAGCGCTGCGGGGCTCTTGTGAGGATACCACCAGTAGAGCAGCGCTGCGGGGCTCTTGTGAGGATACCACCAGTAGAGCAGCGCTGCGGGGCTCTTGTGAGGAGACCCCCGTAGAGCAGCGCTGCGAGGCTCTTGTGAGGGGACCCTGTAGAGCAGCGCTGCGAGGCTCTTGTGAGGGGACCCCGTAGAGCAGTGCTGCGAGGCTCTTGTGAGGGGACCCCTGTAGAGCAGCGCTGCGAGGCTCTTGTGAGGGGACCCCTGTAGAGCAGCGCTGCGAGGCTCTTGTGAGGAGACCCCTGGTAGAGCAGCGCTGCGAGGCTCTTGTGAGGGGACCCCTGTAGAGCAGCGCTGCGAGGCTCTTGTGAGGGGACCCTGTAGAGCAGCGCTGCGAGGCTCTTGTGAGGAGACCCCCGGTAGAGCAGCGCTGCGAAGCTTCCTATTGAATAAGTCTGGACAGAGCCAGGACACTGGATTTTCTGATGGAAACAGTCAACAAGTATGTCCAAGCCCTTTTGCTCTCGGTAATGCGATGGATTGTATGTAATGACTGGTTCTGTTTTCGTGTGTGACGCCGGCCTTGTTTTGCAGTGGGCCACTCTGCGGATCGAGAGAGGAGTGAAGGAGAACAGTCACACGCTGTACAAGCCTCTCACCAATGGTATGTGTTCTCACACATCGCCGGCATAGCGTTCTCTGCCGCCTGTATTTCCATGCTCTGGTTCATCCCTCTATTTCAGGCGACACTGGATCCTGGCCCTTGTTGCTGTCCCTTATTTTGTCCATCTGACTCTTCTGCTCCACTTGTCGTGTATGCTCATGTTTCTCCATTCTGCAAACGTCATGCTTCTCTTCTTCCCGTCTTGCTGACATTTTCTATTTGCAGTCCTCTGACATCTTCTGCCGCGAGCGGGACCCCTTGTCATAAGCCGGGCACACACTGATCCAGTCTATGGCTAGAATTGAGTAGGACCACCTCCATGATCACAAGATCGGCGTCCCGTTACCCTCGAGCATGGGGCAGTACACACTCGTATTTTATGGACGAGGTGGTCTTGCATCCTTGCCACTGCTCTATTCATTGTCTATGGGACTGCAGGAGAATGCCAGCGGCTGCACTCTATCTCCAGCAGGCCCTTGTGAATGAATTGTGTGATCTATTTCGACAAGCCCATTTTTTTTTTGGATCTGTGTGAGTCTCCGCTGTCAGACTCCCTCTTACCTGCAAGTCATCACTTATCCTTTGGCTACATATTGCAGTATAGATCCCAATTAATGAGCGTACAGCTCACATAATTCCCAAATATTGTGCCATTGTCCCTCGTGGTCTAGGGCAGGCAAGTAAGTCAGTGGCTGCATCTCTAGGGGACGAGGGTAGCTTGTGTGTGGAGGGGATTTTAGATTCCTGGTGGTCTAAGGCAAAGAAGCGGGTGATGTCTCCATCCCTGGTGGTCCGTGGTGATGAGCGACAGTGTCTGGTGGTCTAGGGTATGATAATGATTGAGTGTTAGGGTAGTGAGTATGTCACTATTTCACAATTGGGGCAAGTTTTCTTTATAAGAGCAACACCCCCCCCCAAATTCACGACTTGCTTTCGCTGTACCAGATCTTTTACAATGACATTCGACACGTCGCTGTTGTTTCCTGTTATCACCCTTGAGGGTAGTGACTACTACACCATCATCTTCTGTGTTCTCCCTTTTCACAACGCTCAGGAATCATCGCTAAGGACAGCAGTCCCTGGAGGAGGGGATCTGGGATCTGCGGGGCAACGGCCGCTCCTTCGACAAGCCGGAGTTCGAGCTTTCGGACATATTTTACTTCTGTCGGCAGGGCATGGAGAGCATCATGGATGATGAGGTGACCAAGCGCTTCTTGCGGAGGAGCTGGAGACCTGGAACTGCTGAGCAGAACCAACTACAACTTTCAGCACATTAGTTTGCGGTTAACCGTGCTGTGGGGTCTGGGCATGCTGGTGCGGTTTCACCTTCCTGCTGCGCTCAGGTAACTGCGCTGTGGGGGCGCTATGGGGAAACGGAGTGGCGGTATGTGAACACGCAGTGCTGATGCTCTCCTGATCTCCTTTTAGGATTGCTCTGGCTTTTACGGGGGTCGGGCTATTAGTGTTTGGTACCACACTAGTCGGATACTTGCCGAATGGCCGGTAAGTATGTAACACCGTACCGTTACCGTACTGCTGTGTGTAATGGGGGCCTGGAAAATAGGAGGCACATTGCGGGGACAAGACCACACAACCTGGTAAAAGGAGCAAGTGTTCAACAAGCGAGCTTGAGTCAACCCGGCCTTACACCCTCGTTTCCCAGCCCGCTATCACACTGTCCTTCTAGGCCAGTAGTCACAGCAGGTCTTCCTTACCCCCAGTACTGCTGCAAGAGCAGGACCCGTTTCCCGCTTGCTCTCTGCTGCCAGCAAATGATCTGTTGCCAGTCGCTTTATTAATTATTGAAGCAGAAACGTTGGGAAAGCTGATTGATCCCACCAATGTAATCGATCACAGGGAAGACGATAAATGTATGAGCGGTGGTGCGCCAGGGTTATCCCTTAGCACCCATATACTGATCTCCATAGCTGTTTGGGGGGATGGACTTCATTTTTGCCTCCCTGCTCGTATGCTGAGAGCAGACGTTCACTCTTGATCCTGCAGAGTTCATGTAAGCACAACCTGTCTCCCTACAGCTGTGGTCCTTGGAAAGAGCCATCTAGGACGTCATATTAACAGAAGGTGTATTGGTAAATTGCAGCCTGCGCTGAGCTCTTATCCTTAATCCAGTTTAACCCTCTAAGCTCAGAAAAGACCATGCTGGACACTTACTCCGCTTTTTTTTTTTTCATTTTGTCAGCATTGTTTTCTGATGCATATTATCTCTGTAGGTCCAAGGAGTTCCTGAGTAAGCACGTGCACCTTATGTGTTATCGGATCTGCGTGCGGGCCCTCACTGCAATCATTACATATCATGGCAGGTAAGTCCAGGCCTCACTGTCTGCTGGGGATTGGCAATGGTGACCTGCATTCGGGCCCCTCCAGATATGGGGGATTTGCTTTGTGGATTTCGCAGCAAATTAAAGTACAATAAATATGGAAGGGGTTTTTGATCCATCCACACTTATCTTATGGAAAAATGAGCGCAAGTTCAAGGCCACGCAATCTGCACATAGCAACGAATTTGGGGCAAAGATCCTTGTCTGATCTATTCTGCTGCATCTGGACTTTCCCGTACAGTATTGTGATGTGTAAGACTTTTACGCTCTGTCTTCATCAGTGAGAACCGTCCAAGGAAAGGGGGCATCTGTGTGGCCAATCACACCTCCCCGATAGACGTCATCATCCTGGCTAGCGATGGATACTACGCTATGGTGAGGTTTTGGTTGCCTTCAACTCTCTGTCCCTGCCCCAAGATGTGGTCTTCATATTCAGGTTTCTTTTTTGTAGGTTGGACAAGTCCATGGTGGCTTAATGGGAATCATACAAAGAGCCATGGTGAAGGCCTGTCCACATGTCTGGTTCGAACGGTCAGAAGTCAAAGATCGCCATCTTGTAGCTAAAAGGTACGGGGATTGGA
>JARQOD010000004.1:525227835-525253910 GCA_033576555.1 Oophaga sylvatica | reverse complement strand
TAGTGCCATCCTTACCCTCGCAAACCTTCACAGTCACGTAATCTGTATTATATGCTCACTAGCATAACATTAGAAATAATCTAGATTGGTCACATTTCCACCTATAATCTCAAGATTCAATCAATGTCCTCATCGTGGTAAAGCCCAAGATGGTGGATGGGGCACAGGTAGAGCTGAAGCCAAGTTTTAGGTCCTATTCACATCTGCGTTGGAGGTTTCTTGAAGTCACTTCTGATGTAAAAAAAAAAATGCACAAAACGAAAAGACCTTGGAAAAAGGCCGACGTGGGGAAAGGTGAAAATTTTTTAGGTGGGCTGAAATAGTTAAAAAAAAAATCCCTGACCATTTCAGAACTGTTTGTTTCCTTTTTACGGTGTTCATTAAATCACCTGGCAATATGATTGTTCAGGTCAGTACAATTACAGTGATACCAAACTGGTATTCTTTTTTTTTTTTTTACTTAAAAAATTCTGAACTTTAAAAAAAAAAAACAACAAAGGCAATATTTGGTTTCAGTCGGCATTTTTTGACCTGAATGAGGGCTTGTTTTCTTGCATAATGAGCTCTAGTCTTGATACCATTTTGGGGGTGCTATTTGGGGACATAGAGAAATTCTGGCATTTAAATTTTTCTTGACGGCATTTATCATTTGGGTTAATTACTTTTATATTTTTGTGCATCAGATTTTCATTGATACGGCAATTCAGAATATGTTTATTTTTTTATTTTTACTGTAATTTTGTTATTTTTGGATGATGAAAAAAAGGAGGAAGATTCTAACAATAGTTTTTTTTCCAAGGATTTTGTGTTTGATTTTTTTTTCAGTCCAGCTAGGGGACTCCAACCTACGATTGTTTATTTGGATATAGTACATAATGCAACACCTAAGGATTGAATTTTTTAGTGCTAATAACTATCTCCTATGATACCCTACTGCTGTTAGAGGCAGGCGCTGGCAGTATCACACAGCAGGCATCTGCCCTGTCTGTAACATGCGGAGCCCACACCCTCCCAAGGACATACTATTGCGTCCCGGAGATAGAACGGCCTATCACAATAATAACTATTATCTATCCACAGTATTACAGGAAAGCACTATTATAATGTAATTTGGGGGCTGGGATGCTGGTACTATTGTGGAGGCGCAATTACTGTTTTAGGAGGACGCTATTATTATTGAATGGGAGACTATTACCATTATAAGGAGGAGCTAATATGGAGGTGCTACTATTATTGAGTGGAATATTGAGTTTTTTGTATCTCATTGGACATTATTCACATAAGTGTACACCACCAAGGATTAGTAGACTAATAGGGAAGTGGGAAAAGAATGTGTTTTAGGTGATCCTATCTAGTCATAACTGACACAGCATCGGGACATGTGTCCCTGACACGCGTTTCGTCGGTATACCAGCTTTTCCTCCTTCACTATTAGCCTATTATTGAGCTGAACACTGTTATTATAGGGGGTGCTGATAATATTGTGGGGCACTAACATTACTGTGTGGGGGCACAAATAGGGGATAATACTTTGTGAGGGGCACCCTTATTATTGTGAGGGTTACCAATGGAGGACATTACTGTGTGAGGACATTATAAAAATTGCATCAGGACACTATTAAAAGGTGGGAGCAAAGAGGGTCCACTATTCCTGTGTGTGAGCACTATTACCATGTGTGAGGCACAGTGTGATCACTTTAACCCTATTGTGGGGTGAACCAGGTGGGCATTATTACTGCCTGGACACTTTTGATGGGTATGGCACTGTGTGATTTGTGTAGAGGTACCAAAAAAATGATGAGCTAAAGATATCTGTGCGTTACGTCCTGCAGAGAAGAAAGCTGGATGGAAGAAGTTGTTGTAGCGGTCTGGGCTAATTGAGGATTAAAAAGAGAATGAACAACGCCAATCATAGAAAACGTCACTGGATTCATCTGTATAATCTACACGTATGGCATGTAGAGTGACTGTGTATAACGGATATCTACCACTATATGGTCAATGTATGGTGGTAATAGTAGTGTTACATAGGACTACAAGTAACACCTAAATTATTTTTACTGCAGGTAACACCTGCTACGTTATCTGTATTTTGATAGTTATCTCTGTGTGTTATTCTATATGTTACGTAGGACAAGCAACAGACATATCATTGGTGCAACCTGTGCAGCCGCACAGGGGCCAAGAGGCAAGAGGGCCCATGACTACCTCCAAAATGGGTGGAATTGTGCATTTTGATGAGCCATCGGGCCGCAAAGGTTGTAGGCCATGGATCTAATACAGTATCACTGCAGGACCGGACACACGCCACTCTAAAGTCCAGGACTCGTGGTCTATTACCTGATGAAGTTTTCAGCGCATCCCATGTTCTCCTGGTAATTTTTGCCCCCGAATTCCTGCAGATGGAGAGCGATGAACGCCGACTGGTGCTCCTGGACCGTCTGATAGGATTAGAGGGCAAGACAAGATGGTGATGATGGATGCCAATGGAGCAGTCTATGGCTCTGGATGGTTAATGTCATTTTACCTTATAGAATTCTTGAAGCCAACTTTTCTCAATTTCTTCAGGCTGTTCAGGAAAAAAAAAAAGGAAAATAAACATCAAAGACATCAAAACTTTACAGGAAGCTCTGAGGTGATTTTTTACATAGAGACAGGGACGGATATACCACTGGTGCAATCTGTGCAGCCACACTGGGGGCCAAAAGAGAAGTTCTCCTCCAAAGGAAGCAAGCAGTTTCTGCACAGACACATGAAGGGGCCCTCTGCAGTCTATGACCGCCGCTGATGTTACTTTACAGGTGCTCATCCCCAACAATAAAAATGATACCATTTTTGTAGAGATCCAATGTGTCAGTGATGAGAAATCTAGTGTAGAAAACTTATGGAAATGAGTCTGTTACGTGTGCAAGATGTGTCCCAGAGCCTCCCAGCACACGCGGGATGCCTCCCAGAGCGCAGGATGCCTGCCAGCACGCAGGATGCCTCCCAGCACGCGCGGGATGCCTCCCACAGCCTCCCAGAGCGCAGGATGCCTGCCAGAGCCCCCAGCGCGCAGGATGCCTCCCAGCACGCGGGATGCCTCCCAGAGCCCCCAGTGCGCGGGATGCCTCCAGAGCCCCCAGCGTGCGGGATGCCTCCCAGAGTCCCCAGTGCGCAGGATGCCTCCCAGAGCCTCCCAGCGTGCGGGATGCCTCCCAGAGCCCCCAGTGCGCGGGATGCCTCCAGAGCCTCCACACGCAGATGCCTCCCAGAGCCTCCAGTGCGCAGGATACCTCCCAGAGCCTCCCAGTGCGCAGGATGCCTCCCAGCACGCAGGATACTTCACAGAGCCTCCCAGTGCGCAGGATACCTCCCAGAGCCTCCCAGTACGCAGGATGCCTCCCAGAGCCTCCCAGTGCGCAGGATACCTCCCAGTGTGCAGGATGCCTCCCAGCATGAGTCGCACGTACAGGGCTTGGGGTACTCGGCACCGAGCCCGTTCACTTCACTGGGGGATGTCACGGGTAGCGCAGCTCGGTCCGTTGCCCTGGGCGCTCACTAAAAGGGGAATATTTACAGGGGATTATAGGTTTGTAGAAATGTTCGTGACGCCACCTGTGGTTCCTGGTCAGGGTGACCAGCGCTGCAGGGTGAATCATCTGAGGGGTTGTTACTGGGCAGCAAGGTGTTAAGTCTCCCACAGGTAAGACTGATCCCTCGAGGTATATGGCGGTGTAGGGTGCTGGTTCAATAAGGCAAACACACACAAAGAGTCTCTTTCTGTACCTTTTACTGGTGGTAGATTCAGGCACGTCCCGGGAAGCTGCTCAGGGTGGAGGATGCACGTCCAGTAATCCACTGAGTAGGTGTAGGGCCTCCTTACGTCTTTATGTGTGTGAGTTTCTAACTTGCATAAAACAAAGTTTAACTCCGTTCTCTTTGCTATGCCCGGCTGACCTTGTGGTGGAGCCTTCTTTTGGACAGAACTAAGTCTCTATATGCAGTGCACTGCTAGACTCCTGTTCTCCTGACCCCGGTTACGTATCAGCGCTGTTGGGCCCCTCTGTGACCTGAAGTCCAGCAGGGTCTCCGGTTTTTCCTACTAGCCGTGAAGGTACTAGCAAGCTCGGACCCGGTGTCCGGTAGTGCAGAGTGGAGGTAAGCCATCATTGCTATTCATCCTCAGTCACTCTCTTTCCCTTTTCCACTTGCCTGTCGTCCTACTCACACCTTTAACATAAGCACCAGCAGCAGTAGATGTCAGCTTTCTTTGTCTTCACCGCTCTCCAAGCGTCGGCACGCTTACTTTCTGAAACACTCGCTGGGGGACCCTCAGTGGACTCAACTTTGACCAGACTAAGTGGTAATCCTTTCCACTAACACTGGACTCCACAATATAAGCTGAATGTTTGCTGAAGTCCTCAGGCTTTCAGATAAGTCTTTCTGGCTAGTCTTTCATTCTCAGCTCGTCTGAGGTAACTAGCTTGTCTGCTCTGCAACACACTCTGACACAGACTAGTGTAATCTGATCTAGCACTGGCTCTGTCTCTGGCTAGAATGTTTACTGCTGCGTCTCGCCACTCCCTTATATACCTGAGTACTCTAAAGGGCTCCCTCTGGTGGCACCAGGAAAATGTGGAGTGTGAATGAATATCGGGTGATTGTGAATTACCTTTCATGCATCCTCCAGGGTAACATGTGGCACCAAGCGCAGCTGGGCTACACACACGCAGGATGGCTCCCAGAGGCCCCAGTGCGCTTCCAGCCTTATTTGCATATGGTTTCTACTCTAGATTTCTTATGACTGGCACATCAGATCTCAACAAAAAAGGTTTCATTTTTTTATTGCGGTGCAAGCATCTACACAACCATTCCTCTTCTATTTGAAAAAAGGGAAAGAAAATTCCACGTTCCAGCCCATGACGTCCAATATGATCATGTAATCCCACAACACTATATATCTCTGCTTCCTTTGTAAGTGGGACATAAAACAGGACATAGGATGTTGTAGTCAAATCTAAAGGTTTTGTTGAAGTTATCGATATTTGGGGTTTGGAGGGTGGTAGGAGTTCGCTATAAAAAAAGAAATCTGCGAAACAACCTCTTCTGACAATAAAGGTACAGTGGCAATTTTGGCATTGGAAACCAGCGATCATCTGACCAGAGGAAGTCCTACACTTCTACTTCATCGGAGATGTTGTACTATATGGCAGACCACAATACATGGATGGGCCAAGTCCAGCAGACAAAAAGCCACTGAAACCGTCTGGTTCATGGAGGGAGTAGTCCTGGGTGTGATCAATAATGAATTACAGAAACATCACACTAAGCGGAGAAATGGCCCCAGCTGTAGCTATGACGACTGACAGCAGATGGTCACTGTGTTAAAGTGGTTATCTGGGAGCTTTTTTTTTTTATTTTCTCTACGTCACATTGACAAAGCAATTCTTTCTCTTTTCTGCTCTGTTGACAGTGTGTCATTGTGGACGTCATGTTGATTGACAGCCGTCTCACTGCTGCATTAGAATTAGTCAGCTGTCAATCAACATGACGTTGGCAGTTAAGCCAACAGAGCAGAGCGGAAGAGATGGAACTGCTCTGTCGACGTGCTGTTACAGAAAGCAGGAGAATCGCCGTCAGGAGCGGAGCAGTCCATGACTTCTGAGCTGGGAGAGATTGTAGCAGGACAAGTAGATAGCAACTACCTACCAATAAGTGCTTAGCCCCATGGAGGGAAATAAAAAATGCCCTAGATAACCCTTTAACTGCTACAATTTGTTGATATGTTCAGTAGTTCCTCGAGATTGTATTGTATGACCTCTCTAGTTTGTGTGCTTTCTTCATCATTAACATGGAAAATTAGAAGAAGAGAATAATGTCCCATGTAAAACAGTAAATTATCCTACAATGTCTGAGCGCGGATGATTCTGCTGAAAGATAAAGCTATATCTGCTATCCGATTCTGTATAGTTGAGACTCAGCAAAGAGAACACAATGCAAGAGCACAAAGACAATGCTGGGAGTAACTGAACAACTGAGATCAGTGGGTGAGGATATAAAAGACAGGTAACAGAGGAAAATAAGTATTTCATACACTGCTGATTTTGCAAGTTTTTCCACATACAAAGAATGGAGAGGTCTGTAATTTTTATAGTTTTTACACTTCACCTGTGAGAGACAGAATCTTAAAAAAATAAAATCCAGAAAATCACATTGTATGATTTTTAAATAATTATATTGCATTTTATTGCATGAAATAAGTATTTGATCACCTACCAACCAGTAAGAAATCTGGCTCTCACAGACCTCTCAGTTTTTCATTAAGAAGCCTCCTACTACTCTGCACTCATTACCTGCATTAAATGCACGTGTGAACTCGTTACCTGTATAAAAGACACCTGTCCAAACACTCAATCACACTCCAACCTCTCCACCATGGCCAAGACCAAAGAGCTGCCTAAGGACAACAGGAACAAAATTGTAGACCTGCACAAGGCTGGGATGGGCCACAGGACAATAGGCAACCACCTTGGTGAGAAGGCAACAACTGTTGGCACAGTTATTAGAAAATGGAAGAAACACAAGATGACTTGATTTTCCTCAGTTTGGATCTCGCCTTGTGGGGTAAGGATAATTCTGAGAATGGTCAGGAATCAGCCCAGAACTACACTGGAGGATGTGGACAATGACCTGAAGAGAGCTGGGACCACAGTCTCAAACATTACCGTTAGTAACACACTAAGCCGTCATGGATTAAAATCCTGCAAGGCACACAATTTCAATCTGCTCACATCAGCACATGTCCACGCCCATTTGAAGTTCACCAATGACCATCTGGATGATCCACAGGAGGCATGGGAGACGGTCATGTGGTCAGATGAGACCAAAATAGAATTTTCTCTTATCAAATCCATTTGCCACATTTGGAAAAACAAAAAGGATAAGTACAACTTCAAGAACACTGTCCCAACTGTGAAGCATGGTGGGGGAAACATCATACTTTGGGGGTGTTTTCTGCAAAGGGGACAGGATGACTACCATTCTATGATGCTAAGGTGCAGAGTTGGAAGGGACCTCCTGGGTCATCTGGTCCAACCCCCTGCTCAAAGCAGGATTCACTAAATCATCCCAGACAGATGTCTGTCCAGCCTCTGTTTGAAGACTTCCATTGAAGGAGAACTCACCACCTCTCGTGGCAGCCTGTTCCACTCACTGATCACCCTCATTGTCAAAAAGTTTTTTCTAATATCTAATCTGTGTCTCCTCCCATTCAGTTTCATCCCATTGCTTCTAGTCTTTACTTGTGCAAATGAGAATAAAGATGATCCTTCTACAATGTGACAACCCTTGAGATATTTGTAGACAGCTATTAAGTCTCCTCTCAGTCTTCTTTTTTGCAAGCTAAACATTCCCAAATCCTGTAACCGTTCCTCATAGGACATGGTTTGCAGACCGGTCACCATTCTGTTGGCTCTTCTCTGAACTTGCTCCAGTTTGTTGATGTCCTTTTTAAAATGTGGTGCCCAAAACTGGACACATGATTCCAGATGAGGTCTGACCAAAGAGGAGTAGAGGGCAATAATGACTTCACGTGATCTAGACTGTATGCTTCTGTTAATACATCCCAGAATTGCATTTGCCTTTTTTGCTGCTGCATCACACTGTTGACTCATGTTCAGTCTGTGATCTATTGGTATACCCAAGTCTTTTTCACATGCGCTGTTGCTTAGCCCTATTCCTCCCATTCTGTATATGCTTTTTTTATTGCCCAGATGTAGTACTTTGCATTTTTCTCTGTTAACCCCTTAATGTCCATGGACGTGCACAGTCCGTCATGGCAAGGTGTCAGTTTTGGCACCTTGACGGACTGTGCACATCCTGCCTTTGAACTACCACTGCGTGTAAACAACTCTGCGACTCTCCAAATGCGACATGGCGTCCAATCTCAATTCCAGCCAAAAAAGTCAAATGGCGCTGCTTCCCTTCCGAGCTCTGCCATGCGCCCAAATAGTTGTTTACCCCCACATACGGGGTATCAGCGTACTCAGAACAAATTGCACAATAACTTTTGGGATCCTTTTATCCTTTGGAAAATAAAAATTGGGATGAAAAGATCATTTTTGTGGGAAAAATATTATATAATTTTACGGTTCTACGTTATAACCTTCTGTGAAGCCCTTGGGGATTCAAAGTGCTCACCACATATTTAGATAAGTTCCTTGGGGGGGGTCTAGTTTCCAAAATGGGGTCACTTATGGGGGGCTTCCACTGTTTAGGTACAACAAGGGCTCTCCAAATGCGACATGGTGTCTGCTCTCAATTCCAGCCAATTTGACATTCAAAATCTCAAATGATGCTCCTTCCCTTCTGAGCATTGCCGTGCGCCTAGAGATTGGTTTTCCCCCACACATGGGGTATCGGTGTACTCAGATTGTGGTTCATTTTCTCCTGATACCCTTGACAAAATTTAAAAAAAAATTGTGTCAAAAGAAAAATTTTGGGAAAAAAAGTTAAATGTTCATTTTTTTTCCTTCCACATTGCTTCAATTCTTGTGAAGTACCTAAAGGGTTAATAAACTTCTTGAATGTGGCATTGAACACCTTGAGGGGTGCAGTTTTTACAATGGTGTCACTTTTGGGTATTTTCTGTCATATTGACCCCTCAAATTCACTTCAAATGTGAGGTGGCCCCTAAAAAAAAATGGTTTTGTAAATTTTGTTGGAAAAATGAGAAATCGCTGGTCAACTTTTAACACTTATAACTTCCTAACAAAAAAAAAAATTTGGTTCCAAAATTGTGCTGATGTAAAGTAGACATGTAGGAAATGCTATTTAGTAACTATTTTGTGTGACATCTCTCTCTGATTTAAGGGCATAAAAATTAAAAGTTTGAAAATTGCAAAATTTTCAAAATTTTCGCCATATTTCCATTTTTTTCATAAATAAACACAAGTTATATCGAAGAAATTTTACCACTAACGTAAAGTACAATATGTCACGAGAAAACAGTCTCAGAATCGCCAACATCCGTTGAAGCGTTCCAGAGTTATAACCTCATAAAGAGACAGTGGTCAGAAATGTAAAAATTGGCCCGGTCATTAACCTACAAAATGGCTTGGTCGTTACGGGGTTAAAAACCATTCTGTTAGTTGCTGCCCACTGCTCCAGATAATTTAACTCTTTTTGAATCCTCTCTCTCTTCTCTAGTATTAGTTATCCCTCCTAGCTTTGTGTCATCAGCAAATTTAATCAGTTTACCCTTAATTTCTTCATCTAAATCATTGATAAAGATGTTGAACAATACAGGGCCCAGGACATAGCCTTGTGGTACCCCACTTGAGACATTCTTCCAACTCGATGTGCAGCCGTTTACAACCACTCTTTGGGTCTGATCACTAAGCCAGTTATGAATCCACCTAACAGTTGCCTTGTCCATTCCATACTTAGTCATTTTTTCAATAAGGATTGTGTGAGATACTTTGTCAAATACTTTGCTGAAGTCAAGATATACTATATCTACAGCATTTCCCTGATCCACCCAGTCAGTGATTCTGTCATAGAAGGAAATTAAATTAGTCTGACATAACTTATTAGTTACAAACCCATGCTGACTCTGGCTAAGCACTTCATTCTTATCCAGGTACTTACATACATGTTGTTTAATAATTTGCTCAAAGATCTTTCCAGGTATAGAAGTCAGACTCACGGGCCTATAGCTCCCTGGGTCCACCTTCTTCCCCTTTTTGAAGATAGGAACAACATTTTCTCTTCTCCAGTCTTCTGGGACTTCTCCTGTTCTGCAAGAATTTTCAAAGATTATGGAGAGTGGTTCAAAAATTTATTTTGCTATCTCCTTCATTACTCTGGGGTGTAATTCATCTGGACCTGAAGACTTGAATTCATTTATGTTAGCTAAGTGTTTCCTCACTATCTTTCTGTTTATAGATATCCTGGATTCTTCTATTCTCTTAATAGAACAGTGAAGATCAGTTGATGTTAAATTTCCTTTCTGAGAGAAAACAGATGCAAAATAGGAATTTAAAAGTTCAGCCTTCTCAACATCCTTTCTTACCATTTCATCATTTTCATCCTGTAAAAATCCTAAAGCATCTTTGACTTTTCTTTTACTTTTGACGTATCCCCAAAATCCTTTTTTGTTGCTTTTGACGTCACTTGCAAGCCTTAATTCATTGTCAGCTTTAACTAATCTGTTTCATGCCCTGCAGGTTTTGCAGATAGCATTATATTCTTCTTTAGATATGCCTCCCTCTTTCCATTTGATAAACATTTTTCTTCCTTTTTAGCATGCATTTAAGTTCTGTGTTCATCCATCCAGATTTCCTTAAATGCTTCCTATTCTTCCCTCTTTTTGGAATTGTTAATGATTGTGCTTTGAGAATCTCATTTTTCAAGATTTCCCATCCTTCCTGGACATTTTTGTCTTTAAGGATATCCTGCCATTGGATTCCTCTGATTCTCTTTGAGTCCCTTAAAATCTGCCTTTCTGAAATCTAACCTTGACGTCTGAGTCTTCACAGGTCTTCATCCTCTAGTTCTCCAAAATTCTAAAATAGCAAGGTCACTACCTCCTAGGGTCCCAGCCACTCTTACCTCCTCCACCATTTCCTCCCTGTTTATAAGGATTATATCCAAGGTAGCAGATCCCCTTGTTTTCTCCCCTACCTTTTGGAAGATAAAGGTATCCAAAGAGCACTGGAAGCATATAGCCATAAGATCAACACTTTATTGAAAAACACGTAACAAAAATCACAAAAAAACATTTAAAAATGGGATGGATATCCAATGTGCTCCCATAAGTACGTATGTGTTAGCTAACACCACTCACTACAATGATGTATAGTTGTCCTGATGCATGCTACCGCAATACATGCCACAAATGCACAAATAAATGAATATAGGGATTCAATAGTATCCTAGTGCTAAATGCTGTTAGGTATCAGAGGAGAGCATGCATTTGGACCATGAATATCATCAAAAGTTCGTTATATACAAAAAACATATAGTGACCGGTTCCATAGCCACTGAAACAGGGCAGAAAAAGAAAACGTATAGCTAGGAGGACCATATATACATAAGTAAGGTGCTATAATGCAAACATCCTAATGCTAGGAACCTCCAATAGTTATAGACTTAATGTTGTAAATATAGCCACTGAGACAGAAAATAATGCAGAGAAAAATATATGGCTAGGAGGTTCACATATTCAAAAATAAGGTGCTATAGTGCACACATCTTAATCCTAAGAGCCTCCAATAGCTGCAAGCATAATGTTAATGGAACACATATGACCTTATGATAGAGCCTGGATTCCCCGACGCGCGTTTCGCGTTAGCTTCGTCTTGGGGGTATATTTGTATGGAGGAGTGGGCCAAAATCCCGGCTGCAGTGCGTGCAAACTTGGTATAGAACTATTAATTCTGTTTTTCTATTGTATCAAATACTTATTTCATGCAATTTAATTATTTAAAAATCACACAATATTTTCTGGATTTTTATTTTTAGATTCTGTCTCTTAAAGTTGAAGTGTACCTACAATAAAAATTACAGACCTCTCCATTCTTTGTAGGTGGGAAAACTTGCAAAAAATCGTCAGTGTATCAAATACTTATTTTCCCCACTGTATGTTATGTTGAAACAATATTACTACAGTGCACTGATTAATGCAGTAGACCTGAGACCGATCTGACACTAGAAGAAAAGAACTCCACTGAAAGGGACAATGAAATTGCTCTTAAAATGTTTGATACAAGATCACACAAAAAATAAACCAGAGTATGTTTGAGATGCCACAAACAGGGACACATAAAGGGGTGCGGTGAAGTATGAAAGTATAACTTTCCGTTCACTGAGGGTTCGACCGCCATAGCCCCCAGAACTCCCAAAAATTGGGCCTCTGAAGCTAGAGCCCCACAGCTGAATGGAGCGGTGCGTGGTCAATCATGCACATTCATTCTTAACGGGAGCACCAGAGATTGCCGAGCAGCAGTGATCATGACCAACCTCTGCTCCATTCCGCCATGGCTCAGCATCAAAGCCCCAGTTCTTGGAATCACAGCGGTCAGATCCCCAGCGATTGGAAAGTTATATCCTCATCCTTTGGATAGGGAATATCTTTAAATCTTAATAGCAGGAAGAAAGACTGAAAAATATGGAAAGATTAACAAAAGCAATTTCCAAAAGGGACTAAACAAAAGGTGTAGGCTCCGATCTCTGATCCATGTGCAGAAAATTGCAACGGCAACTTCATAATGACAAATATTATCAGACATTACAAGGTTAGTAAATCTGCAACAAATACGTCATTCCTTGTCTTATTCCCTATAGAAATTCTACCCCAAACAATGCAAATCCCTTGCTTTTCAACCACGGCAGCAGTACAGAAATATTTGCATTGTATTTGCATGCCAGTTTTATGTCTTTATAGGCAAATTATGGGGGGAAAAATATACTCAAAAAAATCAATCTCGGATTCTAAAATGTTGTATATAGGGCATAACATATAGTATAGCTTCCTCTGTCTTAGAGCCGGGGAAACGTTCTCATGGTTTCTCAGTAGAATAATGCTATGGCACTGAATAACATGAATGACTGTGTAAAGGGGTCGTATACTAGGAGAAGGGGTCTGCCAACTTTTGTCCATGGCCTTTGCCAGGTATTGAAGCGACTGCTGTAATACCAGGCACAGCCCATGGATGAGGGTGGCGCTGTTTTTACGGGAATAAGCAGAGTCATATCTCTAATATGAAACAAACCTAATAGTCTTATTATAAATCTGCAAAAGTGTGAAATACAATATGTGCCATTTAGTGTGCACCTTTGGACCACTAACAGTCATTAGGTCCTGATGTGACTGCTAGCTATGCATCCTCTGTAAGGGAAATACAACTAATGAGGTCATGGGGTGCACAATACAAAGCTCAGACCTTGGACCATTTGTCAAGAATCCTGGTCCCTTCTGAGCTCTCTACTTAGTGTCAGACAAAGCATCAAATCCCCTGCATGGTGATAGGTTTAACAGGTAACCTGCAGCCGCCACTAGAGGGAGCTTGGGAGCCTGCTGCAGACTGCTTCTACACTGAACTCAATGATAACACTGTATACACTAAGCTCCCCCTAGTGGTGGCTCCAGGTAGTCTCTCTCTATGTCGTTGATTTTAAATTAGAAAAGCAAATGTCTATAAAAATATATGGATAAAAACTAATCAGATTGGACCTAAAAACAACATGGTAATGAAAAGTGGATACTGACTCTTTACCTAAGACTGTTACCTTTAAAAAAACAAAACCTGAGCTTCATTTACCCTCCACCGAGTCCACAACTGTGATAACAGTGCCACGTCTCTGTTTAGCTGCAATTGCTATATCACGCTTGTGCCATCTACATTAGCAGAGCTGCTGAGCAGTGACTGGCTGCAGCACTATCCAAGTGACGTCAGCGCTGCAGCCAAACAGAGACCATGGCAGTGCCAGAGATAAATCGTTGGACCCGGAAAGGACAAGTAAAGCACAGTTTGTTGTTTTTAATAGTAACTGAGCCTATGGGGGAAAAATGGTTTTTGTAAGGCGTCAACCCCTTAAAGTCAGACTATTAGCCAAGGAACCATCAGGCTATGATTTGTAGGGCGTGAATCTTTAGCAACATGCAGTTTGAAGATGGATCAACGGAATGCTGAAAGTTTGGTAGCAACTCACCTCATCACACATGGAGCCAATATTAGCAGTGATGAGCAGAACTCCCAGACTCTCCATGATGGAGCTCACAAACGGTGAGGAACAAGTGTCACCAAGACTGTGAAGCACAGGAACACACAAAAAAAAAAAAAAAAAAAAAAGTCTTGAGACTAATATTTCAAATATATAGAATTCCAGAACTCAAGAACGCCAGAATGAATACAAAGTACGAGTGAGAAAATCTGCAAATAAAAGGTCAAGAAGATTGCAAGGAGGGAGGAGAGTAAACAGTACGAAGCAAAAGTCTAAGAAGACAGAAGTGACGAAGGAAGAGGCCAGGGGCAAAGACTGGAAGAAAAGAGCAGGTGTCAGGAGCAATTGGTGAGGAGACAGCTTTATAAGCACAGCACACAGGTAAATAGTATGCAAAGTGGCACACGGAGGCACGTCACTGGCTGTTTATGGTATTCACTTGTCTCAGTCCCTGGCAGGTCATCCCTTTAATCCAGACTTAGTTGACTTCCCGCTTTACAAATATTTGGAAATCCCAGGATCTGATTTTAGATATCCGTGCCGGTTCTTGTCATTACACTGATCTCCCAACCTTCCTGGCTCAGGTGTGCAGAGAAGGCCCCTCCTTTCCACCGGCCCTGGTTTCTCTGCCTTTCTGCTCACATACCTGTCCCACCCTCTCTCTACGCGTATCTCATGCACTCTACTACATATCCTCCTCAACCCTCCAGCTCTTCTTTTTTCTGACCTTACAGAGTCACGTTACATAATGTAGAAGAGTAAAAGGTCCACTAAACAGGTTTGGCACACACATAACTAGTCTACGACCATTATATAATTGACCCCTACGCTGCAGACCGTCCGGCCTGGAACCCATCCTAGATTCTACAACTGTAAAACACCCGTCAGCCACTGTGTCTTGCCGTCATGTACTACACACTTCCTTTAAGCTCTTGCAAAATCTAACATCTGCTGCTATCGTTCATCTCAGGAGCATGCAGTATGTAGAAGTAGTGAAAGAGACCAAACAATCACTCTGGCCCCAATGCCAAACGCCTTCAAGCCATAACCCCAAGATAACAAATATCAGAGTATTGAGTGTTATACCTTTTTGTTAAGGTCTCAAAAAAAAACAACATTTTAAGGCCAGTGATGACCTTCATCTTTAGAGACCTTGTATCAACCAGGAAACGAATTCCAAGTAAGTGACATCACAAAGAAGATAAACTCCATTGTGTGATGTCAGCGATAGAAGAACACAATCTAGAACTGCAGTGGCCTAGGTTGAAGGCACTTATAGCTCACGTACAAGGAACATCTAAACTCTAGGACAATCCTCGGGGTGACGATGGTTATGACAGAAGAATGCAATTACACAAATCCTCAAGTGTCAAACCTTGCTGGAGTTCCCATGCCTAACACAGCAAAACACATCTTGAGCATCTATCAAACCATGGAAATTTCTGCCACCTTAAACCCACAAACCCCACCACAAAGACTTTGGACAAGAAGTCAAGTTGAAGGCCACCAGGAACAGAATTCTGAAAGCAAATCGGTAACATCTAGAGACCATCTGAAAAGAAAGCTGAAATCTGCACTTGATAACCCTCCGCTTTTTAAGAAGACCATGTTGGATTCGAATGCCCAGGAGAAACATGAGGAAGAGAAGGGTATGAGAAGATCAGGTTATTACCTCAGGAGCACCCACGCTAGATCCAGGCATAATAGCAAGTCTAGAACTTATTCAGCTCAGTCCACAAGTGGAACAAAATCACCAGCGAAATCCAAGAAACACACAAAAGTTAGTACAAGTAAGAAACGTCCAACCAAACGCAAGGCTGCAAGACTGAATAAGAAACGTAAGACTCAAGTGAGGAAAAGCAGGCAGAAAGCATGGAAGGACTGTTCTACACAGACGGACAACATACCAGCTGTCCCAGATGGTGCTGCACTTCCAAGACTGTTAATGTTTCTCAACCCTTTAGTGGACATAACATTTAATTTCACTTTGTGCCAAAATCCATCGACGTGCACACGGAACTTACAAATGTCCCCCGGTGAGATACCAGCAACACGCATTCTTCTTAAGGTGTTTAAAATCTAGGGAAAATGACAACATCCAAGTGTCTGGTAACTGAATAAACAATAACTGCACAGAGATAACTTATGGATCTTTATTAGCACATGGCAGAGATGCGATCATAGAACCCATATGTAAAATCAGATGTGTAAAACCAAACACAAGCACATGTACGGTAGACTGTGAAGGGCGCTGTACAGTGGAGTAATAAATCCGTAAGCGTCACTTCAAATATTGTAGTGACATAAAGGGTTATTTCCATTTTAATCAATTATGGAATCAGCACAGAATGCATCTTAAAGGGCATCTGTCCGTAAACTCAACCCTCCTAAGCCGTCTATATGGGCAAGCAGGTCATAGAAAGTCGAATAAAATGATACCTTGATATCTACGATCCGATGTCTTATTCCAGAGAAATCAACGCTTTTTCTTAATATGTAAATTAAGAATCTGCCTCTAGAGATTATATTAAATAAAATGGGATGTTACCAGTGTGAAACATGTAGATAAGGAGACCAGACTGTTAGTCATTACTTGGCTCATACTGGTAACATCCGATTTAATTTAAAATAAGCTCTGGAGGCAGATTCTCGGGGAGATCTATGTCCGGCCCATAGATCTAACAGCTCATTTACATATTAAGAAAAATGTGGAATAAGAAATCAGATTGCAGATCTCAAGATATCATTTTATTCAGCTTTCTAAGACCTACATGCCCATATAGATGGCTTAAGAAGGTTGAATTTATTGACAGATTCCCTTTAAACAAGCACTCCCATCAAAGACCCTCTTCTGATAAGTGAGGGTCTCTGCCGCCTCAGTTTTAGGCATATAAATAAGCGCTCCTCCAATCAAAGTTTTTATCCTCTTAATACATTGCAGTCATCATATTATATAGCACTGTGTACTTACAATTGCTCATTTTGCCTTTCTGCCCAGTTATTTCTTCTCTTTTCCATTAGGTCTGTGACATGACGTGATTAAAAACAGACTAGCTGATTCCTAAGCTCTACATAGAAACAGGAGGTCAATTTTCCCTGTAGGAGTCATGAGTCGCTGCAAAAGTCTACAGTATGGTAGGGGGAGGAGCGGAACAATTGAGTCAGGAGTTGAAGAGAGGGATGATTCATGCAGTTTCTACATAAAGCAGAGAAAAAAGAATTCACTAGGTAGAAAAGGGCAAAATGAGCAATTGTAAGTACAAAGTGCCATATAATATGATGACTGCAATATATTAAGAGGATAAAAACTTTGATGGAAGGAGCGCTTATTTATATGCATAAAATTGAGGCGGCAGAGACTATCACTTAGTAGAAAAGCGGTCATGCCCCTGAAATTTCAGTCAGAGGTTAATGGAAAGGTGACTACACAATATTAGATAAAATCCTAAACAGGGCTCAAAATGGATCAGTAATAGGATCCTCATTAAGGCAAAGGTACACATTACGTTTATGGTCATTTTTGGGCACATAAGCTCTGGAGGCATGTGCTTGAACTTGGCCACACTCAGGATGGAATACAAGGCCTTAGCCCACCATATGGACCCATTGTACAGAAATGTATACCTCATGGTATGTTTCTTCACAGTGTCTCCCTGTATAGGAAAGCGTAGTCTGCTTATCTATCCTATACAGTAATGAAAACCGTATACAGATGCAAACCTGCCAGACGGCAGCCGAAAGAACACTTTCGGCCTCCGACTGGTGAATGGGGACCTTTGGGAATGTTACTGTATAGCTCGGGAAAAGCTCCTGCCTATAATATAGGCTAAGAGCACATGAAGTGTCCACTCAGTGTACGAAATATCACAATGCAAATATACATATGTACACCTGGAGGTCCACTTTAACCATTTCAGTTAAACCCAAGCTATTCAGATATGGGTCAAAACATTGAGATTCCATAACTAAATTTGGACATTTCCTCATAAGCTGCTAGGAGAACGTTGCCTTCAGCCATCTCATCCCACCTCCCCCACCCGAAACAAAAGAATGTTATACGTACCGAAACGCCCTGTAACTTGGCAGAGCCAAAGCTTTCTGGTCTTTGCACTTTTTATTTCATGAGGAAGGTGAGGGGGCTGGGAGATCCACTTATACCATAAAGTTTTGTATTTCCTGTCCTTGAAGGAGCAGGAAGGAGTTAACCCCTGAGGCCCCACTGTTCTCATTGGTCTAGGGAAGCTGTAGAAACAGACTGTGCACACAATCTAAATGTTCCTTCAGAGGTACACCCTGCGAAGATTACCAGATGTTTACTATGAATACTCCAACGTGAAAAGTATATAGACCGTCAAACATCTACAGGGCTCCATTCCCCTGATACTGGCCAGGAGAGTTTCTTTTTGCCTACATCAGGTGAACAAAGCTCTATGAATAAGTCTTTGAACGCATTCTTTTTTAACATTTTCTGCACTGAAGCCTAAAACTTTTGCACAGTACTGTATGTATATGTTAAGGATTTCTTTTTATCAATTAACAAAATGCAAAGCATGAACTAAAGGGAAATCTAAATCAAATCAATATTTGGTGTGACCACCCTTTGCCTTCAAAACAGCATCAATTCTTCTAGGTACACTTGTCACTTTTACACACAGTTTTGAAGGAACTTGGCAGGGAGGTTGTTCCAAACATCTTGGAGAAGTAAGCACAAATCTTTCTGTCTGAGCATGTAATCCCAGACTCGATGTTGATATCAGGGCTCTGTGAGGGCCATATCATCACTTTCAGGACTCCTTGTTCTTCTTTACACTGAAGATGCTTCATGACATTGCTTGTATGTTTGTGGTCATAGTCCTGGTGCATTAGAAATTTGGAGCCAAATCAAATGCTTCCTTGAAGGTGTTGCAATGAACAATGACTCCTTGGAGCTGAAGATCATGGACACAGTTCAGAAGAGGGCAAGCACACAAGGTCAAACCTTTATTGCATTACCACACCTGAGAAGATAAGAATAATGGAGAACATAGAAAGGCTTTTTCTTGGGACATGTGACAGGAAGGTTTGGTTTAAACGAGGGTTGCTTGCAGTTTGGGGGAGGCAGGTCAGGAGGACTCGTTGCCCCTTCAGGAAGAGGATTCGCATAAGGATCGAGATCTCTGGGAGCATTTAGATGGCAATGAGTGAGTGTTCTAGAGGAACATAGCATTCCTACAGTAGCATCCTTGCCGACTTAATCGAGGCATTTTTCAGAGAGCCCTGTTATGTTTTGGTAGCTGAGGAGAGCAGACAAAAACGGCAATACACCAGAGAGGTTGGAATCTACTGGATTGCAGTACCCTGACTAACCACCACAACTAAAGGCAGCCGTGGAGCGTTCCTACGTTGGTCCTAGACGCCTCGTCACAGCCTGAGAGGCTAACTACACCTAAAGGTAGAAAGAGGAAAGCTATCTGCCCCAGAGCAGATCCCCAAAGAACATAGGAAGCCCCCAAACATGTAATGGCGGTCAGACAAGAGGAAATACAGACACAGACAGAAAATAGTATGAGCAAACGCTGGGGCCCAATCTGCCTTGACAGAAAAGGATAGGAAGGATACTTACTGCAATCCAAAAAAAAACCCTAAAAAAACCAACGCTACTAATTGCAAAAACACCTGAGATCACACGACCTCTACCACCTAAATTAGTTCTCTGGTGTAACAAAACTAAACCGCAGTCACAGAAAAAAAAATGGAAAAGGCAAATGAACAAACAACAGTGGCTCCAGAGGAACCGAGAGGAGACCAAGCCCCCGGGGAGGGGAACCTGGCCAACCTCACAGAAATGCAGAGAAATATGCAAATGGCAAGCACAAAAACAAAAAACAGAAAATATCTTATCTGAGAGCAGGAGAAGAGGCAAGACTCAGCAAGCTTCCAAGTGAACCAGGAAACAACGTTGAGACAAGAACAATTGATCACGCGCAACCATGATGGGGGGAAACCTCCCTTATATCCAGCCAGTCTACTATTCCTGATTGCCAATCCTCATTGAATGGTTCAGCAAAGTTTGTAACCACCAGAGGGAGCTTCTGCTCAGAATTCATTTCTAAAACATTCATAACAGTACCCCCCCCTTGAGGAGGGGTCACCGAACCCTCATCTGTGCAACCAGGTCGGTCAGGATGAGCTCTGTGATACGCATGGATCAGTCTCCTAGCATGGATGTCCGAAGCAAACACCCAAGAATTGTCCTCCTGACCATAACCTCTCCACTTAACCAAATACTGTAGTTTCCGTCTAGAAAAACGAGAATCCAATATTTTCTCAACCACATACTCCAGATTGCCCTCAACCAAAACAGGGTCAGGGGGCGCAGCCATAGGAACCACTGGCTCGACAAACCTCTTCAATAAGGACTTGTGGAACACGTTATGGATCTTAAATGTCCCTGGAAGAAGCAAACGAAAGGAAACAGGATTAAGAATCTCCATGATCTTATAAGGTCCAATGAACCTAGGCTTAAACTTAGGAGATGCAACTCTCATAGGGATATTTCTTGAGGACAACCAGACCAAGTCCCCCACTTTAAACCGAGGACCATCAGTCCTATGCCGGTTGGCAAACCGCTGGGCCTTCTCCTGAGAGAGGGACAACCTCTCCACTACCTGGTCCCAAATCTGCTGCATACGCTCCACAACAGAGTCAACACCCGGACAGACAGAAGCCTCCGTCTGTCCCGAAGAAAATCGAGGGTGAAACCCAAAATTGCAGAAAAATGGAGACATCAAAGTGGCAGAGCTTGCCCTATTATTAAGAGCAAACTCAGCCAAAGGCAAAAAAGAGACCCAGTCATCTTGATCAGCAGACACAAAGCATCTCAGATAAGTCTCCAATGTCTGGTTTGTTCTCTCAGTTTGTCCATTGGTCTGAGGATGAAAAGCAGAGGAGAAAGACAATTGAACACCAAGTTTAGAACAAAAAGTCCTCCAAAATCTGGAAAAAAACTGGACTCCTCTGTCAAGCACAATGTTCTCAGAATGCCGTGTAACCGAACCACGTGCTGAAGGAACAAAGGCACCAATTCGGAGGAGGAAGGCAACCTAGGCAATGGCACAAGATGTATCATCTTGGAAAACCTATCACAAATCACCCAAATAACGGTCACTCTCTGAGAAACAGGGAGGCCGGAAATAAAATCCATAGAGATGGGTCCATGGTCTCTTGGGCACAGGCAATGGCATCAACAAACCACTAGAGCAAGAGCAAGGCTTGAAGCGAGAGCAAGTCCCACAGGACTGCACAAACTCCCTGACGTCACGAGACAAAGTAGGCCACCAAAAGGACCGACTCACCAAGTCTCTGGTACCAAAAATTCCGGGATGACCGGCCAACGCGGAACAATGAATCTCAGACATCACACTCTTCTTCCACTGGTCTGGGACAATTTCCCAACAGGGCAGCGCTCGGGTTTATCCTCCGGACACCCCTCCAAGCCATCTCAAATTGGGCGAGATGGCGGAAAGAACTACACCCTCTTTCAAAGTAACAGCAGGATCAGATAACTCAGGAGAGTCCGCAAGGAAACTCCTCGAGAGGGCATCCGCCTTAACATTCTTAGTGCCAGGAAGAAAGGAAACCACAAAATTAAAATTGTGAAAAACAAGGCCCACCTGGCCTGTCTAGGATTAAGTCGCTTGGCTGATTCCAGATAAACCAGATTCTTATGGTCCGTGAGGACCACCACCTGATGTTTGGCTCCCTCCAGCCAATGTCTCCACTCTTCAAAAGCCCACTTCATGGCCAATAACTCCCGATTACCCACGTCATAATTACGTTCAGTTGGAGAAAATTTTCGAGAGAAAAAGGCACAAGGGTTACTTTAGAGGTCTCAGGATCTCTTTGGGACAAAACGGCACCTGCCCCAATTTCAGAGGCATCAACCTCCACCTGAAATGGCAGAGAAACATCAGGCTGCCGTAGAACAGGAGCAGAAGTGAATCTCTGTTTAAGTTCCTGAAACGCAGAGACTGCCTCAGGAGGCCAATTCCCCACATCAGAACCCTTTTTTGGTCAAATCAGTCAATGGTTTAACAATAACAGAGAACTTACCAATAAATTTTACGATAAAAATTGGCAAAACCTAAGAATCTCTGAAGAGCCTTTAATGAAGTAGGTTGGACCCAATCACAGATGGCCTGAACCTTGACCGGGTCCATTTCAATAACAGATGGAGACAAAATGAATCCCAGAAATGAGATCCTCTGTACGCCAAAAAGACACTTTGATCCCTTCACATACAGAGCATTCTCTCTCAAAATCGGAACAGTCTGAACAAGTTTCACATGAGTGTCCCAGTCATTGAAAAAAATCAAGATATCATCCAAATAAACAATCAGAAATTTATCCACAAAATCCCTGAAAATGTCATTCATGAAGGACTGGAAGACGGAAGAGCATTAGTGAGCCCAAAGGGCATCACTAGGTACTCAAAATGCCCCTCTGGGTATTAAACGCCATCTTCCATTCATCCCCGTGCTTAATGCGAATAAGGTTATACGCCCCCCTGAGTCAAGCCAAACCAAGTAGCACTTTTCACCCTGGAAAACAGGTCAGAAATCAAGGGTAACGGATATTGATATTTCACAGTGATATTGTTCAAGAGACGATAATCAATACACGGCCTTAATGAACCATCCTTTTTGGCCACAAAGAAAAAACCGCACCCAAGGGTGAAGAGATGGTCTGATATGACCCTTCTCCAATGACTCCTTGATAAAGACCGCATAGCGTCATGTTCAGGTACAGACAAGTTTAAAAAGGCGACCTTTAGGGAAATTTACTACCAGGCACTAATTCAATAGCGCAGTCATAGCTCCTATGGGTGGCAAGGATGCAGATTTACTTTCGCTAAACACATCAGAAAAATCATTAAAAAAGTCAGGCACATCTTGAGCCTGGGGAGAGGCAGAAAAAAACAGGAGTGTTGGCATAACACATTGGCAGCCCCAACTGTTACAGACACAGATTTCCAATACAAAACAGGATTATGAGACTGCAACCAAGGAAACCTATACAATAATGTCATGCAGATTATACAGCACCAAAAATTTGCAACTCTCCATGATGATCAGGTTTCAACCCTCATTATCACCTGAGTAGAGAACTGGGGTTTATTTCTCAGCCAAAGGGGTAGAATCAATCCCCAGTAGGGAATAGACTTCTGCAGGGTATCAAGGAAACCCACAACGTTTAGCAAAATCAAAATCCATCAGTTAATAGCTGCTCCCGAATCAACAAAATCCTGAGCAGAAAATGTGGACAGGGAGCAAATCAGGGTAACAGTCAACAGAAATTTAGTCTGAACACTACCCAAGACAACTGAGCGTGCAAAACGTCTTCCCCGCTTAGGGCAGACTGAAATAGCATGAGAGGCATCACCACAGTAGAAACATAACCCATTGCGTTTTCGAAACTCATGACGCTGTGCCCCAGAAGCACTCCACACACTGCATGGGTTCAGAAGCTGGTTCACAAGCAACACCATTCCACGCATACCTCTACGCTCACGCAAACATCTGTCAAATTTGAATCGCCAATGACATAGAATCATTGAACCAAGGGAGCAGGGAAACCCACCATAACATCTTTTACATCCTCTGACAGACCCTTCGGAAAAAGGGGCTGCCAAAGCATCATCATTCCATTTGGTAAGAACTGCCCACTTTCGGAATTTCTGACAGTACAACTCACGTCCTCAAGCCCCGATTTAATGCCAACAAGGTTTTTTCACTTGATCAGTGACATTATGGTTCATCGTACAATAACCCCAGAGCCAGAAAAAATGCATCAACATTACTTAAAACAGGGTCCCCAGGTGTCAAGAAAAAGCCCAATCCTGAGGATCGCCGCGCAGGAGAAGAATGACAATTTGAACCTCTGTGCTGCGTTTACCTGAGGACTTAGGTTTTAAGGCAAAAAACAACTTACAGTTATTTTTGAAATTCAAAATTTAGCTCGATCCCCCAAAAACAAATCTGGCATGGGATCCTAGGTTCCACAACCGCAACCCTGCAAGATAGGTAGCAATACTCCGAACTTCAGTGGCAGCTGATCCACACGGTCAACAACGGTGCAAACTCCATTGAGAGAAAAAAAACAACGGATTTTGGTAAAGACTTACCTGTAAAATCCTTTTCAGCGAAGGAAGGAAGAGAGCACAGTAATTCATTACTGATGGGTAGGCGGGGGCCCCAACGATGTTACCCGACAAAAGAGTGATGACTGGCTGGCCCCTCCAGCCGGGCTCCTCCACTCAGCCCATCTATCAAAGCTTTAGGAAAAAGCCAAGATCACCACGAGCAACATAACCCCTTCGAAGGAACTCAGGAAAAAACACAAGGATACAGGTTAGCATGCAAAGAAAGCCAAAAACCACGAGTTCCAGTACTACTCCGGAACCGACTACTTGCGATAGCTGGCGATGCTGGAACAGAGCCTTAGCGCCGACCTCAGCCCAATAACGCTACAGATAAGGGTCGCGCTGCATCTAAAACATCAACACATTTTCTGCCGTGGGAGGGACGTGCCTTTTCCCTTTTCCTTCGCTAAAAGGATTTTACAGGTAAGTCTTTACCAAAACCTGTTTCAGCTGCAGAGAAGGAAGAGAGCCACAAGTAATTCATACTGATGGGACGTCCCAAACATTAAAAATAAGGGTGGGGAAAAAACCAACAAAAGGCAGAAACCCACAACCTTAACAACAAAGCGCAACCACGCTAAACACAAGTTCACCAGAACTTAAACTACAGCGCCTGCGGGACCCTACTCCAGGGCTGCTCAGCGAAGCCGACTTCCCTTTTAAATAAAATCTTTAAACGGGGACAAGCGCCAAGTCCCGCTCCAAAGCGCACTGCCGAACACCTTGATAAAAGCCCACGATGAAGCCACAGCTCTCGTGGAAGGGCTCGAATCTTAACGGGCAAATTCACCCCAAACGGTAAGCTTCCAAAATAGCGACCGGATCCAACGAGCTATAGAAAACCCTTGAAGCCGTTGACCACGCCGACGACCTGCCGAACCACAAACAGGAGTCCGTCTTACGAAAACTTATAAAGATAGATAAAATTCAAGGCCCCACTAAATCCAAGTTGTAAATCTCGCCTTTCGTATTCTTCGGATCCGGACAGGTGAAGGCAACCAATACCGGTTAACTGAAATTGTACACCACTTTAGGCAAAAAATCACCCCGAGTGCGAAGCACACACGTCCGGAAAAAACTCCAGAAAAGGAGGCGAGAAAAAGAGCTGCCAATTCAGAAACTCTCCTCAAGGGAAGTGACTGCAACAAGGAAAGCCACCTTCCAAGAAATAAAGAAAGGCTAGCAAAACCATAGGTTCAAAAGGGGTTTTTCTGAAGAGCCTCCAAACAAGTTGACCGCCAAGGAACACGGGGCCCTTCCGCGGCGGAAACTTACGAGAGAACCTCGGAAAAAAGAATCAGTCTCTATTCGAACAAGGTTCTCCGGAATAATAAGGCAGAGCAAAACGACCTTTCGAGTGCTAACGCCAAACCCTTGTCACCCATCTGCAAGAAAAGCCAACAGGTGGGAAGGAAAATTTTTTTTCGGGTTCCGGAAGACCCCAAACACCACGAAAAGAAAGTTTCCCCCAAATTTTTTTGGTAAATCCTAAATACCGGACATCTTGCACACGAAGGGTACAAAACCTCCTGAAAAACCTCTACGGGCAAGATCTCTCTCAAGACCACCGGTCAAACCAGGACATCAAGTCCGGATACAAATGGCCCCTAGTCAACAATCCTTTGAAGAGGGATGGAAACGGAGGTGCCGCCAACAAACGACATTATTGTCGAGAACCACAAACCCTTCTTGGCCAGTCTGGACTATCAAATGCTGAAACTCTCTATCTGATCCACGCAGCACTAGAGGAAGTAAATTCGGCGGGAAATACATAGACACTTGAACGATCCCACTGACCACTAACATCCACCGCCCCGCCTTCGGGTCCTTGTACCTGGACATGAATTCGTAACTTGGCTTGGAACCTGGAGCCACAAATCCACTTGGGGGGTTCCCCAGCGAGAGCCATAGTGCAAAAACTTCCGGGGAGGCTCCATTCCCCGGGATCCATCCTTCTGCGACTGAGAAAGTCCGCTGTAATATTCAACCCCGGAATGTGAACCCGAAATGGGGTACATTGGCCTCTGCCCAAATAGAATTCGGACACCCAAACCATACTGGAACTCCTTGTCCCACCTTGGGATTGATATACCGACAGCCCGCATTGTCTGCTGCACACGGACTGGCGACCGCTCAAAGGGACCGTCCAATTTGAGGCAAAGAAAAATCCCCCCCAATTCCAGGATGT
>JARQOD010000004.1:525027328-525227735 GCA_033576555.1 Oophaga sylvatica | reverse complement strand
CCTGCCCGTTATGAAGCAGGTTCAGGTCCTAAATCTGCTTCATACACCGAAAATATATTACAGGTCTTTAAGGAGGCCCCGGACCCTTGAATTAATCTGACACCAGACAGATATGAGAATGTGACCAGGCCAAAGTCTGATACCTCCGCACACTTAGATGAGGACAGTTGTCTCTTTACTAAACCAGGATTCATCTCTGTCTCAAAGTTTATCCAGTTTTTCGAGGCTCGGTGCCCAGACAGTCAATTTTTCATTATGATTTCATACTTCAGTTCTCGGGAGGAAAAAACTGCCGGTGACAAAAAATAGTCGTTATATTCATCCTGTAGTGCTGAAAAGTGCTCCGACTTCTACCCAAACATTGCGTAGCCCACTGATGGAGCAGAGGAGTGACTTGTAGCTCCTGCGCCCCACACAGAGCCTGTAAGAGGGGCCCTCACCTACTTGTGCTATTATTCTAGTGAGGCAGAGGTACGGTTTGTCGGCCGCAGACACTTGGACCCTAGTTTGGCTGTTGCCCCTGCACCACCAACATCAATGCCCTTATCTGGGACCCTGTACTCAAATTCTACCCTGCTCCTCCTTGTGCTTTCATTGTTTTATTAAACAAACAAAAGCCCCCCTGTGGCACCCCAGGAGTTCGGTTGCCACAGTGACCTTGCCTCCCTCCGGGGGGGTGATGTCATGCCTGTAAACGAGGAAGAGATCCCCTTAACAGGTAACACACAGCATACAACACTTTTCCTACTCCAGACCAGAAGGGGGAGCTCTAACACCTGATTTCAGGGAGCTTCCTTGGAACATTCTGGCTTGGGGAGGGGTTAGATGAGTCTGTCTGTAGACAGGGTGGAGAGAGGACATGTGGCTAGGAGCTGGGGGACAGAAGCTAAAGCTGAGCTCACCCCTAGTCCAGTGCCAGAGACCGGACCCCGGAGTCCGAGGCTGAGTGTGTGCTAAGCCCCAGCAGCAGAATCCGAAGGGCAGAAGACAGCAGGTCCTCTGTCCCCAACTGATACTCGACGACACAGCAGCACGTGTGAGCCAGAGAGGAGCGATCCCTGAAGTAGGCTACAGCTGCCTGACATGCGAGTGGAGTTCTACTTAAGTAGCTGACAGAGAGAGGAACTTGAACAGAGTTTACAGCAGCAAGTACCTCAGAGAATATCTAGAAAGGAGGCCTCACAACCCACCTGAATAAGGAGAATCCCAAATTGCTTTCAGGCTGACTGACTCCAGAACCATCTGTAACCAGTGCCCTGGACACTTTACCTGCGGAACTGAGAGTAAAGCTTTGTGAAACTGCACCTGACTGTGTCTTCTCAAGTTCTTCCTACAACACCCATTCAACACTGATACATCCCTTGCCAAACACTACAACATTACCATCTTCTACATCCTACACCTGCCCTGGGACTAAGCTCTGCCTGTGGAGAGCTGTACCAACTCTGCTGCATCACCACCAGTCCTAGAGGATCTGCACTGCAGCGCTGGTCACCTCTGACCAGAAACCATAGGTGGCGTCACGAATACTTTATTACAAACTCTATTATCCTTTGTAAATATCCCCTTTTATTGGACGCCCAGGGCCACAGACCGGGTCACTGCTGCTGTGACACTGCCCCTTTGAGAAGCGGCCCGGTACGGAGTACCCCACTGCCCTGGCGGGCGCTCCATCCCCATACACATTAGACAGAAGCCACCGATATTGGCGGGCTTGGCTCACAGTCTGTGTTTGGGGGTCTCCCATTCACCAACCACAGATAATGTCAGGGCAGGTAAGGATTAGGTATGTTCTATTTCTTCTTTTTAGTGAGATAAGCCACCTCCAGAGGAGTTGGCTAACACCTGTTTATTGTGTTTGGGGTCCAGAAGGAGCTGATAATCAACCTACACAATCATGTATTAAAGAATATTGATGCCTTTGTTGGCCATTTATTATTTTTGCAATTGGGTTTAGTTAGTTTTTTTTTTTTAACCATTTGGCTTCTACATCCTCTCAGCATCAGTGTACATAGCTAGTTAAAAAATGAGTATGGCTAAGCTCATACTTGTGTTTCAGCCTTCATTAGGAGGCTCCATCCCAGGGTTTGTAATTTTCACAAAAGGAAAAGCCCATGTCTCTATTTTCTTTTCCGTAAAATGATGGATACCCTAACTGATATCATCCGAACCCCATTTTAGTGAATGGGGTCTATTACATACCGTTTGTGTCCATTGTGAGACAGGTCCATTTCCTACAATAGTTCTCTTATAACAACTGATCCTACAGTAGATCTCTCATGCTATCCTAGACTTACCAATAGGGTTGAGCATTCCGATACCGAAACCCGGTTCCGATACCTGAAATCCAATGTAAGTCTATGGGAACAAAATATCGGAATTAAAAATATTCCGATATTTTGTTCCCATAGACTTACATTGGATTTCAGGTATCGGAACCGGGTTTCGGTATCGGAATGCTCAACCCTACTTACCAATAACTCGATTACTGAGCTCCTTCTGACAGCGTGGTCTCTAGTTTTGATCACTCTTCCACTGAACTCTCTTCTAAGCTAATTTCCGACCACATCCAAGTTCAGTTTAACTTTGAGCTCATAAATTAGCACAGAGGCGTTGAGGATAATAAAGATAGGAGTGACATACTCTGTTGCCATGAGCTCACTGTTGGATTCACTGTTAATTCAGCACACGTGACAGACGTGACAGAGTCTGGAGACGCTGTGGAGAGCGATCTGCTGCCTGCAACATCCTTCAGCATGACCGGTTTGGCAGTGGGTCAGTAATCGTGTGGGGTGGGATTTCTTTGGAGGGCCACACAGTTCTCCATGTGCTCGCCAGAGGTAGCCTGACTGCCATTAGGTACCGAGATGAGATCCTCCGACCCCTTGTGAGCCCATATGCTGGTGCGGTTGGTCCTGGGTTCCTCCTAATGCAGGACAATGCCAGACCTCATGTGGCTGGAGTGTGTCAGCAGTTCCTGCAAGATGAAGGCGTTGAAGCTATGGACTGGCCTGCCCGTTCCCCAGACCTGAATCCTATTGAGCACATCTGGGACAGCATGTCTCGCTCCATCCACCAACGTCACGTTGCACCACAGACTGTCCAGGAGTTGACGGATGCTTTAGACCAGGTCTGGGAGGAGATCTCTCAGGAGAACATCCACCGCCTCATCAGGAGCATGCCCAGGCGTTGTAGGGAGGTCATACAGGCACGTGGAGGCCACACACAATACTGAGCATCATTTTGACTTGTTTCCACTTTAATTTTGGGGGGTCTCTCCAAATCCAGGCCTCCATTGGTTCAAAAATTTGATTTTCATTGATGATTTTTGTGTGATTTTGTTGTCGGCACATTCAACTTTGTACGCAACAAAGAATTCAATGAGAATATTTCATTCATTTAGATTTAGGATGTGTTATTTGAGTGTTCCCTTTATTTTTTTTGAGCTATATAATATATACTGTATATATAATATATTAATCAAAAAATGGAGCAGCACAGTTAATAATATGAGGCTTGAGGAAGGCTCATGGAGCCGAAACGTTGCCATACTATGTGGGTGCAATAAATATCCACGTCTTCTATCTGTCTATTGGAGTGCTGCCTATTTTTTTGGATATGTATATATAATATATATTTTTTTTTTTTCTTTCTCACAGCTAATATTTTTGTTTGCTGTCAGTGACTGACAGCATTAACTTTACATGTGAAGAGTAATTAGTGGACCTGATCATGGCCAACGGACATGGATGCATGGCTTGTTACAGGTTATCCGATCGCGCTCTTCTTGTGAGCTCGGCACCTGCGTCCTTTGGATAAAATAAGTAAAAGTTACCAGGACCTGGATGCACACGAGACTGTTTCCATTCGCTGACAGCAAGCAGCTGTCTTAAAAACTGCAAGGGATTGAAGCACAAAGTACAGTAGAAAAAGTGAAAAATTAAGCTGATGCCGCTGAAACCATCATATAACCTGATTTTGGCAATTTGACCCTTCTTTTCTTCTTTGCAATATTCTTGAATATATCCTGATTTGAGGACAACCTGAATGAACTAGAGGTCTCCCTTGTGTGGGTGCATCCTGTGGGTACGGAGAGGTTTCGTGGTTTTCCAGACATTTGATAATTTTTGGGTATGGTTAGTCACACACTTCCTAAATTTGCATTAACATCAAACAAAAGGCGTCACGATGCAAGATTTTCTACGTGAACCCGGATTACCTTAAAAAAAAGATAGAAACAAAATATTTGCAGTTATTAACTTTATCCCTGCAAATATCTCCAGACCTTTTTAAGCATGTGCACACAACATCTTTATTCCGACGGGGCACCCTGTTTTCCTAGACAAATCCATTTCAGGAAAAAGCCGTCCGTCTTTTTGATGAAGCGATTTTGCTGGTGGTTTTGCCGTCTTTTTTTTTTTTTATTTCTTATTGCCTTAAATTTAAGGAGCGGGCAGCTTCTAGACAAACCACCTGAAGAATGAACATATTATTTCCTTTAACTGCTTTACGGTTTCCGAACCTGAAGAGGTTAAAAGAAGCAACGAAAGACGGAATGTGTGCACAGCAATGTCATTTTTACATCATTAATGTGACACTATTCACTGCTTACGGTGAGGTGGGGATGTCAGGGAGTCTGAGGTCAAAAGCCAGGAGCATACATCATAAACAAAAGGGTGAAGCAAAGGCATAGTCAGGTCATAGTCCGGGGTCAGAATTCCAAGGAAGTAGTGGATCAAAACAAAGAGGCTAGGCAAATGGATAGTCAAAAGCAAATCCAAGATTGGTCAGCAAAGATTAAAATGCAAGTACACAAAGCACAGAGCAAAAAACACCAAACTGGCAGAGATAAGATGCAGACAGACATCTAAATAGCTTGGTAATCATTCCAAACAGGAGACACCTATAGGAAACCCAGCACGCACTGGAACTGGTTGGGCGACTGGACTGTCACTCACCACACTGACAGCTCGGCACGCCCCATCCTCAGATTGGACGGCTGAACTGTATCATTTTTGCCAATTTTGCGCTTTTAACAAGTAGAAAATTTACCAATTAGACCCTTTGTTAGAGGCCTCTCACCCAGGCAAAAGTTCTCCTGTTTTGCACTGATGAGAAACAAACACACAAAACCGGTGTCTGCAAATTGAGATTCTGGTTTGGCTTCTTGTTCTTATCTTAAGTCACGTGGCAAGGCTTGTTAAAGTCAATAGGAGAATAGCTATGGGCTAATCAACAATGACGTCACTGGACAAGATCTTCAAATCAAGGAACATTTAATTGGCGACAAAGACACGGCTTGTACATAGTTTGGTCTTTTCTGTGATAACACATATGCATGCGAAACCTGGACAATAAAAAAACAAGACAGATGAAGAATAAATGCCTTCAAAAGTGGTGCTGGAGAAGGATGTTATCAATACTATGGATGGCAAGAAGAACAAACAAATCAAGCCAGACATGTCATTCAAAGCAAAGATCATCAAGCTACAACTTGCCTAATTTGGACACATCATACGAAGAGAGCAATCACTAGAGAAGCACATAAATGTCAAAAGAATAGAAGGAACAAGAAGAGGAAGACCAGTAACCCCATTGCTTGATACAATCAAGATAACGGCGGACAAGACACTGGTGTACCGATCGAGGCTTGCACAAGATCAGTCTTCCTACAGAGCATTCATTCATCAAGTCGCTATTGCTCAAAATCGAGTTGAGGACTATTAAATAATAATAATAAAAAATAACCATGATGAGACTTTCATCTGCTGCACTAAACTTCCTTGCTCAACTACAGCGTCTACGGTCCTTAGTGTTTCCCATTTCTTGGTGCTTCTTCAAAAGAGCTTGAACAAAACATATTGAAACCTCAGTCTGCTTTGAAATCTTTGCCTGAGAGAGACCTTGCTGATGCAGTATAACTACCTGGTGTCTTGTTTCTGTGCTCAGTCTTGTATGTATGGTGTATGATATGTGACCTTGGTAGCAGAGTTTAGCTGTTCCTCATCTATTTTTAAGCTGCCTACACAGCTGTTTCCATTTCAGTTAATGACCGTTTCAACCTACATATGAAAATAATGATCATTATTACCTATTTAGGAAAATGGTTTGCCCATACACTGGACTCTAATCCTACAAAATTTAGGGCCTGAATTTGTGTAATTAAACATAGAATTGATGTTGTTTTGAAGACAAAGAGTTTGATACTATCAAGATAATAATGGAGAATCCTGGTGGACCTATCTAGGCTTACACAAGATCAATCCTCCTACAGAGCGTTCATCCAACAAGTCACCATGGCTCGAGATCGAGTAGAAAAATAATAATAATAAATTACTTTTAGGATTGCTATATCCAATAGTCGGCTCTTCCTCTCTGAAAAGGCTACTTGCACATCCAAAATCCCACAGGAGCATTGCAATGCCTATAAGTCTCCTTACGCCAACTGGGCACTATCCACAAGGAATAACGTTATCCCTTAGATTCAATTCTGATCTTTTTTGTGTCTAAAGGTTGGAACTTTAAGAATAGTGCAAAACTTGATATGCGTAGAACTTCTTCCATTGTTGCAACCTCAGATCATTTTGATATTCCGGAGATCCTTGATCTCAGAGGCCATGTCTGTAGGTGGTAGTGGAAATGGTAGTTTGCTTATGTGTTGTCAAGAAGTATGCCCCAACCCGGGGTTACCAGGATAAGCACTCAGTCACCAAATTATGGCAGACTACATTAGCTGATTTTAAGTGTATTTCTGGAAAACTCGTAGAAACCTAAAAAATGCTATGGTCCTCCCGTACGAAGGAAGAAGCTATGGCAGATAATGACATGTCATAGAAACTTAGTGACCCCTTTAAGTTAGTGAAGTTGTGGTATCTGAGATCGAGAGGCAGGGGTCACATTTATCTCCCCTCCTGTCTTCCATAGTTAATAAATTTAGCTCTAGATTAAAAGTATTGATCGTGTCAGCGACGTGATAAATACTGTAAGGGAGGGAAATAAAGAGGTGTGCGGAGTACGAGGTGCGTGTGTAAACACTATGTGCGAGATATGGACAGATAGGGCTGTGTTTATGGTGTGAATTGCTAGGAATTTACAGTTATAAAACTTGATGTATATGGTTTCATGTGGTTCACACGATTCATGTAGTGTTTCATGAACACCCTATTTATGACATTAATGGCTGGACCGTACAATGAAGGTAATTATTACCATCCACCTTTTGTAAGCTTGCGAGCAGGGCCCTCATTCCTCTTGGAATCTTTTGATTTATGTGATTATTATTATTCTGTAATGTCTTTATTGTCTGTGCAAGTCCCCTCTAAAATGTAAAGTGCTGCGGAATATGTTGGCGCTATAGAAATAAAATGATTATTATTGTTATACCTACCCTGGTAATTATAGTGCGCTCCGAGAGCCTTTCCATGTATGTATGGTACATGTGACATGGGACTTCATGCTGAACACATGGACTGTAGGAAGGTGACTGGTGTTCCTTGGACCCACCAAAACAAAACATTATAACAGTCACCCCCCTCCCATCTATAGAAAACATATATTCGGCCACTATTAATTTCATTGTAATCTTTGTCGATGTCATTGTACATACAGAATATTTCAGCACCAATTTACAGACAGCTGTATACAAACAGGGATTCTGGGTTGGCTTCACCCCCAGATGAAGCATTTGCGAAACGCGCGTCGGGTGTGTAGGGTGAGTCACCTCCACACTTTGCTATTATGGCACTTATAGAATTATTCCCCCCTTTTTCAGGTTATATTACTACTTTATTATTTTTTATTTGTATTTACCAAGTAATTTGCTACCTTAGTACCCAGTTCTCTACTCATTCATTTCTACATTTTCTTGGGGAGAATCCTCTACTCTATATCCATATTCCACTTGATGCGTTGCTGGCTCACCTTTTAATCTTTTTGTTGTATCATGAGTCTGTCTTATTTGACATTTTATATCTTTTTTAACTATGTTTAATAAATGCTATATGCATTTTTTTTTCGGTCTATGGGTTCGCGTACACTGGCATTTAAGAAAATCGGCCCCGTTCTCATCCAGAAAAGTGGTACAATTTTTTTTTTCTTACGGTCATCCTTGTGCTGTCCGTAGACAATCTTTTTTTTTTTTTTTTTTTTTTTTTTTTTTACGCAGCAGCTGTTAATCTTTTACAGAACCATTTTCGCTTTCCTATGTTACAGAATGGTAATATATCCATAAATATCTGATGCCATACTGATGGGCATCCGCTTTTTATTTCCACACACCCATCAGATTTTGGAGTGAAATCACAGCATGTTGCCGAATACAGCTGAGAAATACGTAGATCTGAACTGCCTCATTGAATAACATTGATCCGTATGCAATCCCTTTCTTCCTGCATTGAAGTGGTCCGATTTATACGCCAGTGCGAGCGAACCCCAAATGCGATTACGTGAATCCAGCACATTTTCTTTTGCTGGTTTATTAGTTATATCTTAAGTCATGTGGAAATGCTCTTTAAAGAAAACTTTTTATTGAATTTTTAATTTTTTTTTTTTTTTTTTTTTTTTAACGTCCTAGAATTTCCACTGTTTCACAGACACTGGATCAGTTTTTTTTTTTTTTTCAATGCATGCTTAAAACATCACTTGGTTCCAACCAACACAAAGGCTAATTTACGCGCCCCTTCCGAGGTTTCGTATCGCAACAATTGATGTTTGACCATCGGTGGGCATGTGTTAACGCGCTATGTCGTTAATTCACCATGTTACGATATGAGGTACGGGATCTAAACCCCCAAGCTGTAATCTGGACCTACGTCCTGCCCCCATCGTTTGACGGCAGCTTTGTCCTGAGGAAAGGCTGGCTATGTGATTTAGAGTACCTCCTGGTTAGTGGGATCTCCTCCTTCAGATTTTGGCTTTTGTCTGGGAGGCATGTCTGATAATATCTGGTACGTCCTCTTAGAATTTTGGCCTTTTCGTGTCTGGTGGACTCTCATGAACTGAACAATTTGTGAGCAAAGTTCATTTTATAAATATATCTATATAGCAGTAATGCCATTCACCTTTCATAGAGGCAATGTTTGCAGACATCGTGGCGCTTACAGAGTGCTGCTGTATGCTTTTGTTTGTTTGTGATGCAGACATAGCAGCTTGCACCTGTTCACACTTGCTTTGTTTTGTTGGGAGGTTCTGTTCTTCATTGTTCCTAATTTATGTCCTCGGGAATAATGGTGCAAATTTTCCCTTCAGCCTCCGGATGTAACACAAAACGTCTCCTTTTTCTTCTCTATGACAGAAGTTCTATGGTAGACACCCAGTTGGTTGAATGGAAAATTTCTAGCCTCATTAGAACGTGCATGATTTTGGAATGGAGGGGAACAGAAAAAAATATATGTGTGTGTGTATTTACTATATAATTGTCTAATTCTGTCTGTAACGGAAATCCCACGTCGCTGATTGGTCGCGCCCGGCCGGACGCGACCAATCAGTAACAGGCGCAGTCCGGCCTCGAATTGGCGCAGGATTTGAACAACGCACGCCATCGCTATTGTCGGGAGATCAGCGGCACTAGCCACGGGTCATCTTCTGCCGCATGGAGGTCAGCGGCGACGCAGCCGGGAGATGACCGGCAGCCTCCTCGTACACCCCACCAACAGCCTCTATATAACCCAGCAGCAGCCTCCACGTACACCCCACCAGCAGCAGCCTCTATATAACCCAGCAGCAGCCTCCACATATACCCCAGCAGCAGCAGCAGCAGCCTCCACATATACCCCAGCAGCAGCAGCAGCCTCCACATATACCCCAGCAGCAGCAGCCTCCATGTACACCCCAGCAGCAGCTTCCGCATATACCCCAGCAGCAGCAGCTTCCGCATATACCCCAGCAGCAGCAGCTTTCCGCATATACCCCAGCAGCAGCAGCTTCCGCATATACCCCAGCAGCCTCCACATATATCCCAGCAGCAGCAGCAGTCTCCACATATACTCCAGCAGCAGCCTCCACATATACCCCAGCATCAGCTTCCACGTACATCCCACCAGCAGCAGCCTCCACATATACCCCAGCAGCAGCAGCCTCCACATATACCCCAGCAGCAGCAGCCTCCACATATATCCCACAGTGTCTGTCTGCTATCTCAGCCTTCTTTTCTGCTCGCTTTCTCAAACTGAACATGGACAAAACAGAATTCATCATCTTTCCCCCACTTCACTCTACCCCTTCACCAGACCTATCCATCAATGTCAATGGCTGTTCACTTTCCCCAGTCACGGACGCTCGGTGCTTCGGGGTGATCATCAACTCTGCCCTCTCTTTCAAACCACATATCCAAGCCCTCGCCACCTCCTGCCACCTCAAACTCAAAAATATTTCCCGGATCCGCTCATTCCTCAACCATGAAAACACAAAAACACTAGTGCATGCCCTTATCATCTCCCGCCTCGACTACTGCAACCTCCTACTGTCTGGCCTCCCCTCTAGCACTCTGGCACCACTCCAGTCCATCCTACACTCTGCTGCACGACTAATCCACCTGTCTCCCCATATTCCCCAGCCTCCCCCCTATGCCAGGCCCTTCACTGGCTCCCTATTGCCCAGAGGCTGCAGTTCAAAACCTTAACCATGACATACAAAGCCATCCACAACCTTTCTCCCCCATACATCTGTGACATGGTCTCCCGCTACCTACCTACACGCAACCTTCGATCCTCTCAAGATCTCCTTCTCGACTCCCCCCTCATCTCTTCTTCCCACAACCGCATACAAGACTTCTCCCGGGCTTCCCCCATACTCTGGAACTCCCTGCCGCAAAACATCAGACTTTCACCAACAACGGAGACCTTCAAGAAAAACCTGAAGACCCACCTGTTCCGACAAGCCTACAACCTGCAATGATCCTCAGTGTACTGAACCATCGTACGACCAGCTCTACCCTTTCCTAGTGTATTCTCACCCATCCCTGTAGTCTGTGAGCCCTCGCGGGCAGGGTCCTCTCTCCTTCTGTACTTGTGTGTTCCTTGTCCAGCACATGTTTATTGTACCTGTCTATATTTTTCCCCTTTTCATATGTAAAGCGCCATGGAATAAATGGCGCTATATAAATGTGTAATAATAATAATACTCCAGCAGCAGCAGCAGCAGCCTCCACATATACCCCAGCAGCAGCCCCCACATATACCCCAGCAGCAGCCTCCATGTACACCCCAGCAGCAGCTTCCGCATATACCCCAGCAGCAGCAGCTTCCGCATATACCCCAGCAGCAGCAGCTTCCGCATATACCCCAGCAGCCTCCACATATATCCCAGCAGCAGCAGTCTCCACATATATGTGTAGCCCTGGTATGTAAGGCACACATAAAAATCCTGGAGTCTGCACAGAAAGGTAACAGTTAAGGGTATGTGCACACGTTGCGGATTCTGCTGCGGATCCGCAGCGGATTTACCGCTGCGGATCCGCAGCAGAACTGCAAGTGACATACAGTAGCATTAAATTCAATGAAAAAAAAAAAACGCAGTGCACATGCTGCGGATTTTTTCTGCTCGGATTTGGTGCGGATTTAAATCCGCAGCATGTCACTTCTTTTGTGCAGTTCCGCAGCGTTGTCAGACCTGCTCTAAGTGGCTGTGCCCACCATGCGGAAGCGGTTCATGTGCGGATGGTACCCAGGGTCTGGAGGAGAGGAGATTCTCCTCCAAGCCCTGGGTACCATATCCATGTAAAAACAATAATTAAAATAAAAAATAATGATATTCTCACCTTCCGGTGTCCCCGCAGCTTTCCCGCCTCTCAGCGACGCTCCCGCCAATCGCGTTCCCAGAAGTGCTTTGCGAGATCACCCAGATGACGTAGCGGTCTCGCGAGATGTACGTCATCGGGATGATTGCCGCAAAGGACTCCTGGGAACGAAACTTGCCGGGAGCGTCGCTGAGAGGCGGGAAAGCTGCGGGGCCGCCGGAAGGTGAGAATATCATTATTTATTATTTTTTTTATTATTTTAACATTAGATCTTTTTACTATTGATGCGACATAGGCGGCATCAATAGTAAAAAGTTGGTCACACGAGTCAAACACTTGTTTGACTCGTGTGACCACCCTGTCAATAGAAATCCGCAGGTCTGAAACCGCTGGGGAAATCCGCAGTAAATCCGCAGGTAAAAAACAGGTCATTTTACCTGCGGATTTCACAAAAACTGCACGGAAAATTCCTCAGCCCATTCCGCACCGTCTGCACCTAGCCTCAAGCTCACATCATCCATTCACACTTTAGACACACCCTCAGGGTATATAAGCTAGTGACATGCAGCAGAGGAGGGGAGTAGTGGGGAGTCTTCCAGGAAGTGAAGTGAAAGACAGTCACTCAGTTGGTTCCTGTCAGCAGTTCATAAAGTGGAGGCTAGTAAGGGTGAGCCAGTTCATCCTAGCCTAGTCAGAGCTGTTCCTTAACCTGAAGACAGAGACAGCTTTGAAGAAAGGAAAGTTTGCAGCAGAAACTTCAGTCGCCTGTCCCAAGGACAGTGAAGTTCAGTTGATGTGTTCCTGAACTAGGAGTATACTGAGAATCTGTCAGCAAGCTCCAAGGAAGAAGCAAGAAAGTATTGACTTGTACTACCTTAGGAAGTGTGCAGTGCCTGTGTTGAGAGTGGAAAGCAGGGCGAAGGGCACAGTGGAGAGGACGGAGCAGTGCCTTAGGTAGTGAATTGCCTACACTAATTATCCGGTCACTGGGGACCGAGGAGTTGCTATTGATTCACTCATAGTAACGGGACAACTAGAGTCTTACTGGACCTTAGGTCGCAGAAAGCAGCCCTTGAAGTGTCGGTACGTAATCGGGGTCAGGAGGAACAAGGACTTTTAGCTAGGCCTAGCATAGAAGGACTCTGTTCTCACCACATAGAAGGCTCCACCACAATACTGACCGGGCAGTACAGCTATGGAGTTAGCTGGAGTATTCGGAGTTAACTTAGTTCCATGCTAGTTGGACTCATCATATTGAAAGTTAAGGAGGCCTCTAACCTGCTCTGCTGTTACCTGGACGTGCAGTCTCCACCCCGACCAGCTCCCCGGGACCTGCCTAACATCTGACAAGTAAAAGGTATGGAAAGACGCGGGATGGTGTGAGACTGATTCATTTATCTGCACCCTACATCATTATAACCATAGACTTTGAGGGACCAGTCCCACCTGTGGGGGACCCGTCATCTAGCTGCCACAACATCCCCTCAGAGATCTACAGCAGCGCTGGTCTTAGTGACTAGAAAACTACAGGTGGCGTCACGAACTGTTATCTACTAATCCCTGTAAATATCCCCCCCATCATACGCCTGACCGCCAGGGCCACGGACCGAGCCACGCTACCAGTGACATTCCCTATAGAAATCTACAGGCTCGGCTCCGAGTACCCCATAGCCCTGGTAACCCACAATTGTGGTGCGGGTCAACACAAAAATTTGGCGTCACGAACAGGATCCGAAACTTGCAGCATTGCGAGCCCTGTGTGCCTGTGGAGTGTTTTGGTGAAAAAGACTGTCTGTGCTTTTGGCGCCAAATACCGCCATATTTGCCGCCATATTCGCGCCCTGAGGCGCTGGAGAAGAAGGTGGGCATACCTGAAAAGCGCGCAGAGTCTCGGACACGCCCCCGGCTCTGACTCAGCGGCAGGTCCTGCGACAGGAAGTGAACGCTCTGACATCAGAGCGCCTGCGACGAAGGTCCTGTCCCCATCGCTGTGCTTGTGGAGCGGCAGCTTCTGGAAACGGTAGGCCCCGATTAACCAAGGGGGCACTAATATGTCGCAACAACCGGCCGACAGTGCGGCCCCAGCCGGAGGCCCCGACCCCGCGCCGCGTGGCATTGTAGCGCCGAATGGGAGCGCAGGCCCAGCACCCAGCCCGGTAGTCCCGCTCATGCCACTAACGCTCCCATATATGCCTGGGGCAAAATGGCTTCCCCAGTACAGCGGCGAGCCAGGCACTTTAGCAGGATTCAAACGGAAGATATGCAGTGTCCTGGAAATGTACTCCATGTCTGAGAGGCAAAAAGCTGCAGTATTAATAGGGCAGCTAACTGGCGCTGCTGAGAGAGAAGTGGAGACTTGGGCTACCACGGACCAGGAGTTGGTGCCTGCGATCCTCTTAAAGTTACAGGCCATTTTTGAAGATCGCACCGAAACAGATCTCCGGATGGCATTCTACAACTGTTCACAACAACCAAGTGACAGTATAAGGGACTATGCCTGCCGACTACAAGGGGCCCTGAGAGCCCTCAAGCAGGTTAATACCATAAGTGTCATTGATGAAAGTAAGATGCTGAAAGAACAATTTGTGCAAGGACTGAGGTCCCAATCGGAACGCAGAACTGTAAATTGGTGGTCTTTAGATCATCCAGATGCCACCTTTGATGCCCTAAAGGACATGGCAATAAAAGGACTGCGACCCCTGGGCAAACCTGAAGTGGCAACCCAACATCACCAGGGTGAAATCACTCTGGAACCGGCAGTACCCACCTTTTCCCCGCTAGCGGCAGAAGCCAAAACGCAGGTGACGCCCCCTAGTGAATTGGACTGTCTGCGCTCAGAAGTGCGCCAGTTGACTAAAAATCTGGCTGCTGTGATGAGTGCCCTGCAGCTGCGGAAAGAGGAAGAAGGAAAGATCTTATTAGCCGACTGCCCGGAGGATGTCCCATGGATGAACCGGAGGAGAAGGAGGACGTCGCCCCACCGGAGGAGGACAACGCCACCCCCAGGAGCAACCCCTGACCAGCACCCTCCTCGCCGGGAGATCATCTGTTACCGCTGCAACCGGAAAGGTCATATGTCGACACAGTGTCCTTTAAACGGGCAGAACCTGGGTCCGAGGGCCAACACCCAGGTGGAGACTCGTCAGGCCCCTTAGATTGGAACCGCAGGTTCGTGGGTGGACGACCCTACCTGTCCATCATTCTGGATGGGATTGCAGTTCCGGCGTTGCTAGATACTGGGTCTCAGGTGACCATAATACCTGATGCCCTATATACGAAGTTCTGGTCTATGGATAGTCTTCAGCCCCCGAGCCCTGACTTTACTGTGTATGCTTCTAATGGTCTCCCTGTGGAAGTACTCGGGACCAAAAGTGTGGATGTGAAAGTGGGCAGAGAGGAGTTGAAAGACCAGGGGCTTCTAGTAGTAAAGACTGTAAATGAAGAGAACGGTTTAAATATAATTTTGGGTACTAACATTATCAGTAACTGTCTGGGAGAAGTTGTGTTTCTACTCCAACAGCTCGCTGAGATTGCCCGACCAAGGCAGAAGGGAGTGATCCAGAGAGTGATCCGGGCCCTGATGTGTCAGCAGCAAGCGAAGCTTACAGACGGCGAAATTGGTAATGTACGGGTCACCGACTCGAATCCTATTGTGATACCCCCAATGAGTGAAATGATAATATGGTGTAGGGCAGCCATAGGTCTGAGAGGACAAAACTACCAAGCAGTAGTAGAACCCCATTGCTCAGAACATAGACCCACACTCATGACAGCGAGGGGGGTAGTGGAAGTGATAAATGGGAGAGTACCGGTACGGCTTCTCAACTGGGGAGATGATGAAGTAAATTTACCCCGTTATGCAACAGTTGCTAAATTACATGCCGTCGATAATAATTCTATTCTCCCGACTGAGTCCTTAGACTCCCGCCAACTAGCGGAGGATAATGACCCGGCAACTCAGGTGGCGGATTGGTGTCAGCAACTCCATGTCGGGACAGACACCACTCCCGCCCACCAGAAACAAGGGGTATTACGGGTGGTACAAGAGTACGCACAAGTGTTTAGTAAACACCCCCTCGACTTTGGGGCCATTAAGGGAGTACAGCATCATATCCCTACAGGTGGTCATCCTCCCATCAAAGAGCGGTACAGGCCTATACCTCCAGCCCATTATCAGAAAGCTAAGGAAATGTTACATGATATGAAGGAAGCCGGGGTGATAAGGGATAGTTGTAGCCCCTGGGCAGCACCTCTAGTTCTGGTTAAAAAGAAAGATGGTAGTATGAGAATGTGTGTGGATTACAGGCAAGTGAATCGCATAACACATAAAGATGCTTACCCATTACCACGAATTGAGGAGTCCTTAGCTGCTCTGAAAACGGCTAACTACTTTTCTACCCTTGATCTGACTAGTGGGTACTGGCAAGTGGCTGTGGCTGAGGAGGATCGTGAGAAAACGGCTTTCACCACCCCAATGGGGCTCTGTGAGTTCGACAGAATGCCGTTTGGGCTCAGCAGTGCCCCGGGAACATTTCAGAGAGTGATGGAGAATTGCCTGGGACATCTCAATTTTGAAACCGTGCTGCTATACCTAGACGACGTCATCGTGTACTCCAAGACATATGAGGACCATCTGAAGCACCTGGCAGAAGTATTCGAGTCCCTGTCCAGGTACGGGATGAAGTTGAAACCCTCAAAATGCCATCTACTCAAACAGAAGGTACAATACTTGGGGCACATCGTCAGTTCAGAGGGAGTAGCGCCGGACCCAGAGAAAGTCACCGCCATCCAGAAATGGCCGGAGCCGAAGAACCTCAAGGAAGTGCGACAGTTCCTGGGACTAACGGGTTACTACAGGAGGTTCGTGAAAGATTACACAAAGAAGGCAGCGCCTCTACAGGACCTCCTAGTAGGACAATCCCTAAAGAGCAGAAACCCTCCCTTTAATTGGGGTAAGGAACAGGCTGAAGCATTCCAAAAGATGAAAGAGATCCTTACAGGTGATGAAATCTTGACCTATCCTGATTACAGCCAACCGTTCCTGCTGTACACCGATGCCAGTAATGAAGGTTTGGGAGCAGTTCTCAGTCAGAAGCAGAATGGCCAAGAAAAAGTCATCGCTTACGCCAGCAGAAAACTCAGGCCAACTGAGAGGAATCCGGAAAATTATAGCAGCTTCAAGCTGGAGTTTCTGGCGCTGGTCTGGGCCATTACTGAAAGATTTAAGCACTACCTTGCCTCCAACAAGTTCACGGCGTACACAGACAACAACCCGTTAACGCACCTGGAAACAGCCAAGCTGGGAGCCATGGAGCAGCGTTGGATGGCTCGGTTGTCAAATTACCAGTTTACCATCAAGTACCGGGCAGGCCGTAAGAATGCTAACGCCGACGCATTGTCCCGAATGCCACATGAATCTGACACGGAAGAAGAATCGGACGACCTGGAAGAAATTGAGCTACCTGCGTTCCATCGAAATGGGATAATCCATGAGCAGCGTGTCCACAGAAAGCAGTATGGTGCAACATTAAATCCCTTACCCCATCACAGCTGGAAAGAGACCCAGGACAGCGATCCAGTGGTCAGCCGTATCAAGGAGTTGTTAAGACAGGAAGGTTCCTCCTTGGAAAAAGATGCACCTATGTCAGCAAATCTCCTGTGGAATGAGAGAAGCCGGTTGTTCCTATACCGTGAGAAGTTGTGCAGGAGATACGTCAACCCCAGGACCCATGAAATGGTATGGCAGATAGTGGTCCCAAGGCAGACGTCCAAATGGTGTTGGAAGCGTACCACGATCAAGCAGGACACTTTGGCTGGAGAAAGCTGGAGACCCTGTTGAGGTGCCGGTTCTACTGGGTAGGAATGCGCAGCTCCATCGAGAGGTGGTGTCGGAACTGTGGACCCTGTGGTCTCAGACGAAAGGACTACGGTAGTCAGAAGGCACCCCTGCAGCCTATCCGGACGACTCGTCCCTTGGAGATCGTGGCCTTGGACCACGTCAAATTGTCGCCAAGCAGGTCTGGATACTCATATGCCCTGACCATGGTGGATCATTATTCGAGATTTTTGGTGGTCATCCCCGTCAAGGATCAGACAGCAGTGACGGCAGCAAGGACCTTCCAAGCAAGCTTCTGCAGACCGCATGGGTATCCAGAGCAGGTACTGACTGATCAAGGCCCTGCTTTTGAAGCGGATCTGTTTAAGGAATTTTGTCACTTGTATGGGTGTAAGAAAATTAGAACGACGCCATACCACCCCCAAACCAACGGCCTTTGCGAGAAAATGAACCACATTGTCGTTGACTTGCTAAAATCCATACCGCTGGAAGAAAGAAATCGGTGGCCAGAATTGTTACCTGACCTGGTTGACTTGTACAACCACATACCAGTGAGTTTACCAACTGCACGCCAGCTTACCTTGTGAGAGCAAGGCCTGGAAGACTGCCAATGGACTTGGAACTTGGTGTGGTGGAACCAGAGGCAGATGACACCGTTGGAAATTGGGACACAAATCGGCAAGAGCAATACAGAAGAGTGCAAGCCTGCGTAGAAGAAAGTCTTAATAAAGCTCGGGAAAAGCAGGAGAATATTTACAACAAGAATGCTCCCGCTAAGCCTTTGATGCCTGGAGAAATGGTGTTAAAAAGGAAAAGGAAGATGCACAAGTTGGACAACCAGTGGGAACAAGAACCATATGTCGTACAAGATTCCAAATTTGATAACAGAAAAGTCTGTATCATCAGCAAGGATGGAGGAAAAACGACTGCCACTGTGTCAAGAGATCATTTAAAGTTGTGTCCAGACCAGTTGAAGCTTCGGGAAGATAACCCTATTGTGAATCCAGAAGAGAGTGTTGAAGCGGTCATACACACGGATCTGGGAGATTTACCTGCGGATTGGCCCAGACTGGGAGATGCGGTAATCATTCCTGTGTTGCAGTTTTATCAGCCACAAGAGGAAACTCCACCTCCAGTCATGCCCATTGTGCCAACAGAGCCAGTTCTAGAGGTACCTATTCCAGCAGAACCCCAGCCTGCAGAACCTCAAGAAGTAGAATCACCAGAAGCAGTGCCCATGCTATGGGATCCCCTGGTGAAGCTGACTCACACCGCCCAGCCCTCAGTACGCTTGCCAGATCCATAGAAAGATTGAGGCAGTATTATAGTTTGTCGTTACGCAGAACAGATAGATCAGAGACCAATATACCTGATGCTACTCCACGTAGATCGGAACGAACAACGAAAGGGAAGCTACCTATTCGTTATCAACAGTAGTCCTAACAAACTAGTTTATTATGACTCAGAAAAGGGTTATTATTTATAACCAATTGTATAAAGTTGTATAAAGAAGTTATTGCACTTGAAGGAATTTAGAGTATTGTGATAGAATGTGAATTACTTGAAAATGTCTTATAATGGACTGCGTGGCTGAGGACTGAGCCAGCCCAAAAACTGTATCCTGTAAATAGTTGCACTTTGTGCCTTGTCTTGTTTCACACGAAGCCTTGACTTACCTCTGAACATAAAACCCGTGTGGTGTGGCACTGAGCGAGGTCTGCAGTCAAATGTCCTGCAGCCCACCCAGGACCCACGTTGAAGGTTTGGTGCGGGTCCTTCACAAGAATACTATGTGTATTTATTGAATGTCTTGATGATTTGATACTTCTGTATTTTCTATTGTCCATAATGCAACGTTTAAGAATTTCTCACCTCCCTGCTGGGAAGAGTTTGATGTTAATTGTTTGAATGCAAAACAAAATTCTTTCTTTTTATATTTTACAGCCGGGAGTGCTGTGTTTTACCAAGGGGGGATGTGTAGCCCTGGTATGTAAGGCACACATAAAAATCCTGGAGTCTGCACAGAAAGGTAACAGTTGAAGCTCACATCATCCATTCACACTTTAGACACACCCTCAGGGTATATAAGCTAGTGACATGCAGCAGAGGAGGGGAGTAGTGGGGAGTCTTCCAGGAAGTGAAGTGAAAGACAGTCACTCAGTTGGTTCCTGTCAGCAGTTCATAAAGTGGAGGCTAGTAAGGGTGAGCCAGTTCATCCTAGCCTAGTCAGAGCTGTTCCTTAACCTGAAGACAGAGACAGCTTTGGAAAGGAAAGTTTGCAGCAGAAACTTCAGTCGCCTGTCCCAAGGACAGTGAAGTTCAGTTGATGTGTTCCTGAACTAGGAGTATACTGAGAATCTGTCAGCAAGCTCCAAGGAAGAAGCAAGAAAGTATTGACTTGTACTACCTTAGGAAGTGTGCAGTGCCTGTGTTGAGAGTGGAAAGCAGGGCGAAGGGCACAGTGGAGAGGACGGAGCAGTGCCTTAGGTAGTGAATTGCCTACACTAATTATCCGGTCACTGGGGACCGAGGAGTTGCTATTGATTCACTCATAGTAACGGGACAACCAGAGTCTTACTGGACCTTAGGTCGCAGAAAGCAGCCCTTGAAGTGTCGGTACGTAATCGGGGTCAGGAGGAACAAGGACTTTTAGCTAGGCCTAGCATAGAAGGACTCTGTTCTCACCACATAGAAGGCTCCACCACAATACTGACCGGGCAGTACAGCTATGGAGTTAGCTGGAGTATTCGGAGTTAACTTAGTTCCATGCTAGTTGGACTCATCATATTGAAAGTTAAGGAGGCCTCTAACCTGCTCTGCTGTTACCTGGACGTGCAGTCTCCACCCGACCAGCTCCCCGGGACCTGCCTAAACATCTGACAAGTAAAAGGTATGGAAAGACGCGGGATGGTGTGAGACTGATTCATTTATCTGCACCCTACATCATTATAACCATAGACTTTGAGGGACCAGTCCCACCTGTGGGGGACCCGTCATCTAGCTGCCACAACATCCCCTCAGAGATCTACAGCAGCGCTGGTCTTAGTGACTAGAAAACTACAGGTGGCGTCACGAACTGTTATCTACCAATCCCCTGTAAATATCCCCCCCATCATACGCCTGACCGCCAGGGTCACGGACCGAGCCACGCTACCAGTGACATTCCCTATAGAAATCTACAGGCTCGGCTCCGAGTACCCCATAGCCCTGGTAACCCACAATTGTGGTGCGGGTCAACACATATACTCCAGCAGCAGCCTCCACATATACCCCAGCATCAGCCTCCACGTACATCCCAGCAGCAGACTCCACGTACACCCCAGCAGCATCGGCCTTCACATATACCCCAGCAGCAGTCTCCACATTTACCCCAGCAGCAGTCTCCACATTTACCCCAGCAGCAGCCTCCACATTTACCTCAGCAGCAGCCTCCACATATACCCCAGCGGCAGCCTCCACATATACCCCAGCAGCAGCAGCCTCCACATACACCCCAGCAGCAGCAGCCTCTATATACACCCTGCAGCCTGTATATACACCCAGCAGCAGCAGCCTCCACTTATACCCCAGCAGCAGCCTCCACATATACCCCAGCAGCACCCCAGCAGCAGCAGCCTCCACATATACCCCAGCAGCAGCAGCCTCCACATACACCCCAGCAGCCTGTATATACACCCTAGCAGCAGCAGCCTCTATATACACCGCAGCAGCCTCTATATACACCCCAGCAGCCTTAAGTTCTATGAGCAATAACATTTAATGATGATGTATATATTTTACCCGGATAATCCTGTGTATTCATTGCATTATTCTTAAATCTTCATAAATAAACTACATACATATTCTAGAATACCCGATGCGTTAGAATCAGGCCACCATCTAGTATATATATATTATATATATATATAATGCCATAGCTCACTCAGTATATAGAAAATCATGCCGTATAGTTGCACACATTAGAGTGCTCTAATTCCATGCAGAATTGGCTGTCTCCTCTACAGCAGGGTGCAAGCAAAACTTATTGTATTTATTTTTCTTCTTTAGACAGCTCGCATTCTCTCTACATTCAGCTGTCTTTTCTATAGTAGGCTACTCCTAGTCTCTTTCCAGTTAGCTGACATTTCTAAATTAGACTGCTTTCATTCCCTTCACAACTTTCTTTTCTCTAGTAGACTGCTCTTTCATTCTCCATTCAGCTCCCTTCAATTCTAGAATGCTCTTATTCTCTTTTCAGTCAACTGTCTTTTATTCTAGACTGCTCTCACTTTTTCAACTCAGCTGGCTCATCTATATCAGAATGCTCTCTCTTTCCAGTCAGTCGTCTCTCCCATCCTATACTGCTCTCTCTTTTCAGTCAGTTGTTTCTTCTATTCTAGACTTCTCCTTTTCCAGTCAGCTGTCCCTTCTTTTCTAGACTGTTCCCTCTCTTTCCAGTCAGCTGTCCCTTCTTTTCTAGACTGTTCCCTCTCTTTCCAGTCAGCTGTCTCTTCTATTCTAGACTGTTCCCTCTCTTTCCTGTCAGCAGTCTCTTCTATTCTAGACTGCTCTCTTTCCTGTCAGCAGTCTCTTCTATTCTAGACTGCTCTCTTTCCTGTCAGCAGTCTCTTCTGTTCTAGACTGCTCTCTTTCCTGTCAGCAGTCTCTTCTGTTCTAGACTGCTCTCCCTCTCTTTCCTGTCAGCTGTCTCTTCTATTCTAGACTGCTCTGTCTTTCCAGTCAGCTGTCTCTTCTATTCTAGACTGCTCTGTCTTTCCAGTCAGCTGTCTCTTCTATTCTAGACTGCTCTGTCTTTCCAGTCAGCTGTCTCTTCTATTCTAGACTGCTCTGTCTTTCCAGTCAGCTGTCTCTTATATTCTAGACTGCTCTGTCTTTCCAGTCAGCTGTCTCTTATATTCTAGACTGCTCTGTCTTTCCTGTCAGCTGTCTCTTCTATTCTAGACTGTCCCTTTCTTTCCTGTCAGCTGTCTCTTCTATTCTAGACTGCTCCCTTTCCTTCCTGTCAGCTGTCTCTCCCATTGTAGACTGCTTCTCTTTCCAGTCAGCTGTCTCTTCTATTCTAGACTGCTCTTTCTTCCTGTCAGCTGTCTCTCCTTTTTTAGACTTCTCTCCTCTTTCCAGTCAGCTGTCTTTTCTATTCTAGACTGCTCTGTCTTTCCTGTCAGCTGTCTCTCCCATTCTAGACTGCTTTCTCTTTCCAGTCAGCTGTCTCTCCCATTCTAGACTGCTCTGTCTTTCCTGTCAGCTGTCTCTTCTATTCTAGACTGCTCTGTCTTTCCTGTCAGCTGTCTCTTCTATTCTAGACTGCTCTGTCTTTCCAGTCAGCTGTCTCTCCCATTCTACACTGCTCTCATTGTCTCCGCGTCACCAGTCTCTCCATCACCAGTCTGCTCCCTCTCTTTCCAGTCAGCGGTCTCTCCCATTCTAGACTGCTCTCATTGTTTCGGCAGTCACCAGTCTCTCCATCACCAGTCTGCTCCCTCTCTTTCCAGTCAGCGGTCTCTCCCATTCTAGACTGCTCTCATTGTCTCCGCAGTCACCAGTCTCTCCATCACCAGTCTGCTCCCTCTCTTTCCAGTCAGCGGTCTCTCCCATTCTAGACTGCTCTCATTGTCTCGGCAGTCACCAGTCTCTCCATCACCAGTCTGCTCCCTTTCTCTCCCAGGCAGCGCTGTCTCTTTCTTCTCGCTCCCGGTTATTAACGCTCCTTTGATAGGCAATTATTTGGTACTCTATATTTTTGCGACTCTCTCGTGCGAGACTCTGATTTATGAACATGTCTGGGTATCTCGGCACCCCCTCTGATTCTGTTAACCCTTCTTTGGCCAGAGAGGGGCTTGTCCTATCTACATATACCTGTCAGTCTAGGCCATCTCTTACCACAAGCCAAGGTGGCCCAGGACGTGGCTTCCATGGTACCTGCCAATAACTGTGCCGCCATAGAGGAGTCTTCGTGACTTTCCCGAGTCTGTCATTGCATGTCACACTATATGATTTTACATAGGACTGCAGGTAAAGCTTACGAGCTTCATGCACATTTATTGCAGGGTCATGTAAAGAAACCAATTCAGCTCTGCTACATGTGTATGAAGTCCTACAGACGGTAAGAATAGGGCAGATTGGAGGGGCTGGCATCACTTCTACTTCCCTTCCTTAAATTCGCATTCTGCGTGCTAACTCGGGTCCATCTCCCCCACCATCTCCTCCGCCAGCTCGCCCTCCCCTCCGTGTCTCTGTGGTATCCCTCTCTGACATCGCTCCAGACAGCTGTTAAACGACTTAATCTCTTAAAAATAGTTTTAATTTTCTGCCTCTTATTGATCGCCAGCTCCCAATTAATCAGTCGAGTGGAGCCGTGAGGGTGGGAGGGTCCAGGGTGCCCCTAGGGCCGGTTGGGGGTTGGTGAGTTCACCTATGCACTTGTCCAAAGCAAAGACTGCTACGAACCCATGGATGCTGACTTTATTAACCCCTACCATCCCTATTCCCATATTAATAATTTCTCTGCTTGTTTGGCAGGCGCTGGCATCCATCTATTTCATACACAACTGTCTGCAAAATGTTCGGATCTATGATTTTCAAGGTAAGAAAGTTGGGTTTATGTAACGGGACTGTCACTTTATATAGTGGGGCAGATTCAAAGGACGGCACAGTCATAGAGGAGGAAATCAACGAATAGACCCCCTAAACTAATACACATCAGACCCCAGAACCTCTAAACTAATACATACCACACCAAACACCCTAAATTAATATACACCAGCCCCCTACAGTAATACATCCCACACACCAGACCCCCTAAATTAAGACATCACGCACTAGATTCTCTTAACTATTAAATATTGCACATCAGACACCCTAAACTAATACACAGGAGACACCAGACCCCCTGAACTAGTAATCATCACACACCAGTCCGCCTAAGATAATACACACCACGCACCAGAACCCTGAACTAATACACACCGTACTCTAAAAGCCGTGAACTAAAATTGCATGCCACACACTATACTCTAAACTAATACCGATCACACATCAGACCCCCTAAGTAAATATGACTACAGACCAGGTCCCCTAAACACTCCTTGACTAAATATGACCCCAGATTAGGTGCTGTATAAACCTACTAAACAAGTACAGAGACAATAAAAAAGCCCTCATGAATATCATGACCCAAGTAATAACCTCTATACCATTGGTGCACAACATTTTTCTTGGTCCGAGGGCCACATTGTCATACTGAACCAATCCTAAGGGTCGCAAAAAAAAATGTAAAGGGGTACTTACAAGAATACATCATAAAAATCACCATGAATACATCACCAGAACCGATTTGGAGAATTTCTTTTGCAAAAAAAATCAATGTCGATGCACCCTAACTTACATTGAGTTTTTGAATAAAAAATGGTGCAGACACTCTCCAAATCCTTCTCATAATCTCAAAACTCTCAGATGAAGGATTTTTGAGTTGTAATATAGCCACGTAGCACGTCACCTGACCAGTTATAGATTTCTACATGTATGGAAGATTAGAACCACCATCAGTACGTGAATACAGCCTCAGAACCACTGACAGTACATGACTGAGCACCAGAACCACCATCAGTACATGAATACATCAAACTTAGTACACAGATCAGACTCATATGCATTTGTATACCATGAACCTACAACACCCAGTAGATTTTTATCAATGATGATTAGATAGTGGGAGCTGTTGTTACCAGTTACCGTCAGACTGCGGACCATACAGGAACCACAGTAGTGATGACACGCAGGCAATATCACAAATAGTCATTTACATCCAAGTACCTTATACTGTAGGTGAGATGTTCTCTGATTGAAATCTTTCCCTTCCCTTTTGTCTCCATGAAATAAGACGCCATGATGACATTTCATGCCCAGAGCTAGTCTCTTCAAACTTCTCTCTTCTCCGGTCTTCTGCTGCTCTTCCTTCAGTGTCCTTCCATATACCCCCACACTCCCACCTCTCCATACTGCCCTCCCATGCTTCCTCTCCTCCATGTTGTCCCCCACCACTCCATACTGTCCTTCCACGCTCCCACAACTCCATAATGTAATTCCACACTCCCACAACTCCATACTGTCCTCACATGCTCCCACAACTTCATGCTGTCCTTCAACGTTCCCACAACTCCATACTGTTCACCCAAGTTCCCAGAACTCCATACTGTCCCCCACAACTCCATACTGTCACCACGCTCCCACAACTTAATACTGTCCCCTCACAACTCCATACTGTCCTCCCATGCTCCCACAACTCAATACTGCCCTCCACGCACCCTCAACTCCTTAGGGTTGCACTACCTCTTTATACTGCCACCTCGCACTGCCACCACCTCATAATGTTCCTCTACACTCCTACCTCTCACTAATTCCCCATCTCTAAAGCATATACACCTCACAGTAACAACCCCACCTACAATAGTATGACATTTAATCTTCTGCTTTTCCATATAGCGATTACCGTTTGACTTCCCGCCATCTCCGCTGCCTCTGTATTGGCAGGAGCAGTATGATGAGTTTAGCAACGTCTTGACCACACCACGCCACTGCACGTTGGGGCAGGGATCTGATGAGTGCTTTTCTGCCCTTGTTGCCCGGTGTTCAAGTGTATTCGCGTCTATTAGATGCAAATACAGTTGAATGCAGGAAAATTGCCATAGGCCGCATAAAATCCTTTGTTGGGCTTACAATTCCATACAGTTTGGAATCCATTATTATTCACAAATGGAAAACATCCAAGAGGGTTGTCAATCTTCCCATGAGTGGATGTCCCAGTAAATTCATCCCAAGGTCAGACAACACAGTGCTCAAAGAAATTGCAAAAAACCCAAGAGCTACAGCTCAGACTCTAAAGGCCTCCGTTAACATGCTACAGTTAATGACAAAAACACTGAGCAAGTATGACTTATGTTTAAAGTGTTGCCAGGAGAAAGTCTTTTCTCTCTAAAGAGAACATGGCTAAAGTTTGGAAGGTTGCATCTGAACAAATCACAATATTTCTAAAACAATATCTGTTTAAGACTAGCTTAAAGTGTAGATGTTTCACCAAGTTTGGTTAAAATCAAACACAGTGTATCAGCACAATCGCCTCATGCCAACTGTCATTACAGTGGTGGAGGGGTAATGATTTGGGCTTATATTACAGCCACAGGATCTGGGCACCTTGTAGTCATTGAGTTGTCCATGAACCCCTTGATATTCCAAACTATTCTACAGTCAAGTATGACGTAATTTATCCAAAAGCTAAAGCTTGTCCGAAACTGGGTCATGTAACAACATTTATCCCAAGCTTATCAACAAATCTACACTAAAATGGCTGGAAGAAAACTCAAGGTCCAGACCTCAACCCTATAAATGGGCATATCACATTGTACCCTTCTTCACTCCCCTGCTAGATCACCTAAACCTGCAAAAAGTTGACCCTGTACTGAAAAAAACTTGACAACTCCTGATCTATAATGTATAAGAGTGGTGGACTGTTTCTGTGTTACTACTCCTGAAGACACCAATCGAGTCAATAATGCGTAATCTGAATTAATGTCATGCGTTTTACAGTGAAATGTGAACTATGTACTAAGGTTTTAGTGTATATTTTAAGTAGACTATGATATGGGGTAGTAGAAGTACTGTTAATATAGTAACGTGAAGTATAATATTCATAGTACTTGGCAACGATATAGGAGATGTTGATAGCATATAAGTATAGGCTTAGTACATACTGTGATAGGATAGTAATTGTAATTAACTTGAAGTATAGGATAAGATACAGTTAATGTTTGGGGTTAGCCCACAGTGGGAGGGGACTCATGCTAGTGAAAAGCAGACGCTTCCTGGAAGTGACTGAAATAAGGAAGTACAATCACAAGGTCACATTCAAGTACAGTGGGCTGCTAGCGTCAGCATGTATTTATCATTCAAGACAGTGGGAGGCCGTACTAGAATCCCATGCGCATATTTTGGCAATGTCAGGAGCTCAAAGCCCGGCATAGGGGCCAAAGGGCTCGTCCTGTCCTTTGGTGCACAAGGAAGATGAACGCAGTAGCATGTGTAGGGAAGGTAGCGGATCCAGAGTGCACTGTGTAACTGGACCGGAAATCCCTGGGGCTGACTGAGTCAGTGGGCATAGGGATAGTCCAGGAGGCACGAATGGTAGGGCTGAAGATGTGTTGTGCTAAGGAAGTGAGGAGCAAGAAGTCTTGTGCCCGATCCCAAATGTTGCCATCTGATGAACTTGAACTGACTAGTAAACTTCTATTGGTTGAAGTGAACTTGGTGTCCCCTGAGTTGTGTACGGTGGCTACTAAAGATGGAGGCCTGCGGCCTACAAGTGAGTGTGGTGCACCTCACACCTGACAGCACACTGGGTCTGGGACACGGTTTCCCTGTAAAGTGCCAGAGTGTAACAGGACAGCAGCTTGGTCATGACTACCGCTCTCTGTCACTTTACAAGTGCATGGTTGTCGGAGTGGCATGTCCACTGGCTGGCATTCAGGCTATCTGTTATAAAGTGAGAGTGCCATATCTGAGCTCACCCATGGATATCAAGTCAGTAATGGTCTCCTCTTATCCCTCAGAAAAGAATTTTGTGTCCGTCTCGGGCCATACAACGTGGATGGGGTCACTTGAGGATTGTCCCACTGTTCACAAGGAGAGATTCCCCCAAGACTTCTGGCTGGAGGTACACGCTTCACAAGTGGTCAAGTTGTAAGAAAGGGCTGAGGCATTGTTTGGGATTAAAAAAATGGCTGCTTTCTTCCAACAACAGTTCCAAACCCGTACACAAGCTGTATTATTGGCACTCAGCCCCATTCACTTCAATGGAGCGGTGCTGCAAAACCAGGCACAATCTGCGGACAGGTTCAGTGCTGATATTGGAACAAAGCAGCCATATTTTTCTAATCCCAGACAACGCCTTATAAATAATTTCCCTATTGCGGAGCTGCTGTGTTCACAGTCCCATGACGAATAAATCTTTGTTAATAGCTAAGCTGTTTTTATTATGGGGTGGCAGGATTTCCCCACAAGGGTTGAAGCTTGCTCCATGTGACTTTGCTCTTTTTTTTTTTTAGGTAAACACTTCCGGAATTGCGATAAAAGATGACTCATTATTTAGTAGTTTTCTTGATTTGCTATCCAAGTTTCACACTAGTATTTTTTATTTTTTTCAAAATTTTTAAAGGGGGTTAGGGGTAGGACTATAGAAGAATTTAGTTCACATTTGCCTTTTTTTGGAAACCGAATCATAATCTTTTGTACTTTCAAGAAGAGAAACCACAGGCTAATTAAGTTCTGAAACCTTGGTCAGTTGTCTGAACACACAAATCTCCAAGGTTGACCAAACTTTTGCATCGGCCCATTTTCCTCTTTTGCAATTTTTAAAATTAAAAAAATGACTATATATGTATGTATATGTGTATATACACTGCTCAAAAAAATAAAGGGGACACTTAAACAACAAAATATGACTCCAAGTAAATCAAACTTCTGTGAAATCAAACTGTCCACTTAGGAAGCAACACTGATTGACAATCAATTTCACATGCTGTTGTGCAAATGGAATAGACAATAGATGGAAATTATTGGTAATTGTCAAGACACACTCAATAAAGGAGTGGTTCTGCAGGTGGGACTACAGACCACATCTCAGTACCAATGCTTTCTGGCTGATGTTTTGGTCACTTTTGAATGTTGGTTGTGCTTTCACACTCGTGGTAGCATGAGATGGACTCTACAACCCACACAAGTGGCTCAGGTAGTGCAGCTCATCCAGGATGGCACATCAGTGCGAGCTGTGGCAAGAAGGTTTGCTGTGTCTGTCAGCGTAGTGTCCAGAGGCTGGAGGCGCTACCAGGAGACAGGCCAGTACACCAGGAGACGTGGAGGGGGCCGTAGTATATATATATATATATATATATATATATATATATATATTATATGTCATTTTTTACATTTTAAAAATTACAAAAATGAAAATGGGCTGAAGCAAAAGTTTTGCCACCCTTGGAGATTTGTGTGCTCAGATAACTTTCACCATTGTTTCAGAACTTAATTAGCATATTAGGACTATGGCTTGCTCACTATCATCTTTAAGAAAGATCAGGTGATGCAAATTTCTCAGCTTTATAAAAACCCAGCTGGTTTTTCTCCCTCCTTAGGGAGAGCTAACTTGCATATTTTTTTTCCCCAGGGAGCATAGCCTTACCTGTAAGAATTTTTAATGATGGTCTCCGCATCGTGATAGAGCACCTGCCATAAGATGTATAATCTAATATATGATTAGCAATGTGGGCTAAATTTGTGAAAATATAGTGGATGACACATATTGCATACCATTATGTGCCAGTTCTAAATATGAGCCCCCAGCAAATCGACAGTAAAGAGCAGGAGAAAGATATTTCCACACTTCTGACAGTCACGGTCCAAGTACTGACCGTGATGTACAGACCAGCTATGTGTCTCCTTACTAGAAGTCAAAGGCACAAATAAGCCTATTGAATTGGGGTAGGAAGAACCACAGCCAGTCCCGGACATCATGGTCTTTCTCGGATTGTGAATGTCAGACTTGTGAAACAATCTTAATCCAGTAACAAGTATTTAATTTGCTTGCAGCACTCCCACAGGAGAAATTAAGTATTACACATTATTTATTGAAATAAGAGTCCAATCCTCCAGAGAGAAATACACTGGTTGTAACTACAAATAGTCCTTAATGGTGGACCCATGCATTGAGCAGGGGGTTGGACATGATGACCCAGGAGGTCCCTTCCAACTCTAACGTTCTAGGATTTTATGACCCCTACAATGAACTGAAAATGGGTTCTCCAAACAAGTCAACCCCAATATCTTCTTTTGTCCACAGTTTGCATGGACTCGCAAGGGCTTCATGAAGACGAGATGGCTAGTGAATGACCAGTGAGTACAACTCAGTCTCCAAATAACTTTGTGCTCATGACTGTGGCACATGCCAGTGTTACACGTGCAGGTGATAGCAGCCAAGTCTTCCTCGGTCGAAGGCTGAGCGCACAGCAATTGTTCTGTCGTTTGACAATCACAATGATAAATATGTTTGCATTAGACTCGTATCTCCAATAATGAGCAACCCTTGATCCCAATACTTCCCTGAGCTGGATCGACTGCAGGCTTCTGGCTTTCTGCAATGTACAAGTCTGTAAGGTTGAGATATATATACGTGCAGGACCGGTTTTAGACAAAGTGGGACCCTGGGCAAAAGTTTAAAGTGGGGCCCCAAATGTTTACGTATTTCACATCACACAGAGACATTTTGGTAGTATTTTCATGCGCTGAGTTCAGTCCATTAACAAGCATGATCGACAATATTGAAGTCGTTCGACACATGTTCCCGAGTTTCTTTACACCGGCTGAGGACGAATGATGGGGATAGATAGTCCTCGATACAGTATAATGTAGTTCCCATATAGTATAATGCACTCCCCATGGTCCTTGATAGAGTATACTGCAGCCCCACACACGGAGTATAATGTAGTTCCCTCATAGAGTATAATGTGGCCCCCTCAGAGCATAATGCAGCTCCACTCAGAGTATAATGCTGCCACACACCGAGTATAATGCAGCCACGCACAGTAGAATACAGCCCCCCACTCACAGAATAGTGCAGCCGTCACATATACACACTATAATGCACACACACACACACACACACACACACACAGTATAATGCATACACATATATACACGCAGTATAATGCAACCACTTGATACGTGACCCAGCTTTCCACACTGACTTTCCCCTACCTCAGCTTCTTGCAATCACTTGGTATGTAACCCAGCTTTCCACACTGACTTTCCCCTACCTCAACTTCTTGCAACCACTTGGTATGCTTTTCAACTAACCCCTGCAATACCCCAGTGTTGACCCTTCTTCTTCAGGACCTCTGCAATTCTCCCTGGCATGCTCTCAATCAACTTCTGGACCAAATCCTGACTGATAGCAGTCCATTCTTGCACAATCAATGCTTTCATTTTGTCAGAATTTTTAGGTTTTTGTTTGTCCACCCGTCTCTTGATGATTGACCACAAGTTCTCAATGGGATTAAGATCTGGGGAGTTTCCAGGCCATGGACCCAAAATCTCTATGTTTTGTTCCCTGAGCCATTTAGTTATCACCTTTGCTTTATGGCAAGGTGCTCCATCATGCTGGAAAAGGCATTGTTGATCGCCAAACTGCTCTTGGAGGGTTGGGAGAAGCTGCTCTTGGAGGACATTCTGGTACCATTCTTTATTCATGGCTGTGTTTTTAGGCAAGACTGTGAGAGAGCCGATTCCCTTGGCTGAGAAGCAACCCCACACATGAATGGTTTCAGGATGCTTAACAGTTGGCATGAGACAAGACTGGTGGTAGCGCTCACCTTGTCTTCTCCGAATGAGACGTTTTCCTGATGTCCCAAACAATCGAAAAGGGGATTCATCAGAGAAACTAACTTTACCCCAGTCCTCAGCAGTCCACTGCCTGTACCTTTTGCAGAATATCAGTCTGTCCATGATGTTTTTTCTGGAGAGAAGTGGCTTCTTTGCTGCCCTCCTTGAGACCAGGCCTTGCTCCAAGAGTCTCCGCCTCACAGTGCGTGCAGATGCACTCACACCTGCCTGCTGCCATTCCTGAGCAAGCTCTGCACTGCTGGTAGCCTGATCCCGCAGCTGAAACACTTTTAAGAGACGGTCCTGGCGCTTGCTGGTCTTTCTTGGGCGCCCTGGAGCCTTTTTGGCAATAATTGAAGTTCTTGATGATGCGATAGATTGTTGACTGAGGTGCAATCTTTCTAGCTGCGATACTCTTCCCTGTTAGGCCATTTTTGTGCATTGCAATGATGACTGCACGTGTTTCTTTAGAGATAACCATGGTTAACAGAAGAGAAACAATGATGCCAAGCACCAGCCTCCTTTTAAAGTGTCCAGTGGTCTTATTCTTACTTAATCATGACAGATTGATCTCCAGCCATGTCCTCATCAACACCCACACCTGTGTTAATGGAGCAATCACTGAAAAGAGGTTAGCTGGTCCTTTTAAGGCAGGGCTGCAATGATGTTGAAATGTGTTTTGGGGGATAAAGTTCATTTTCTAGCCAAATATTGACTTTACAAGTAATTGCTGTTAAGCTGATCACTCTTTATAACATTCTGGAGTATATGCAAATTGCCATTAGAAAAAGTGAAGCAGTAGACACTTTGTAAAAATTAATATTTGTGTCATTCTCAAAACTTTTGTCCATGACTGTAGTCCTGTAGTGATAATTTCCTGCTGATAAAACACTGATTTTATTCAATCAGCAAAACAGAGCCAGTAAATGACACATCGCTGGAATCAGGGTCTCTGCGCCTACATCATGTTGTGCCTAGATTACACAGAAAACACAGATTCTCTTTACCTGTCTTCTATATTTAAGGATGTTCGATCTTGTGAACCTTCACCTCTTCCACGATGCATCAAACCTAGTGTCTGGAGACTGTTCCCCATCTGTGTACACCGCCAACCGCAGAAGAGGTTTATACCATGTGCTAACAAGGTATCAGTCAATGTCCAATTTAGGGAGAAAATTTGAGTAATTTTCTAAAAAATAATCTTTGATCACAAGTATGAAGAACTTCTTGAGATCAATAAATGAGTAGCGTGGAAGATCATTCTAGCCATTTCTTTTTTCTGGACCGGACTTCTCTTATCCCTAACTTCTCTTATGGCTTTTCCACCTTCTTTTTTATGTTCCCAGGTTAAAAGATGGCAATAATGCACCATTTTTCCTATTTGGAGATTTTAACTTCCGTTTGGACTTGAAGAGTCTCATCCAGGTCTGAAGAACTGAATTGTACAGCATTTTTGTGGAGCTATTATCCACCATGTACTGAGTGATCAAGTGCCGTCCTCTACCCACAGGCTCAAGGCTGGTCCTTGAGTGACAGCACAGACCTCGATGGGCAGACCGCTGTGTACGAACAGGACGGAGAGGTAGAAGTCTACTGGGGGTCGGGCTCACAATCTTCGTTCTAGTTCATCCCAAAAGTCTTGAATGGGGTTGAGGTCCAGGCTCTGTGCGGCCGGTCATGTCATTCTCTATCAAACTCCCCCAACCATGTATGTATGGACCTTGTGCACTGAGCACAGTCATGGGGAACAGAAAAGGGCCTTCCCCAAACTGTTCCCACAAAGGCAGAAGCTATAATTGTCCAAAATGTCTTGTGCTGAAGGATTAAGATTTTCTTTCACTGGAACTAAGGGGCAGAGGCCTCTGAAAAACACCTTCATAGCATTATCTCTCCTCCTCCACCAAAGTTGGAACAGTGCAGTCAGTCAGATAACATTTTCTGTCATTCACCTAAGTCAGACTCGTCTATCAGAAGCCAGATGGTGAAGTGTGATCCGTCACTGCACAAGACATTTCCGCTGCTCCAGAGTCCAGTGATGACGGCTTCACACCACTCCATCCGTCGTTCGGCATTGTGCTTGGTGATGTAAGGCTGCATGCAGCTACTCAGCCATGGAGCTCCTGACAGGGGCGCAGTGTTTGTGCTGATGGTAATACCAGAGGAGAGCTGGACTTATGGAGGCAGCAGAGTGTTGGTGACCTTTCGGCCCTCAGCCCTTCAGCACTCGGCCCCCCGCTTTGTAACGTTATGGGGTCTCCACTTTGTGGCTGAGTTGCTTCTGTTCCTTCCACTTAATAATATCACTCACAGATGAAGGATAATATTTAGGAGGAGGAAATATAATAATTTGACTTGTTACCCCCATGGCTCCTATTATAGGACCACGTTGGTATCGGTAAGCTGTTTACCACTGGCCATTGTGTCACACATTAGTAAAGGCAGACGGCATGGCAGGGGACGGGTGTTGTACACCGGGTGCGAGGGGCTGGATATTATACACCGGGGGGCTGAGGGGCCACATGTTATACACTGGGGGGGCACGAGGGGTTGCATGTTATACACTTGGGGGGCGCATGTTATACACTGGGGGGGCGCATGTTATACACTGGAGGTGAAGAGCCGGATTTTACACACCAGGCGGTGAAGGGCCGGATTTTATACACCGAGGGTTGAAATATTATACACTGGGGAAATGGGACTGAATGCAATGCTTGAATTTAGTTAAGACGTGCAGCCCAATGCCCTTCTCCGTACAGTGTGTACACGTGTCTATTTGTCCATCTACCTGACTTCGTTCCCTCCTCTCTCATCCGGTATCGCTCCTTTCTCCTCAGGTTCAGCTCGTCATGAAATGTAAACAGTTTGAACATCACAACGCAAACGTATTTCAGAATGAAAATGAGCACATGGTGAGAGGTGATCCGGAAATGATATAATGAAGCTCAGAAATCGGTTACTTGTGAATGATGAGAAATTGTCCTCCGTGACAAGTGACCAGACATAGTCACCTCATGGTGGGGTCCATTACTGCGTCACAGCCTGGGCCTCCTGGAGGACCCTCTCAGTAATTAGCCTTTTGCGTCAGTGACCCAACCCTTACAATTATTGTGGGCAGGAGTTTTCTAGGCTTAGCCATTATGTATTCTTCTAAGGACTTGTGACCTGGACACTCACTATCTGCTTTCTTTTGTTTGTAGCTTCTTAGATTTGACCATGAACCTATGCCTTTCCTGAATGAACTGACCGAGGTCCAGATCTCCTTTCCACCAACGTAAGTAACGTGTTTTGCAAATTGCTAACTTCTTTAATGAACTTGTTCAGTATGTGGTGAATATTTGCTGCTTTTATTCCCAGGTACCCATTTAGTGAAAATGTGACCAAACCTTCGGAGTTTATGGGTACGCGGTGTCCAGCGTGGTGTGACCGGGTCTTCATGTCCCACGCGGCCCGGGCTTTGTTACAGAAGGTGGGTCCAGGTCACCTCTGTACTTGTATCCATCTCCTCTTATCTTGTCATCTCACTCTATTCTTCTTTGACAGGGTAAACTCCGAGAAGCCTGTGTACGGTACGGGCGGATTGGGGGTAATGTCTGTATGGGCGATCACAAGGTAAAATGGAGGAAATTCTGACCCACCACTCTATATTATAAGAGTTACTAATAAACGTTTCCTAATGTTTCTAGCCCGTGTTCCTCTACTTCGAGATGGAGTCCAAATTCGACCATCTAGAAATCTGATGGGTAAAGAGATTACTTCTTGCCGAGTCACCTACCATATTTATAGGAGACCTCATTTACACCAAATCCATCATTGGCAAGAATTACTGTTACAGATTTTGCACATTTAAATAAATTTATGCCAATGTCCTAACGAAGAGCGAGGGAAGTTGATTAATTAGAGGGGTCTAGTCTGGGTTTGGAATGATGAGGTTTAAACTATGGGGTCTGGTCTGGAATCTGAATTCTAGGGTTTGACCTAATCAAAGGGATTATCCAGACTTAATAAAAGTAATTACTTTAATTGCAAACAGTGTTTATTGTTACAGACAACTCCATCCCGCCATACTGTTTTCACTACAGGGTCTTCATAAAGTAGAAAGTTTGCATGCAATAAATGCAAAAAACATATCTAAATTCGAACCCCACTGTGGCAAGCCACACCCAGAAAGCACTGCCCCATAGCGATACACACCCAGAAAGCACTGCCCCATAGCGATACACACCCAGAAAGCACTGTCGCATAACGATAATGCCCAGAAGCACTGCCCCATAGCGATACACGCCCAGAAAACACTGCCCCGTAATGAGCCACACCCAGAAAACACTGCCCTTTAACAAGTCACACCCAAAAAACACTGCGCCATAATGAGCTACACCCAGAAAAACACTGCGCCATAACGAGCCACACCCAGAAAACACTGCGCCATAATGAGGCACACCCAGAAAACACTGCCCATAAGTAGACACACCCAGAAAACACTGCCTCATAACGAGACACAACCAGAAAACACTGCCCCATAATGAGCCACACCCATAAAACACTGCCTACGATGAGCCACACCCAGAAAACACTGCGCCATAATGAGCCACACCCAGAAAACACTGCGCCATAATGAGGCACGCCCAGAAAACACTGCCCATAACGAGACAGAACCAGAAAACACTGCCTCATAACGAGACACAACTGGAAAACACTGCCCCATAAGGAGACACACCCATAAAACACTGCCCCATAACAAGCCATGCCCAGAAAACACTGCCTATGAGCCACACCCAGAAAACACTGCCCCATAAGCCACACCCAGAAAAAACTGCCCATGATGAGCCACACCCAGAAAACACTGCCCATAACAAGCCATGCCCAGAAAACACTGCGCCATAACGAGCCACACCCAGAAAACACTGCGCCATAATGAGGCACACCCAGAAAACACTGCCCATAACGAGACAGAACCAGAAAACACTGCCTCATAACGAGACACAACCGGAAAACACTGCCCATAAGGAGACACACCCATAAAACACTGCCATAACAAGCCATGCCCAGAAAACACTGCCTATGATGAGCCACACCCAGAAAACACTGCCTATGAGTCACACCCAGAAAACACTGCCCCATAACAAGCCACACCCAGAAAACACTGCCCATGATGAGCCACACCAGAAAACACTGCCCATAACAAGCCATGCCCAGAAAACACTGCGCCATAAGAGCCATGCCCAGAAAACACTGCGCCATAATGAGGCACACCCAGAAAACACTGCCCATAATGAGACACAACCAGAAAACACTGCCCATAAGGAGACACAATCAGAAAACACTGCCTCATAACGAGACACAACCCGAAAACACTGCCCCATAATGAGCCACACCCATAAAACACTGCCTATGATGAGCCACACCCAGAAAACACTGCACCATAACAAGCCACACCAGAAAACACTGCGCCATAATGAGGCACACACCCAGAAAACACTGCCTCATAACGAGACACAACCAGAAAACACTGCCCCATAAGGAGACACACCCATAAAACACTGCCCCATAACAAGCCATGCCCAGAAAACACTGCCCCATGATGAGCCACACCCAGAAAACACTGCCCATAAGGAGCCACACCAGAAAACACTGCCCATAACAAGCCACACCAGAAAACACTGCCCATAAGGAGACACAACCAGAAAACACTGCCCATAATGAGGCACACCCAGAAAACACTTCCCCATAGTGAGCCACACCCATAAAAACATTGCCATATGAGGCACACCCAGAAAAACTACTGCGCCACAAATGAGGCACACCCAGAAAAACCTGCGCCCATAATGAGGCACACCCAGAAAACACTGCCCCATAGTGAGCCACACCCATAAAACATTGCCTATGATGAGGCACACCCAGAAAACACTGCGCCATAATGAGGCACACCCAGAAAACACTGCCATAATGAGGCACACCCAGAAAACACTGCCATATACCCATAAACTGCAGAGCACAACCAGAAAACACTGCCCATAAGAGACACACCCAAAAACACTGCCCATAACGAGCCACACCAGAAAACACTGCCCATAATGAGCACACCCAGAAAACACTGCCCATAAGGAGACACAACCAGAAAACACTGCCCATAACAAGCACACCAGAAAACACTGCCCATAACGAGCACACCCAGAAAACACTGCCCATAAGAGCACAACCAGAAAACACTGCCCATAACAAGCCACACCAGAAAACACTGCCCATAACGAGCACAACCAGAAAACACTGCCCCATAACAAGCCACACCCAGAAAACACTGCCCATAATGAGACCACACCAGAAAACACTGCCCATAACGAGACACAACCAGAAAACACTGCCCCATAACAAGCCATGCCCAGAAAACACTGCCCATAACGAGACACAACCAGAAAACACTGCCCATAACAGCACACCAGAAAACACTGCCCATAAAAGCACACCCAGAAAACACTGCCCCATAACGAGCACACCAGAAAACATGCCCATAACAGCCACACCAGAAAACACTGCCCCATAATGAGCCACACCAGAAAACACTGCCCCATAATGAGCCACACCCAGAAAACACTGCCCATAGAGCCACACCAGAAAACATGCCCATAACAGACACACCAGAAAACACTGCCCCATAACAAGCCATCCCAGAAAACACTGCCCATGAGAGCCACACCAGAAAACACTGCCCCATAACAAGCCACACCCAGAAAACATGCCCCATAACAAGCCACACCCAGAAACACTGCCCATAAGCTACACCAGAAAACATGCCCCATGACTAGCCACACCCGGAGAACAGTGCCCCAAACGAGCCACAGCCATAAGGTACTTCTTATATCAAGGACAAACCCCATCCCATGGATAAACCACATTTAAAAAAACACCCCATAACAATCCACACCAAGAAAAACACCCATCCCATGGAAAGCCACATCCAGAAAACATCACGCCATAACAAGCCACAAGCAGGTGAACCCCAGCAAAGTAAGCCACATCATATAAAAGCCAGAGAGTTTCTTGAAAAGTTTTCAAAAGTTAGCTGCTATGATCGTCTGGTGTTTAGTGGATTCCTAAGTATCCAAAACTTTTATGACCCGGTTAAGCTATAGGCAAAAAATCCAAGAAGTACGAAGTGGCCCGGTGATGTGGTTGATATCAAAGGGTTTGACCGACAATCTAATGTGTATGGGAGCGCCGGACCACTGATGGTCAGGAGAGATGTTTATCAGACGTGTCCAGTTTCGGACTGCTGATTGCATTTGTCTCCCGGAGATAAGTTGTCGGCCTACATTTCACTTGTCGGCTTTCTCATCGAAAAAACAGGAGCGCTCAACTGAGCGAGTGTCCTGGGCATGGGCGAGGTGGCTGTCGGCAGAGCGATCGGCTGAAGCATAATTTAGCTGACAGCTGTCTGTGTTTTGGTGCTTAAAGGGGTATTACCATCGCCAAGATCCTCTTATGTATTAGGTGTAAGCAACATAGCGAATCAGAAGAACGATACTACATTTCCAATTGGAGGTATTTGCTAATATTATTATTATTATTATTACACCTACTACATATTGGGATAGTATCTTGAAGATGGGAATACCCCTTTAAGGGTCTTGAAAGGGCGGAAACCATGTGCTCATGGTCTGACTCCATTCTGACACTACCTATAGATATGAAACACAACGAATAAAATTTAAATATTTTATTGATAATTGTTTAAAATCATTATGAAATGATAACAAAACACAAACTCAACAGGAAGGTGGAAGAAGCAAGATAGGGGCAATTAATTAATCATTACAGTCAGTATACTGCAACATCAGTAACATAATTACCCAAGTATCCATATTTCATCAGGATTTAATTATTGTTTATAAAATTGGACCCTGCCCTTGCGGGCCTACATTCTACAGGATGAAGGAGACAGTAGGTCGGGGGTTGCAGTAGCTCCAGTGGTGGTGAGGTGGTAGTGTGGTCATTTGGGGGATATTCGGGAGACATCTTGGAGGCGGTTGGGTGAGGAGCGAATAAGTGTGGAGGAGAGAATGAGGTCTTGGGAGGACCGGAGATTACGTGAGGGAAGATATCGGGAGATTAGTTCAGAGATACACGGAGGAGAAAGGTTATAGATGGCCTTGTAGGTCAGTGTTAGTAGTTTGAACTGGGTACGCTGAGGAATTGGGCGCCAATGAAAGGATTTCCAAAGGGGAGAGATGAGCTAGTCGGGCAGCTGACTAGCGAGGTGTTAGAAGGTAGCCCATGGAGGAGGATGTTGCAGTAGTTGAGGCGGGAGATGATGAGGGCATGCACAAGCATTTTAGTAGAATGAAGGTTGAGGAAAGGATGGATTCTGGAAATATTTTTGAGCTGGAGGCGACAGGAGGTGTCGACAGCTTGGATGTGCGGTTTGAAGGACAGGGCAGAGTCAAGGGTTACTCCGAGGCAGCGGATTTCCGGGACAGGGGAAAGCATTGTCATTTATTGTGATAGATAGATCAGGTAGGGAAGATATGCGAGATGGAGAAAAGATAATAAGTTCAGATTTGTCCACAGTAAGTAAAATGAGCATAATACATAAATTCATATAGAAACAAGTACCAGCCAAGATAAATAATTCAATAATTAAAGCCTTGTGTGTCAGTTGGTCTGTTCAAAGAAATTTATGCCTATAGCATTATCACTAATTAATTCAAATGAATAAATGATTCATAGTGGTTAAATATGCACACCAAACAACACATCCCTGCTGTCTGGGTCTCTGGTTAAAGCTTCGGTGAAACTCCCGTTGGGCACAGCACTGAGAGCGGGTATGCATCAAGCAGCTTTTGCTTCTTTCCGTCTTTCCCAAGCACCGGCCACTTTCTAGCGCTGATCACTTTGTATCAGACAGCAGTCATGTTTTGCTGCTTTCTCCTTCCACCTTCCTGTTGAGTTTGTGTTTTGTTATCATTTCCTAATGATTTTCAAAAATTATCAATGAATATTTAAATTTTTTTTTTGTCGTGTTTTATATCTATAGGTTTATTACTCAAGAATGGTCCCACGACACTAACTAATTTTGTTCTTGTGTTAATCCATTCTGACACTGTATCATAGCACCTTCGTCATCACATCGCCATGTATTTCCTTTAACAGGTCGGATCGTCAATCATCCAGCTGACCGAACGATTCCAGGACGGATGTGTTTTCTAGAAACTGTCACCATTTCACTTATTTAATATTATTTTATTTAAATACAAGGTGTGTAGTCTCCTATTCTTGTCACTACGTGTGATTTATACCAGTCGTCCAGAAATTCCCCACATTTTGTAAAATTTGGTCACATTTTTGCCCTGTTCTTTAAAACAAAAATTTTAAGGAGTCCACGATTTTTTCTTTTTTTGAAGCTGAAGAAACTTCTACGGATTGTTTTCACTGTAATTATCATAATTTTACAGTGAGTGTCGCTGCATAACAGAATTCTGGGCCATAGACAGGTATCGCTTATAGTCCTAATGATTTATTATGGTTTTCCAATGTGTCGTAAAAAATGCCTGTCCAGAAAAAATAAAAAGTCAAGTTGGCAACCCTGATATACCGCAATAGACACCTTTTATATCGGGCAGGACCACTCCCCAGACCCGTCTAAGAAAGTAGCATATAACCTAAATCACTGTATGAAATCCTTATCTAGAGCACTACTGTCTCGACCCGCCACCACAATTGTGGATTACCAGGGCAATGGGGTACTCAGAGCCGAGCCCATGGAAGTCTATGGGGATTGTCACAGGTAGCGGTGGCTCGGTCTGTGGCCCTAGCGGTCTGGCGTATGTTGGGGGAATATTTACAGGGGATAGATTTATATACAGTTCGTGACGCCACCTGTAGTCTCTGGTAATTTGTACCAGCGCTGCTGTAGATCTCTGAGGGGATGGTGAGGCAGCTAGATGTCGGGTCCCCTACAGGTGGGACTCTTCCCTCAGGTCGGTAGTTAAAGCAGGGTTGTGCAGGCATGCAATTAAATAACTCAGTCTCACACATCAGCGTCTTTCCATACCTTTACTTGTAAGATGGTAAGGCAGGTCCCAGGGAGGCTGATCCAAGGAGAATGTATTTCAAGATAGCAGCTGGACAAGTTAGGGGCCTCCTTTACTTCCACATCGATGAGTACAACCAGCATGAAGCGTAGTTCCCTCTATAACTCCAGCTATTCCAAAGCTGTACTGCCCAGTCAGTTTTGTGGTCGGAGCCTTCCTGTGAGAGAGCTGAATTCCTATCTTGTCGTGCACTGACTCAAGGTCCTCACTCCCCCTGACCCCAGTTACGTACCGACTATTTAGGGGCTGCTTGCCGCGACCTAAGGTCCGATAAGCCTCTGGTTTTCTTACCACTAAGCTTGAAACTATAGTGATCCTTCGGTCCCCAGTGACCGGTAACAACGTGCAGGACTTCTCCAATCCAAAAGCACTTTTAAATATATCTTCCACTGTGCCTTTCGCCTTGTCCACGCTTGTAGCATAAACACTCACACTTGCAAAAAGTCATATAATCACTCCCTTCTTTTCCTTCCTTCAGAGTTAGTTACCAGACTCTCAGTAATCTTCTAGGCAGGAGCACGTCTCTGAACCTTCACTGTCCTTGAGACAGGAGACTGAAGTATTTCTGTACTAAACTCTTCCTTCTTTATCAATGTCTTCAGTGAGGTACAGCTCTGACCAGGCTGAGGTGATCTATATCTCGCCCTTACTGGCCTCCACTTGCTGAACTGCTGATAGAACCAAGCTGGACTGCTTCCTCCCTCCAAGTCCCAGCTAGACTCCACACGTCTGCTCTGTCCGAAGACAGGAAACTGACTACTAAATCACTCAACGAATCTACACTGACCACTCCCTACGAGTCACTACACTACCCTAAGGGTGTGTCTAGTGTATATTGAGTGAATGGGTATAGAGCATTAAACTGCTATCTCTCCACACATTCTCCAGGGTACTGCGTGTGCCTTCACACCAGGGCTACACATTCCCCCATGGTAAAAGACAGCACTCCCGGGCTGTAAAATACAAAGAGACAATTTTGTTTATGCATTAAACATCAACATTAAACATTAATTCGTCCCATCCGGGAGGTAAGGATGTCTTGAACGTTGCTAACAAAACATTATATATAGAAAAATACAATATTAAATAACATTTTCATATAAATAGACAATATGCTTGTGAAGGACCCGCACCAAACCTTCAACGTGGGTCCTGGGTGGGCTGCAGGACATCCGAATGCAGACTTCACTCAGTGCCACACCACACGGGTTTTGTATTCAGAGGTAGTTGTGCTGGTTTTATGTAAAACCAAGATAATGCACTAGGTGCAACTATTTACAGATAAGTTCTGGGCTGGCACAGTCCTCAGCCTCTGAGTCCATAATAAGAAAAAGACACATTATATCAAATCACATCACAATAAAGTGCAAAAACTTTTTTTTTTATCTGATTACCCAGCCGGGCATTCTACTTTTGGCAATATATATATAAACATTATATACTCATAGAAACTGTACAAACTATCTTCACTTTTATAAAAACTTATGTACATCTTCTTAGTTGCGGTAAACCCTGTCTGGGTCCTACCGTTCTTCACATTTCTTTGTTAACTTCGGTTACACTTTCCATCCCGGGGGCTGGAACAATGCGATGGTCCCTAGATCCCATTACTAACAAGTCGTGCGCTGCTATTAGGGTCTGGGTCGCCACAGTTCTCGTGCGAACCTCTAGGGGCGCAACGGGTACTTTCTCCTTGCAAGACACCGATTGCGTTTCAATTTGCGTTACAGTTAGCGATATTGATCGTGTCATAGATTGCGATGGAGACTGGGTCGCAAGTTGCGATGTAGAAGAATAACGAGTTAGTGGAGAGTATACAGGTGTTGCTTCTATTTGCGAGATACCTGCAGGGGGCGATGCTGGGGCACGGCCGAATGCTGTTTGAGCTGGAGACGGGGACGCTGCGGTAGTGGTGACGTTACCTGCGTCGGGGACGGGGTCACGGACGATGGCGACGTTAAGGGCATACCATCCCTTCATTCCCCAGTGCCGTGTATATGTGACAATGTCTCCATTAACTAGGTCCCTCCGGGATGACCTTGCGGTAGGTGGGATTCTACGTCGCGTCTACTGACAAAGACCCCTGGGTAGAGGCCCGGTTCTCTGATGAAGCCCCAGCCCTTTCGGAGCTGGAACTCAGTCACACACCCCTGCCGCCGCGGTTCCCTCAGAGTACCTTTCTCTCTTCGGACACTCTCCTTGTCCGCGATCAGCTCTGCATGTTGTCGCTGTCGGTTGCGCTGAGCTTCCCGCTCTTCCTCCTGCTGGCGTTGTTGTTTCTCCTCACGACGCTGCCACTCACATTCCCACTGGGCGGTATAGGCGACGTCATCCAGGCGCGCCATCTCGTCCCAGTCCACGTCTGGTAGTGACGGACAGGACCCCTCCGGTGTCCCTGCCGGGGATCGATCATCTGCTGCGGCCTCCTGGCCGGGCGGGCGTTCCGGAACTGGCGGTACCTCTTCAACCTCCTTCGCCTCCACCGCTTCACCGGTGGGATCAGGATCGGTACTTTCGGGGGCAGCCTCCGGTTGCTCCTTTGCCTTGGGCAGCAGAAGTTTTGGTAACTCCAGACGTAGGGGGTCATCGAAGGGAGAGATCACCGCGTCCCACAGCCGCCGCTGCTCCAGGGTACGCCGGCGTCTCTCGATCTCCTCATATCCAGGTTGTGGCAAAATCATCTTTCTTAGTCGTGCATTTTCTTCTTTTATTTCCAGCAATGCTTGCTGCAGGTGCAGGACCACGGATGACTCCGGTTCTGGTGGCAGCTTGGCTGGGGCACGGGGCCTGCCTTCCTCCGCTTCCCTGCTCGGCTGCACACGTCCTGCTTCCATGATGTTCCAGAGCGTTCTTTCATCTTCCTCCAGAGACGTCCGGTCTCTTCCGTGGAGGCGGGGTTTGCGTCTCCTCCTCTTTGCAGGAAAGGTGAAGAGGAGGCGGACCTCCTTTGCTGTAGGGCAGGATCGCATATTGTAATAGCACTTTGAGAGGGCAGGCATCTTCTTCGCGCCACAGGGGGGTACACGCCCACGAAGGTACGCCCACCTTCTCCCAGCGCCTGAGGGCGCGAATATGGCGACAAAGATGGCGATTTTTGGCGCCAAAAGTGCAAACAGTCCTTTTTCACAAAAACAATTCCATAGGCACACAGGGCTCGCGGTTTTGCGAGTTTCGCATCCTGTTCGTGACGCCAATTTGTCTCGACCCGCCACCACAATTGTGGATTACCAGGGCAATGGGGTACTCAGAGCCGAGCCCATGGAAGTCTATGGGGATTGTCACAGGTAGCGGTGGCTCGGTCTGTGGCCCTAGCGGTCTGGCGTATGTTGGGGGAATATTTACAGGGGATAGATTTATATACAGTTCGTGACGCCACCTGTAGTCTCTGGTAATTTGTACCAGCGCTGCTGTAGATCTCTGAGGGGATGGTGAGGCAGCTAGATGTCGGGTCCCCTACAGGTGGGACTCTTCCCTCAGGTCGGTAGTTAAAGCAGGGTTGTGCAGGCATGCAATTAAATAACTCAGTCTCACACATCAGCGTCTTTCCATACCTTTACTTGTAAGATGGTAAGGCAGGTCCCAGGGAGGCTGATCCAAGGAGAATGTATTTCAAGATAGCAGCTGGACAAGTTAGGGGCCTCCTTTACTTCCACATCGATGAGTACAACCAGCATGAAGCGTAGTTCCCTCTATAACTCCAGCTATTCCAAAGCTGTACTGCCCAGTCAGTTTTGTGGTCGGAGCCTTCCTGTGAGAGAGCTGAATTCCTATCTTGTCGTGCACTGACTCAAGGTCCTCACTCCCCCTGACCCCAGTTACGTACCGACTATTTAGGGGCTGCTTGCCGCGACCTAAGGTCCGATAAGCCTCTGGTTTTCTTACCACTAAGCTTGAAACTATAGTGATCCTTCGGTCCCCAGTGACCGGTAACAACGTGCAGGACTTCTCCAATCCAAAAGCACTTTTAAATATATCTTCCACTGTGCCTTTCGCCTTGTCCACGCTTGTAGCATAAACACTCACACTTGCAAAAAGTCATATAATCACTCCCTTCTTTTCCTTCCTTCAGAGTTAGTTACCAGACTCTCAGTAATCTTCTAGGCAGGAGCACGTCTCTGAACCTTCACTGTCCTTGAGACAGGAGACTGAAGTATTTCTGTACTAAACTCTTCCTTCTTTATCAATGTCTTCAGTGAGGTACAGCTCTGACCAGGCTGAGGTGATCTATATCTCGCCCTTACTGGCCTCCACTTGCTGAACTGCTGATAGAACCAAGCTGGACTGCTTCCTCCCTCCAAGTCCCAGCTAGACTCCACACGTCTGCTCTGTCCGAAGACAGGAAACTGACTACTAAATCACTCAACGAATCTACACTGACCACTCCCTACGAGTCACTACACTACCCTAAGGGTGTGTCTAGTGTATATTGAGTGAATGGGTATAGAGCATTAAACTGCTATCTCTCCACACATTCTCCAGGGTACTGCGTGTGCCTTCACACCAGGGCTACACACTACCACCAAGCACAAAGCCCTGACCACCATCTCCAGTATCCATTCTACAGGCTCAAGATCGTGGTGACCGGGGTGAGTCACATGCCATCCTTGGCATCTGTTGCTGGCATCTAGAGGGGTCCACTCCCCTTCTAAGAAAGTAGCATATAACGTAAATCACTATAAGAAATCCTTACCTGGAACACTACCACCTGGCCACCAAGTCCTGCCTACAGTCTCCAGTATCCATCCCACAGGCTGTATGGGCTGTAGTGCTTCAAGATCACAAGATCGTGGTGACCGGGGTGAGTCACATGCCATACTTGGTATCTGTTGCTGGCATCTAGAGGGGTCCACTCCCCTTCTAAGAAAGTAGCATATAACGTAAATCACTATAAGAAATCCTTACCTGGAACACTACCACCTGGCCACCAAGTCCTGCCTACAGTCTCCAGTATCCATCCCACAGGCTGTATGGGCTGTAGTGCTTCAAGATCACAAGATCGTGGTGACCGGGGTGAGTCACATGCCATCCTTGGTATCTGTTGCTGGCACCTAGAGGGGTCCACTCCCCTTCTAAGAAAGTAGCATATAACGTAAATCACTATAAGAAATCCTTACCTGGAACACTACCACCTGGCCACTAAGTCCTGCCTACAGTCTCCAGTATCCATCCCACAGGCTGTATGGACAGTAGTGCTTCAAGATCACAAGATCGTGGTGACCGGGGTGAGTCACATGCCATCCTTGGCATCTGTTGCTGGCACCTAGAGGGGTCCACTCCCCTTCTAAGAAAGTAGCATATAACGTAAATCACTATAAGAAATCCTTACCTGGAATACTACCACCTGGCCACTAAGTCCTGCCTACAGTCTCCAGTATCCATCCCACAGGCTGTATGGACAGTAGTGCTTCAAGATCACAAGATTGTGGTGACTGGGGTGATTCACATGCCAACCTTGGCATCTGTTGCTGGCATTTAGCGGGGACATGGATTTTTTTTTAAAGTGAATTAATAAAAGATTAATCTCCTTAAGGCTACCCTGACACTGGTTACATCTCCTCATCTGTAATTACAGAAGGAAAAGCAGCTCTGGAGCACTAAACGCTGAAATCTAAAGCTGGCCATTTGTATTTTATTACTAGTGGTCAAAATTGATGTTTTTGGATGGAGCAGTTGACTATCTAATGTGTCATGGGGCATCTTCTCCAAGTGCCAGGGGGAGATCCGGATCAGGCAATTTTATTTTAACATGCCCAATCTTCTTCGAATGCGAGACAAACCACCGGCAACAGTTTACTCCCCTTTCCTAGAGTGTACAATATTTAAAAGGGTGGTTTAATTTGTGGACAACCCTTCCTAAATACAAAAACGCCATATACTTACCTCCCAGTCTGAAGCAGTTTCAGTAGAACTTCCCAAGGGGTGGTCCAAAACTTGGATATCGATGACCTATCCTTAATTTCAGATCAGTAGAGGGTATGACACCCGGAACCCTCACTGATCAGCGATTGCCAGGTGTCGCGGTGCCCGAATATGAACAGTGCACAAAGGTGGAAGACCACAGCACTGCATGCCGTGTAGTGGCCGTCCTTGGTTACTGCAGCTCAGCTTCCATTCACTTCAATGGGACATCTCTTTAAGATTGAACTCTATGAACCACATACATACATACATGTATACATGGCATCTGTAGAAGCCGCCTTACGGACACGCTCGCCAGCCTACACGTGTCACAGAGGTAGAGAGGAAGTGGGAAGATTACAGGACACCTTTATCTCGTCAGGGTGTGCGTTATCTCATAATTACCCTCATTCGTAGCTCCACTTATGATATATGGACTGCACTGGCGCTGAGTCAGTTCACTGTGGCCTTGTCATGTTTTTGACAGATATATGCACATTGTTTCACCTGCTTAAGTGCATCATATAGATATGATCTTATAGAGGACCTGTTACCCTAAGGAATCCATTATATACAGTAATGTCCAAAAGTGTTGGCATCCTTGAAATTCTTCCAGAAAATAAAGTATTTTTCCCAGAAAAATATTGCAATTACACTTTTTGTTATGCACATGTTTATTTCCTTTGTGTGTATTGGAACAACACAAAAAAATGAGGAAAAAAAGGCAAATTGGACAAAAGGCAAATTGGACATAATTTTCACACAAAACCCCAAAAATGAGCTGGACAAAATTATTGGCACCTTTCCAACATTGTGGGTAAACAACTATGTTACAAACACGTGATGTTCATGGTTTTCTAGCAGGAAAAATATAGTTCATTTTATGTTACAATTTCGAGGGTGCCAACACCTTTGGTGTGAATGTGTATATTTTAGTTATTTATAGGTTAGTATAATTAGTGTGTGGTGTGTGTGTGTTATATATATATATATATATAATATTATAAACCAGAGGTTTACATACACTATTTAAAAAGACACATCTGCACCCCCATATGTGGGGGTAAACCATGTTTGGGTGCACGGCAGAGCTCGGAAGAGAAGGAGCGCCGTTTGACTTTTTCAACGCAAAATTGGCTCGAATTGAGATCAGACGCCATGTCACATTTGGAGAGCCCCTGATGTGCCTAAACAGTGGAAACCCCCCAATTCTAACTCCAACCCTAACCCCAACACACCCCTAACCCTAATCCCAACCCTAACTTTAGCCCCAACCCTAACCTTAACTTTAGCCCACACCCTAACTTTAACCCTAACTCTAATGGGAAAATGGAAATAAATAAATTTTTTATTTTATTATTTTTCCCTAACGAAGGGGGTGATAAAGGTGGGTTTGATTTACTATTTGTAGCGGGTTTTTATGATTGGCAGCTGTCATGCTAAAAGACGCTTTTTATTGCAAAAAATAATTTTTGCATCACCACATTTTGAGAGCTATAATTTTTCCATATTTTGGCCCACAGAGTCATGTGAGGTCTTATTTTTTGTGGGACGAGTTGACGTTTTAATTGGTACCATTTTCGGGCACATGACATTTTTTGATCACTTTTTATTACGATTTTTGGGAGGTAGAATGAACAAAATCCAGCAATTCATGAATTTCTTTTGGGGGAGGCGTTTATACCGTTCTGCTTGTGGTAAAATTGATAAAGCCGTTTTATTCTTCGGGTCCGTACGATTACAGCGATACCTCATTTATACAATTTTTTTATGTTTTGGCTCTTTTATAAAAAAAAACTTTTATATAAAAAATAATTATTTTTGCATCACTTTATTCTGCGAGCTATAACTTTTTTTATTTTTTCGCTGATGATGCTGTATGGTGGCTCGTTTTTTGCAGGACAAGATGACGTTTTCAGCGGTACAATCTTTATTTATATCCGTCGTTTTGATCGCGTGTTATTCCACTTTTTGTTCGGTGATATGATGATAAAGCATTGTTTTTTTGCCCTTTTTTTTTAAGGGGTTCACTAAAGGGGTTAACTACTGGGACAGTTTTATAGTGCGGGTCGTTACGGACGCGGCAATACTAAATGTGTACTTTTATTTTTTTTATTTACATAATAATGTGTTTATTGGGGAAATATTTTTTTTTTAATTTATTTAGGGATTTTTTTAAATAGTTTTGCACAATATAATTTTTTTACATTGTTCCAGGGTGGGAAATTACTATATAATGTCAGATCGCTGATCTGACACTTTGCACAGCACTGTGTCAGATCAGCGATCTGACAGGCAGTGCAGGAGACTTGCCGGTGCCTGAGAGCAGGCGCTGACAAGCCACCTCCCTGCAGGTCCCCGCGGCCATCTTGGATCCGGGGGCCTGCAGGGAGGAGGACCTCGGAACAACGAGATCACATCGCATTGTTCTGAGGGTCTCCGGGAAGCACGCAGGGAGCCCCGTCCCTGTGCGATGCCTCCCTATGCCACCGGAACGCTGCGATCATGCTCGATCGCAGTGTGCCGTGGGTTAAAGTGCCAGGGGCGTGAGCGCTGCTGATCGCATATGACGTACTATTCCGTCCATGGGAATTAAGTCTCAGGGCACATGGACGGAATAGTACGTCAGATGGCAGAGAGGAGTTAAAAAGCCCATAAAAAAAGAAATATAAAGATATTTATAATTATCTATTTTTCTAATGGGCCTTTTTGTTTAGTGGAGAGCAATAGGAATAAAATAAGAACAGAAATTGGTCACTTTTCACCTGTTAACCAAGGAGTCCATTTAGAATAAACCATTTCCACTCGGCAATATAAAGGTACAACATGCTTTGGCCTTGCTCAATGGTCTTATACAGCCACTCACAAAGATGGCCACACACTGGACCTAATCTTCACCTGCCTCTGTTCTTCATCTAACCTCGCCTCTCCCTCTTTCTTACCACAATCTACTTACATTCTCTTCCTTGTCCTCTCCAGATCCACAATCGTCACTCCACAAACTTGAACACCCTCGCAGAAATCTCAAACACCTCGACCTACACTCACTCTCTGAATCCCTTCTCCCTGTTACAGACATAAAAAGTTCCTTACACAATGCAGATGCTGCTGTCGCTTTATATAACACTACAACAGCTGCAGCTCTCGAATTGGCCGCTCCCTCACACATACAATATCTCGCACAATCAACAGGCAACCCTGGCACAACAGCCTGACTAAAGAACTGAGGCGTGCTTCTAGGGTTTCTCAGCACAGATGGAAAAGGTTTCATTCCAATGAGTACTTCATCGCATTCAAACAGTCCCTCACTACTTTCGAGTCCACACTCTCACTGCAGCAAAATAAACTTACTTCTCATCTCTCATATCCTCCTTGTCTCACAACCCTAAACAGCTATTCAACACTTTCATATCTCTCCTCTGCCCAACAGTGCCTCCTCCCTCTCCTTTCAACTGAAGACTTTGCCTCATTTGTCAATCAGATGATCGATAACATCGGAGAAAGCTTTGGCTTACAGCCCCTCCTCATAACTTCTCAGCCTTCCTCCTCCAAAACCAGCTTCTCTATTACAGAAGATCAACTTTCCTCTTTACTCTCCAAATCACATCTCACACCTGCAAACTTCACCCATTCACTTTCCACCTCATCTCAAACCTCACCACAGTCTTCATCCCAACCCTAACCCATCTGTTCAAACCTGTCACTTGTGTCTTCCCCTCATGCTTCAAGCATGCCTCAATCACACCCATCCTCAAAAAGCTCTCCCTTGACCCATCCTCTCTGTCTATCACCCCATATCACTTCTTCCCTATGCCTCAAAACTGCTGTAACAACACATCCATTTTGAACTGTCCTCCCACTTTTCCCTCTTCAACCGCTTACAATCTGGCTTCTGACTGCACCATTCCACTGAAACTGCCCTAACTAAAGTCACTAATGACCTACTAATTGTCAAATCCAAGCAACACTACTGTCATCCTCCTCCTGGACCTGTTATCTGCCATCAACACAGTGGACCACTCTCTCTTACTACAGATATCATCACTTGGTGTGATGAAGGAACAGCCACCATATTAGATATGGGGCCTAATGCTCGCCTCATGTCTGAGCTGACCTGTCCCAGCTGCCATTTTGTCTGTTCACAGAGCCACAGGCAGCTAACTGCTCTTAAACCCCATGGCCTGTAGGCATATTGAACACAACAGGGTTTAGTCTCCACTGTGAATAACAATGTCTTTAGTATGCTAAGTAGATCAGGCCCAAAACAGGACTTCAAAGCTGGAGTACAAAGCCATGCCAGCATGGAGCCTGGAGATGCCTGGGGGCTTCAATTAGATTATACCTGTCAGCTAGACACAGAAAACGCATCCATTGTCTCTCCCAGCCACTACGACTCATTTCTAGGATTATGAATTATGAGCACATCTTTCAAGGTACAGACTCATAAAAAATATCTGCGTGATCCTGCAGACCTCGGGCATCTGACCGTGCGACTCCCAAGTTGGTGATGACTCGGGGACCTGAGATATAGAGATTGGGTCACGATGGAGGGCCAATCGGGCCATGTTCGATCTCCACGCCACAGGCAAAACATACTGCATTCGCTGGTACCTCTCGTGTCCTAATCCGATCGTCCTGGAGAAAGTTAACCCCTTTCTTAGATATTGGGAATAAATTCTGCAGGGAGCTAAGTGTGGACATTATTAGCCCACCCTCTGACACCGAGGGGAGGTACCTAGCAGGTTTAAGAACTGTGAGCGGATGGCAGACTCTCGCTATTCTCACAGAAGCCAAGACTATGAAGATCTAAGAAGGAACAAGGGACAGATCTGCCAAGGGAGCAGCGGCACATGTTTTGGGGACTGTCCAGCAACTAAGATTCTTACCTGTGGACCGCAGAGCTCCCGGCGTCCACATGCAACCTACAGCCTGGTAACATTGACCTTTAGCTAATACCTCTAAGCCATGTACCTTATTGTAATATTTTACTCTGACTGCAAATCCACTGTAATTCCGTTGTATAGCTTACTGTATATTTCTGTAATTATCTAGTGTGCCCTTAACGCAATTAAACCATAAAATTAAATTTGGCTGATGCTTTTACTCTGATCACGAATCTTAGTATACCCAGTGGGTAACAGGACAACCTCCCCGGCGGCCATTTGCTCTAGGTGCAGTTCCCTTACTGACCTGAGAGACAAAGGGGCCGTCTGAGAGCTGTGCCTGTGTAGTTACGTCACGTTGGTGACGTGGAAGGAACCGGGTTTCCTTCACACTTGGCATCACAGACTTGACCCCATCTTGGATCTCTCCGTACCTAGCAGACCGTACATTCAGCGTCTCCCACTCACACACCACCTCTTCATCTCGCCCCCTATCTGTCGATGTCCCCCAAAATTCAGTTCTAGAACTCCTGCTCTTCTTCATCTACACCTTTGGCCTGGGACAGCTCATAAAGTCCCACGCCTTTCAGTGTTACCTCTATGCTGATGACACACAGATCTACCTCTCTGGACCCGATATCACCTCTTACTAACCAGAATCCCATAATGTCTTTCCACTATTTCATCTTTCTTCTCTGCTAGATTAAACGTAACATGCACACAACAGAGTTCATCACCTTTCCCCCATCTCACTCAACCGCCCAACTGACCTAGCCATTAAAGTAAATGGCTGCTCACTCTCCCCAGTCCCACAAGCTCGCTGCCTTGGGGTAATCCTGAAATCTGATCTCTACTTCAAACCACATATCCAAGCCCTTTCCACTTCCTGCCGACTCCAACTCAAAAATTTTCTCCCGGATCTGCATATTTCTCAACCAAGAATCTACAAAAACACTAGTGCATGCTCTCATTATCTCCCACCTCGACTACTGCAACCTCCTGGTTTGTTGTGTCCTCTCGTCTAACACTCTCACACTCCTCCAATCTATCCTAAACTCCACTCCCCGACTAATTCACCTATCCCTGCCCCCGACCCCGCTATTCCCCGGCCTTCCCCCTCTGTCAATCCCTGCACTGGCTCCCCATTGCCCAGAAACTCCAGTTCACAACCCTAACCATGGCATACAAAGCCATCCACAACCTGTGTTCTCCATACATCCATGACCTCGTCTCCCGGTACCTACCTGCACGCAACCTCCAATCCTCACAAGATCTTCTCTACTCTCCTCTTGTCTCCTCTTCCCACAATCGCATATAAGACTTCTCCCGTGCTTCCCCCATAGTCTGGAACTCTCTACCCCAACACATCAGACTCTCATCTACCATGGAAACCTTCAAATGAACCTGAAGACTGGCCTTCCGACAAGCCTACAACCTGCAGTAACCACCGATCCACCAAACCGCTGCACGACCAGCTCTACCCTCACCTACTGTATCCTCACCCATCCCTTGTAGACTGTGAGCCCTCGCGGGCAGGGTCCTCTCTCCTGTACCAGTCAGTGACTCGTTTTGTTCAAGATTTTTTTTTTATTTGTTTTAATTAAGAATATCCCTTTTCATATGTAAAACGCCATGGAAGTAATGGCGCTATAATAACTTGCAAAAATTAATTCAGCTATGAACCTTGGATCTGGGCTACTCAACTAAAATCTCTCTCCAATTTATGATTTTCCTTTCGCTTATATAGTACCGACATATTTGTCAGCGTAGTACAAAATTCAGTCCTTGTTCCCAAAGGAGATCACAATCACCATTCCCTATTTCAAAAACTGGGGTCAGTTTTGTGGGATTTCAATTTTCTGTATTTTTCAGACTATAAGTGTTAGGCAGCAAAAAATAGGAAAACATGTTTTCTACTAATTAAAACTTCACTGGAGGTGCAAAGAAGTGTTGGGGGGACAAAATGAAATGCACTATGACACAATAGGGATGTAGTAGATCTGCAGCATGTGTATTATACACATATATCTTTACAGTATGCACATTAGGTACCCTGCAGTGCACAGTACATGCATTATCAGCACTGCTGCGTGTACACAGCTTTGCCAAATACACATGTACATACACACACAAACTCTGCTACATACATACACAACAGCTCTGCTACATCAATATACTGCTTTGATAAATGCACAGACATATACCCCAATGCTGCATGCACATCAAAAACACTCTCAGCCCTTCTACATGCACACACAGCTCTGCTAAATATACACATGAACATAACTGTGCTACATACGAAACACAAAACTGCTACATCAACACACAGCTCAGCTATATTAACATACACACCTCTGCTGAAAAATGTTTCTACACTGCCACAGTTTAAAGATCCTTCTAGGCATATACAGTCATGGCCAAAAGTTTTGAAAATGACACAAATATTATATTTTCACATGATCTGCTGCCCTCTGGTTTTTATGTGTGTTTGATAGATGTTTTTATCACAGACAGAAATATAATTGCAAACATATGAGTAACAAAAGCTTATATTGACAGTTAGAATGAGTTAATGCAGCAAGTCAATATTTGCAGTGTTGACCCTTCTTCATCAGGATCTCTGCAATTCTCCCTGGCATGCTCTAAATCAACTTCTGGATCAAATCCTGACTGATAGCAGTCCATTCTTGCACAATCAATGCTTTCATTTTGTCAGAATTTTTAGGTTTTTGTTTGTCCACCCGTCTCTTGATGATTGACCACAAGTTCTCAATGGGATTAAGATCTGGGGAGTTTCCAGGCCATGGACCCAAAATCTCTATGTTTTGTTCCCTGAGCCATTTAGTTATCACCTTTGATTTATGGCAAGGTGCTCCATCATGCTGGAAAAGGCATTGTTGATTGCCAAACTGCTCTTGGAGGGTTGGGAGAAGTTGCTCTTGGAGGACATTCTGGTACCATTCTTTATTCATGGCTGTGTTTTTAGGCAAGACTGTGAGATAGCCGATTCCCTTGGCTGAGAAGCAACCCCACACATGAATGGTTTCAGGATGCTTAACAGTTGGCATGAGACAAGACTGGTGGTAGCGCTCACCTTGTCTTCTCCGAATGAGGCGTTTTCCTGATGTCCCAAACAATCAAAAAGGGGATTCATCAGAGAAAATAACTTTACCCCAGTCCTCAGCAGTCCACTGCCTGTACCTTTTGCAGAATATCAGTCTGTCCATGATGTTTTTTCTGGAGAGAAGTGGCTTCTTTGCTGCCCTCCTTGAGACCAGGGCTTGCTCCAAGAGTCTCCGCCTCACAGTGCGTGCAGATGCACTCACACCTGCCTGCTGCCATTCCTGAGCAAGCTCTGCACTGCTGGTAGCCCGATCCCGCAGCTGAAACACTTTTAAGAGACGGTCCTGGCGCTTGCTGGTCTTTCTTGGGCGCCCTGGAGCCTTTTTGGCAACAATGGAACCTCTCTCCTTGAAGTTCTTGATGATGCGATAGATTGTTGACTGAGGTGCAATCTTTCTAGCTGCGATACTCTTCCCTGTTAGGCCATTTTTGTGCATTACAATGATGACTGCACGTGTTTCTTTAGAGATAACCATGGTAAACAGAAGAGAAACAATGATGCCAAGCACCAGCCTCCTTTTAAAGTGTCCAGTGGTGTCATTCTTACTTAATCATGACAGATTGATCTCCAGCCATGTCCTCATCAACACCCACACCTGTGTTAATGGAGCAATCACTGAAAAGAGGTTAGCTGGTCCTTTTAAGGCAGGGCTGCAATGATGTTGAAATGTGTTTTGGGGGTTAAAGTTCATTTTCTAGCCAAATATAGACTTTGCAAGTAATTGCTGTTAAGCTGATCACTCTTTATAACATTCTGGAGTATATGCAAATTGCCATTAGAAAAAGTGAAGCAGTAGACTTTGTAAAAATTAATATTTGTGTCATTCTCAAAATTTTTGGCCATGACTGTACAATGAATCACATGGCCTGAAAGGTTCTTCACCTGCAATATTTGTGCAGCCTTGTGGATGTGCAGGTCGTGGTAGTTTTTTCCCCTGCACTGCACTGATCAGACTGATCAGTGTTGGGTAGGAGAAGAAATGTTTTTGGTCAAGCGACTTGTTTGAGAACTGCTGTCGCCGTGTAACTCCAGCCTTAGAAATATTTGTGATGCAGTCATGTTAGGTCACAATGCGACACTAGGAAATCTTTAGATGCTATGTAGCCATCCGAAACATGTCACCATGTAACCCTGGCCCTTAGCATATGGGCACCTTTTGGAGGGGGTGGCGTAATTATTTTTTACCTAAATGCATGTAGTGTTGGTTAAAAAAAATTTTGGTATTGGGTCACATTAAAAAATTTGCACCATTCATTAACCACTGTAAGAAATTATTTATTGCTGACTGTAGAATGAGTTAATTAAGAATCTGTCAGTAAGCTCCTGATGGAGAGCTAATAACTCCTATTTTCTTTTCCTGAGTTCCTCTCAGCCGATTTATGAGCAGAAGTTTCAACCTTCATATGGTCATAAATCAGCTGAGAAGAGCTCAGAAGATTTGTCTCATATGTCCGATTTGTTTCACAGAAAATCTCCGATTTTGAAAGTCGGATCAAAATTGGGAATGCAAGTCAATGGACTATCAAAATGGAGGTGGAGAAAATATATATTTTTTAATTTCTCCATGTCCAAGAAAATTTGTTGACGCTCTACCCACGCTCTGATCAGAATAATCAGTCCTTTTGTCTCGTACGTGGAAGCATCTGACCTATGAATGAGGCCTGTGTTAAAAACTGTCAGAATGAGCTCACTGTTGAACTCTCAGTTAACTCATTCTGCAGCCGCCAGCAATAAACAATGCAAAACAGTCTATAGCAGGCAAATCCTACAAAAAATTAAAAAAAAAACAAATGTAACAATAATTTTTGGCCAAAGATACATTCATTTAGGTAAAATATATATAAGCGCCTCTCCCTCCCTCCCCTTTCCTGAAGGTGTACCCAGAGGAATCCAACAGTTTTGCTTTTATGGCATTTGTTGTGTGATAAAAATGTTCTGAGACCCGTATTCCCCCCAGTGATGGAATTGTGTGAATGCTGGCTTTTTGGGTAGTGAGCTGTAGCTTTATTACATAAGACATTTTGCTCACTTTTTATTGTATTTTTCTTGGTGCGGTGACCAAAAGAAAAGGCAATTCTGACATTTGTATCTATTTTTTCCTTTACAGCGTTTACCATACAGGTTAAAATATTTTATATCTTGATTGTACTTTTATGGACGCTGCGATACCAAGTATGCTTATTTTATTTTATTTTTTTACATTTTGTATATTTATTTTTTAAATGAGTATTCTCACTTTTTTTTATTCAATTTTCATTCTTTTCTTTTTAGTCCCCTACGGGGACTTGAACCTGTGATTATTAAGGAAACAGTGAAGAGAACAGCCAAAGACCAGGGGAATGGAGGAGAATGATGTTTAATTTTTTTTTAATTAAGTTCTTTTTTTTTTTTTCTTTTTTTTTTGAGACTGATGAATTTTACTCTGGTTTTGTGTGGAATCTGAAGCAAAACCCAAGATAATTGGATTTTTTTTTTTAGTTTTGAGGATACGCAACAAACCTGCAGTCCAATTTCCGCACACAATATTCCTGCGGCATGTGGATGAAATTTGCTGAAATCTCATCCACTTTTGTGGCTACGGTTTTCTGCTTTGGGTTTTCTATCCAAAAATCTGCACCTATTCTTTTTTTTTTTTTCATTTTGCTAATATACCCTGACAGTCTAAAGGTTCTCATGAAGAACTTCAAAGCTCAAAACGCGTTGGCAAGTCTCCCTGGATATTTTGCCTTTTTTCATGTTTTTAATGATGTGAATTAAAATATGTATTTTTTTTTTGAACCAGCCTAGGCAAGGCGAAAGCTGCTTAATAAATATGGTACATATTGGACTGTCCGATGGTCAGAAACATAAATCTATGAATCTATGTCTGCAAGAGGTGGCAAAGATTTGTCTAAGAATATATTGACATAAAATGTTTTTGGCAGTGGCACCCAAGGGTAACTGATGTGATCGGAGCAATAGTTTAACCTCTTATGCCCTTGTAAAGCTTATTGGCAGCATTGAAAGGACTTTAAAATTGCGTCCTCTACTTCTGATGGTCATTGGCCCCCTTCATGATGTGATTGAGGGGTACTGATTGTTTGCCATGGCAGCTGGAGGACTAATGAAGGTCTCTTTGTCTGCCATCTTAGAACTCCTATTAAGCCACAGTTCCAGCTACCAAAAAACAGCCCCAAAGTATAACACTGCCTCCACCATGCTTCACTTTGGGTATGGTGTTTTTTTTGGTGATGCGTAAGAAAAGGTTTCTATCTTGCCTCCTTACCCCACACACATGAAGAATACTGGAGATTGTTGTCACATGCATTACACAACCAATACTTGCCAGAAATACCTGTTTCTCCTTTAATGCTGATGCAAGCCTTTAGGCAGCCTCCCGGACCAATTTTCTTGTCATCTTTTCATAAATTTTAGAGGACTGTTCGGTTCTAGGTCATGTCACTGTTGTGCCAAATTTAAGTCCCTTCTTTATAACTGTGTTTACAGTGCTCCATGGTAGATCTAATGCCTTGGAAATAGTTTTGTACCCTTCTCCTGACTGATAACTTTGATCCCTTTGCTATGTTGTAAGCTGTTTATGGCTTTGCCTGGAAAATTCAACTAAGATAATAGAAGAATGCTACTAGAAGAGAAAAACTTTAATATTAATTTGAATCCCTGTGAATGATGACTGCTGTGTAACAAGAGGAGGTTACATGTGATTGGCTATTTCTGGACACAACTACATCCCAACAATAAGAGGGTGTTCACACTTATGCAACCACTTTATTTTAGTTTTGGTTGAGTCTGGTGCCGATATTTATCGAAGACTTTGTGCACAGTTTGGAGAAAGTGATTTGTCGTGAAGAAGAGTATATGAATGGATAGAGATGTTCAAAGAAGGTCGCGCAAGTGTCAGCCACGAAGAAGGACTCCCGTCCGCGACTGATGACAACATGGAGTGTGCACTCGATCTAATTCTGCTTGATAGACGAGTTACAGTGGATTATGTCCCCTGTAAGAAACCTCATGAAGACGAAGATTCACAACTGATGAAGAGGGGAAGACAGTGATGCATTCATGGCTCGCAGCGCAGCCTAAAATGTATATATTTTTTAATGCGGGAATATGAAAGATGGACAAAGTGTTCTAAAAAACAGATTTTGACGAAAAATGATGTATTTATATTTTCTAAAAGCTTATCGAAATAAATTCTACAGTCAGAATGCTCAAGAGTCAGGGGCCCAAGAGGTAAGAGGGGCCATTTCTACCTCCAAACCAGGTGCAATTTTGCATTTTTGGAGCTCTTCGGCTGCCAAGGGCCCATATATTGTTCTTGCACAGGGGCCCTTTTTCTGTCTGTGTCCTCCAGTGCGTAGTATGTCCCCCAAATTGGTATCGGTAAAAACTACAGCTCGACAAAGCAGAAAAAGTTAAAAAAAATAAACAGTTCTCAGAATTTTTTTTTCTATAAGGTTCTGAATTTTTTTTAACTGCAGTACTATAATATAAAATGTTTTGTGGGTTTGATATCGCTGTAATTGCACTGACTTTGAGAACTTCCCGTCAGGTCATTTTTACAGCGTAGTTAACGCCATATAAACAAAAATAATGGAAAATGGTAGAATGTTTTTTTGTGCCATTTGACAACACTTGAAATTTTTTTTTTTCCATTTTTTAGTACATTTTATGGTAAAATGAATGGTATCCTGCAACAAGCAAGCCCTGGTATGGCTGTGTCGACAGAACAGTAGAAAAATTATGGTCCTTGGAAGACAGGGAGGAATAGAAACAATAAAAAAAAGAAAGCCCAAACTGAAACAAATAAATAAAAAATGCTTGTTCTTTAGGGGTTAATTTACAAACACTGAAACAATGGAATTTGTGCACTTTTAATGATCATTTCTGGATACATTTGTTGTTACAGGATTGTATTTTCCCCATACATCGTCGGGCATAATGATGATTTTTTTTCTTTAGCTGATTCATGGCAGAGTGTTGGGTAGGCGCTTACTCTGTATTATTAAAGAAGTTGTTTAAGATTGGATAAAAACATGTCTGCTTTTTCCCAGAAACAGCGCCACACCGGTCTATAGGCTGTGTCTGGTATTGCAGCTTGACTCATTTGAGCTGCAATACCACTCATAGCCTTGAACAAGTGTGGCGCTGTTTATGTATTTAAAGAAAGCAGCCTTGTTTTTTTTTTTCAAATTGTGATTAACCCCTTTAAGCATTAAGTCCACTTTTCGGCATTGCCACCAAATGTCTTGCCTTGGGCTCGGACCAGTCTTCAGGACAGCGATGGGGCGGATAAATACCAGTTTCTGAGAGCAGCATATTCAGCGTGTCATTCATTATCAGTCTACCGTCAGGTCTCATCGGCCGCAGTGCGGCTCCTCCAGGTTACAGGTTTTGGATCTTCGGAGTTTTGGGAAACTTTGCGTCTCACTGATGAGTCGATGGCACAAGTCACCACTTATAATCCCACCTTTCCTTGTACCCTTGGGCAATAAATGGCATCGTCCATGTTTCTGACAGCAGAGAATGGTGCTTGAATTTCCAGTGTTCTCCAGAACATGCGGGTCCCTGTATGTTATCTAGCAAATATGGATTTTGGGGGTGTACAGTTCCTCCATGCCCCCTGGGATCTGTTCTGTCACAGGTTGTGGGGGGCCAGACTGAGGACAGAGAACGCTGCCCGGTGTTTCCTCAGCAGCAGGCGGATCTTCTCATCATCAGAGTCAGGATCCAACGGTTTGGTATATTCATCATCCTCATTCTCAGAGGGTGTCAGGTCCCCGGGGGCCCGAGAACCAAGGGATGGTGGCCCCGATGGGTCAACAGTGCTCTTCTTACGCCACTTAGTACGACGGTTCTGAAACCAAACCTGGGGAATAGTAATATGTGGTTATAAGGGAGGTCATTGTATATTTTTGCCTATCTAACTATCTATTATCTATTATCTATCTATTATCTAACTATTATCTATCTATCTATTATCTATTATCTATCTAATATCTATCTATCTCTCATATCTATCTATTATCTACCTATTATTTATCTATCTATTTATCTATTATCTATCTATCTCTCATATCTATATATTTATCGATTATGTATCTCTCATATCTATCTATTATCTATTATTTATCTTTTATTTATCTATCTATTATCTATCTATATCTATCTATCTCTCATATCTATCTATATCTACTATATTTATCTATCTATTTATCTATTATCTATCTACTCTCATTATATATTTATCGATTATGTATCTCCATATCTATCTATTATCTATTATTTATCTTTATTATCTATCTATTATCTATCTATATCTATCTATCTCTCTCTCATATCTATCAATTTTTTTTATCTATTGTCATCGCCATATTCTATCTATCATCTATCTATTTCTATGATATATCTATTATCTATTATCATCTTTTTCTATTATCTATCTCTCATATCTATTATCTATCAATTATCTATTTACCTCTCATATCTATCTATTTATCTATTTTCTATCTATTATCTATCTATCTATTATCTATGTATCAATTATCTATATATCATCTATTATCTATTTATCATCTATCTATCTATTATTTGTCTATCTGTTATCTACCTATTTATCTATCTATTTATCTATTATCTATCTATTATCGATTGTGTATCTCTCATATCTATCTATTATCTATCTATTATTTATTATCTATCACTCATATCTATCTATCTATGTATCACTCTATCTATCTATTTTATATGATATATCTATTATTTATCTATTTTCTATATATTATCTATCTATCTATTATCTATGTATCAATTATCTATCTATCTATCTACCTCTCATATCTATCTATCTATCTATCTATCTATCTATCTATCTATCTATCTATCTATTTATCTATTTCTATTGTATATCTATTATTTATTATCTATCTATCTATCGTTCATATCTATCTATCTATCTATCTATCTATCTATCTATCTATCTATCTATCTATTTATCTATTTTCTATTGTATATCTATTATTTATTATCTATCTATCTATCTATCGTTCATATCTATCTATCTATCTATCTATCTATCTATTATCTATCTATCTATCTATCTATTCTATCTATCTATCTATCTATCTATCTATCTATCTATCTATTATCTATCTATCCAATATCTATCTATCCAATATCTATCTATCATATCTATTTATCTATCTATTATCTATCTATTATCTATCTATTTTCTATTGTATATCTATTATTTATCTATTATCTATCTATTATCTATCCATCTACAACATATTTAAAAACATATCTGGTTATCGTTCTTTTTTTGTCTTTTTCTAGTTCTCTATATCAATCTGTGCAAATTTTTTTGAGAATCTCTATTTCTATGTAACATTTAATATTGAATCAGCCGTTCTCGATCACAATGAGAACACTGGGGATTATGATAACCGTTATGATTATAATACAATCCTGTAAATAATAAGAAATGTCACCAAGTCCAGAAGAACTCACCTTGACTTGGGACTCGCTCATGCCCAGGCTGAATGCCAGTCTCGCCCTTTCTGGCCCTGCTAGATATTTTGTTTGCTCAAAGGTCTTCTCCAAGGCAAAGATCTGGTGTCCTGTAAATGTAGGACGGGTGTGCTTCTTCCTTGTGGACACATCAGTGCTTCCTGTAGGACCTGATGACGGTTAATAAAACACTGAGATGTTGATTTCAGGGCCAAGAGAACCATTAGCTCATGCGGGTGTAAAACTTTCCGTATTTAGTGTTGGAAAGGTCAACTCCAAATTTTCAACATCTGTTGGGAAACCTACATGACTCCTAATATAGTCCCCGGCTTTGTATTACCCAGTACTTCATATGTATAATATTAAATAACTTAAATATCGGTATACACCTGTGGTGATAATTCAGTTGACAATCTCTTAGCTGATACATGATGATTCTGATGATCAAAAAAAAAAATTGACAAAAGTCCTAAAAAGTCAATTGGTCTTCAACCCACTAATAGAGAAAGTTTGGCAGCTCCCACACCCGTTAGATCTTTAGCAGATCCCAAACTTAACAATGGGCCCTCCCAATATTTCTGGACATATTCAGTATGAATTTATCATTTTCACCATTAGTTTTTTTTAATTTCTTCCTTGAAGTGTCTGTATCGATGTTTTGCGCCACCGCTAAAACCCAGGGTATCACAATCTTGAGCAACAAAAAAACTAGAAGATAGGGATTTGTTTTGAGGAATATTTACACTATAGACTCCGACTGAAAGAGTTAAAATTGATTTCATTGATTATCCTTTGTGACAAAAACTCCATATCATATTTTCCTGGACCCACTAGTAGTGGATTTTGTGATTAATTGCAGTCATACCTCAATTTTTAGATTTTTCAGTGGCGTTACGGTAGATAGTAAAACTAGTTTTAACTAAATCTAGTTATATGTTGCCCTTTTAGAAGATTTTTGGGTACTCACCGTTGCTGAGTGTCCGGTTGCTCGTTCTCCATTCCTGCCCAATATCCGGCCAAGCACCTTGGTTCTGGTTGCTATATGAGCTTCCACCTTTGGTCATAACGTTTCCTTGTTCACCAAAACAATCTCCTGTAGTTGACGCTCTTCCATATCCTGGAACTGTTGGGTAGGCTGGCAACATCCCACTATGTGGACCTGGTAGTGGTCGGCTAAGAATGTCGGAGATGCCGTGTGGCGTCCCAGAAGGGAGATGGCATCCCAGTACGGTGCTACTCAGCTTGTGAAAAGTTGTGTGGGCTGAAAACTGGCAACCAGGAGGGGCTTTAATTTCAGAATAGGGAGGCAACATGAAGGCTCCAGGATGATGAGTCTCCATGGTCCTAAATTACTTTAACTCAGTTGCTCTTCTAGTATGGTACCAGCGAGACGACTGGAGGTATTTTCACCATGGGTTAAACCCATGAAAAGTTAGTTGAGCTTTCTCCTGAATTCTGTTGGCTGAGTGTGCGTTCGTTGAGTGAAAGTAAGATGGCTAACCTCTTAGAAGGTCCAATTTCCAGATGTCTACTCTATTATCTCATTTTCTGTCCTGGCTTCTTAGCTCTTTTCATGTTACTATTCTATTGTAGAGTCTTCTCTCCAGCTCTTGGCTGTACTCTTCTTCTTTGTCTCCTTTTTGTTCGTTCTTCTACACTCTCGCTCTCCGTAATCCCACTGGTTTACTGTCTCACCTTGTTCTCTCTCTCTCCCTGCCCGGCTGTGTGTTCCTCACTATCTCTCACTCCGTCACTGTCTCTTTCAATCTCTCATTTCTCACTTTCTCGCTGCTTCTGTGCTCTCTTTTTCTTCCCCCCTGTGTCTTATTCTCTCCCCATATTGCCTTCCACTCTATCTCATTCCTTCTGCAATCATCATTTCCTTTGTTCTGGTTCCTTTCGTTCAATTTCTCCACCTAGATTCCCCCAAGCTTTCCCTTCGTCTCTGTAAGATTCGACGGTTTCACATCGTATTTCAGAACTTTGTGTACACCTTCACTCCTTTGGAGCCTCCGGGAATTTTCCTGGTTGCTTCTTGGTCTAGTTGTCTTCTCCTTCCAAGTATCTATATCTCATTTCCTACACTCCAGTCCCAACAACTTTCCGTCTTCTTCTAGCCCCGTTCACCAATTGATAAGAATACTATTCAGGTGAGCTATATTTCGCTTTCTCACCTCCCTTCCCCCTTCATTCCACGTAGTTATTGGCCGAGGTGATGGCCAACGATTGGCCGCTCCCCGCAGCCTTCGCACCCTGCCGGACGTCCCTAGATAAATTGAACTTTAAGATAGGGAATTAATGAGTTTGATTTTTCCACTGAGATGTTTGTCCACAATCTGACACTGCCTATCCCCTCTCCTTCACCATGGGATTTATGCTTCGTAGATAGATTACGGAATGCAATCAGGATCTCCAATTTGGCAAATCTGTCCTTAATATCTTTTATGTTATTTGAAGCCTATAATTTTACATTATTCGAGATAAGTTACGGAATATACCAGATCTTGTTTTCACTTGCTGATTATTATTTTTTTTTTTTACTCATGGAACGATCAATATTTCTACTTCGAAACTTTTAATTATTTCCGTGACTTGTACTCATATCTTGGTCAATTAAGATACGACCATTTCTGATAAGATGTACGAAGACAGAGAAAATGTGTTGGCCTTAAAGCTAGAGGAGATAAGGGAACTGAGGTACAGGTTTCCAGCCTACCAACATTAGAGCGAGTCCGCTCCAAAAAGTGCCAGAAAAATCACTAAAAAATTACTTTCTATACATTTCTATTGTACAGTGTAAAAAAAAAAAAAAAACTTCCAAAATGTTTCAGGAAACAAAAAAAGTTCTCCAAAAATTCCCAAAGAAAGAAATGGCCGGAGCAAAGCCTCTCCGCCCTCCTCCAGGAGGCGTGGGCGGAGGCCAACATGATGGGGGGGTTGGAAGGGTTAGGTGTGGGGAGGAGTATTTAGATTAGGGGTCTATATAGGGAAGTGGAGTAGGCTTCAGGTCAGTTCCAGCTTTAGCAAAAAACAGTTACCATGTCCGATGTGGAGAGAGCTCTGGAGCTGCTCAGGGAGACGGCTTTATCGCAGCCTTCAGGGTGGTTAGAGGCCCAGGTCGCAGGTATTGCTCCTGGTACCTCCAGGCAGTCAGCCCCATCTCCGGTTAGGGAGCGGCGGTCGAGAAGGGTGAGGCCCCCTGAGCGGCTGTCTCCGGATGCAGCTCCCAGGGCCTCGCGTCGGCGTAGGAGCCCCTCTGGGGACCCTCCAGGCCGGGCGCCACAATGTTCCCGGGCTAGCAGGCCTCGGCCTGGGAGGAATCCGGTTGCTCGGCGGGGCCCTGCGGCGGTGTCTAGGCCTCCGCCTCGCGCTAGTGGGGGGGCGGAGCCAGCACGCGCTAGACGGCACAGGCGTACAGGATCTACGGGGGGCCGCGGCAGTGGTACCGCCACCAGTGGCCTGCTTTCCGGCAGGGCCAGTGTCTTCATCCCCCACTGACAGTGGGGTAGCAGGTCTGTCGGCAGGCTGTGGTAGCGGTAGGCAGGTGGTGCGGCCTGGCTCATCACGCAGGTCACGACTAATTAATGACAGGGCAGCGGCCTGCTTGGCGGCAGGGCTGGGGCAGTTTTCCCTCACAGGCAGTGAGGCGCCAGGTTTTTCGGGGGGTCGCCTGAGTGGGTGGCCTGCTCTCACCACCAGCAGTACGACGATTAGCCCAGTAATTGGCGCGACAGCGGCCTGCAGCGCGGCAGGGCCGGGACCATTGACCCTGCTACAGGGTGGCGGGGGAAGTCATCCGGGTATTAAATAGGGATCACGGGGGCCATCGCTGTGCAGGCCCTTAGTGCGACGGGTGCTAGGGACGTGGCGACCCAGGTAGTGGAGACATTTGGGACTCAGCGGTCGGGATCCTCTCTGGAGTTTGGGCCCTCGACACCAGTCGTTTTCGAGGGGAGTCCTAGTCATCAGCAGCAGGCCACTGGAGTCGCCGTCGTTGGCCAGGACGGAGTGGAGGCATCCGAGGATCCAGGTTTTTCGGCTGGAGGGCTCACAGCTCCCTCGCAGCCCGGTGAGTACACCTCTTTGTCTGGCGTTCGTCACCCAATTTTATCTTCTACACAGTGTTGGGGGGGTCAGGTGGGCGATTATCAGGGCTGTGGGGGTTCTGCGTCCAGTGGGGAAGTGACTGGGGGCGTTAGGGACATGTTGGTGGGCGTGCGGGACTTGTTGTCTCGTTTGGAAAGGGGTTTGAGTGGTTCATCTCCGTTGGCTGCATGGGTTGGGTCGCAGGCTGGTGGGCATACCGGGCCGAGTGGGTCAGAGTTGGCGGGACCTGTCGGCGAGCCGGTGTCGGTATCAGTACAAACTGAGAAGGAGAAGGTGTGTCGTGTGCATTTGGATGATAGGGCACAAGGGGAGGTATACGTATGTTTTGAAGGCCCATTGGGGGCACATTTGAAGAAGGAAGTTAGAGAGTGCATTTGGAAGGACGAATATGTGGAGATTTTCTCGTTGTTGCCTCTTGGGAAATTTAACTTAGATAAGAGTAAAAAAGAGGACAGTAAAAAAGAGGAGGAGGAAAAACGTAGGTGGCGCTTGATTCCCCAGACGTTTGTTAATTGGCAACAAGCTTTCGCCATTTTGGCAAGTGTCATTGGGGAAAAGGCTCCGGATAATTGTTCGGCCCTATTTTGCTATTTGGATGCCATAGGTGAAGCTTATAGGGTATATGGCGGGCAAGCTTGGCTCAGGTATGATGAACAATTCCGGCAGAGGAAGGCAGTCCGTCCTGCGATTCGTTGGGATCAAAAAGATATTGGTCTGTGGATGCGGGTCATAGCGCAATACAAATTTAGCCATTCCTTTCATGGGGGGGCTGGGAGCACCAGCCAGAGTAAAAACACCTCCGGCACAGCCGGGGGCAGCGGGCAAGGACAGGCAGGAGTGCATAAGTCGGGGGTATGCTGGCAATTTAACGACGGCCAGTGCAAGTTTGGGGCGAATTGTAAATTCAAACATCTCTGCTCCACTTGCAATGGCGCCTCTCACGGAGCATCCAAGTGTTTTAGGAAAGGAAAAGGAAAATTTGGAAGCGGTAATTCGCAAGGGGGAGACCCGGTGAAACTGGAAAGGATGGTCCCTTATCTAAATAGATATGGGACCGGGAAAAAGCGGCATTGTTGTACTCTGGTTTTAAGGACGGTTTTGTTATTCCACATCCCCATTTGTTATTCCGCGAGTACTGAAAAACCTGCGGTCGGCATTGTTACGTCCCAGAGTTGTTTCGGATAAGCTGGCAAAGGAAGTTTTGTTGGGTAGAATGGCTGGTCCTTTTATGTCCCCCCCCCCTTTTCAGATTTGGTTGTCTCCCCTTTGGGAGTCGTTCCAAAAAAGGAGCCGAATAAGTTTCGATTTATCCATCACTTGTCATACCCGCGGGGCAGGTCAGTGAATGATGGCATTGATCCTGAGATTTGTTCTGTTGTTTACTCCTCGTTTGATGAGGCGGCGCGGTGGGTGAGAAAGTGTGGTCGTGGGGCCCTTTTGGCCAAGACAGACATCGAGTCTGCGTTTCTCTTGTTGCCAGTGCACCCTGATAGCATAAAGTTACTGGGTTGCTATTGGGATGGTGTGTTTTTTGTTGACAGGTGCTTACCCATGGGGTGTTCCTTATCCTGTGCGTATTTTGAAGCTTTCAGTTCTTTTCTTGAATGGGTGGTACGAGACGTTTCGGGTTTTGATTCGGTTATTCATTATTTGGATGACTTCTTGTGTGTTGGGCCAGCGGATTCATGGCGGTGTTCTAGGATTTTAAAAGCAGTTCAGTGGGTGGCTGAGCGGTTTGGTGTCCCGTTGGCGCCTGACAAGACGGAGGGTCCAAGTACGTGTTTGTGTTTTCTAGGGATCGTTATTGACACCATTGCATGGGAGTTCAGGCTTCCTGAGGACAAGCTATCGGCGTTGAGAGTGGAGGTGGTCAGAGCGTGTCGGTTGAAAAAACTGTCATTGCATGATCTTCAGTCGTTGTTAGGGAAGCTGAACTTTGCTTGTCGGGTGATGCCGATGGGGCGAGTTTTTTCACGTAGGCTGGCAAGCGCTACTTCAGGTGTTCGAGCCCCTCATCATTTTATCAGGTTGTCCGCGGAGCTTAGGGCGGACTTGTCAGTTTGGGAATCTTTTTTGGAGGGGTACAATGGCCGTTCCTTGGTAATGGCTGAGGTTGTTGACAATGATGCTTTGGACTTGTTTACTGATGCGGCCGGCGGGATTGGTTTTGGGGCTTATTTCAAGGGACAGTGGTGCGCATCTCATTGGCCCAGAGAATGGGTAGAGGGGGGCTTGGTGCGTAACATAATGTTGTTGGAGATCTTCCCGATCCTCGTGGCTGTTCATTTGTGGGGGCACATTTTTCGTAATCATCGAGTGCGCTTTAATTGCGATAATATGGGAGTGGTATGCGCGATTAATGGTCTCACCGCATCGTCCCCCCTGTGGTTCGGGTGTTGCAGGAATTGGTGTTGGTATGTTTGTCCTTGAATGCTCATGTTACAGCGACTCATGCTCCTGGTGTGAAGAACGAAATTGCTGATTCTCTTTCTCGTTCACAGTGGGATCGTTTCCGTGGGTCTAACGTGTCCGGAGGAGTTATGGAAGGTGGCTTTTGGGCCGCAGGGTCGTTGATCAGGTCTTCGCTAGCCCCCAAAACTTGGGAGGCGTATCAGGCTGTTTGGCGGATGTGGGAAGGGGTTTTCGCAGCCGGTTCAAACATTGGCATCGGACACGATTGGGAGCGAATTTTGTTGTCCTGGTTGGGACAGGGTGCGACGGAGGGTTGGTCTTGCGCGAAGGTATCACGGGTTTTGGCCGCTTTATCTTTCAGTTTTTGTTTACGGGGGATTCAGGATTTTACAAAAACGTTTTTGGTTAAGCAGGCAGCGAAAGGATTTCTTCGTGTAAAAAGTCGGGGTGATACTAGGCGCCCGATTTCATTTGGTATATTAGAGCAGTTGGGCCTTGCGTTAGAGTCGACGTGTTCCTCGAATTTTGAAGTGGCGTTGTTTCGCTTAGCTTTTTCGTTCGCATTTTTTGGGGCTTTGCGGGTGGGTGAGCTGGTTTCGCCGAACAAACTTATTGTAGGCGGGTTATTGGCGAGGGATGTCGTGTTGACTTCGTGGGGTGTTGAGTTTTGGCTGCGGAGGTCTAACACAGATCAGGCTGGTAAAGGTCGACGGGTGGTTTTGTGTGATGTGCAGGGCTCTTTAATGTGTCCGGTACAATGTTTCCAGCGCTTTCGGGAGTTTCGGCCTAGCCTGGTCGGTTCTTTGTTGTGTCATGCGGATGGGGGGTAGTTTGTCTCGGTATCAGTTTGGTGCCATTTTTAAGAAGTCTATTCTGGTATTGGGCATGGATGATTCTCGTTTTGCTCCTCATTCTTTTCGAATCGGGGCAGTGACGGAGGCAGCTACAGGGGGTTTGAGTCCGGCGTCTATTCAACATTTTGGCGGTTGGAAGTCAGGTCGGTATCGGAGTTACATCAGGCCTTAGTTCGTTAAGTGGCTGGAGGGAGATGCCTGGGAGGGTAGTGTTCTGTATCCGGGTACTCTGGTATTTGGTATTTTAGCCTTGTTTTCTCTTTTCAGGTATCGTGCCTTTGCTTGTGTGGATTTTTGGCCATTCCTTCGTTTACTGGGGAGCGTTGCGAGCTGATGTCAGGAACGAAGGTCGACAACTGGGTTTTCACAGGAGCATGGCTGTGGTGCGGTGGATTGGTTTTAGAGGAATGGAATGGAGAAGGGTTCTCCAGGAAATACATGGTTGTGTTTTGATGGACCGTGCTCCTGACATTTTAGTTCTCCATGTTGGGGGCAACGATCTGGCGATTCGACCTTTCCGGGAATTGGTAAAGGACAGGATTGTTTGCGTTTGTGGTTATTATATACAGGCGTTACTATTGTTTGGTCTGAAATTGTTCCACGCTGGCGATGGCGTACGATGAGGTCCTTGGTAAAGGTCAACAAGCCAAGGCCAGGATAAAAGTGAATAGGGCAGTTTCTTCATTTATTGTTAGGAATGGAGGAGTGTCAGTGCGGCATTTTGATCTGGAGAAGGGCGAGGGCGATTTTTGGTTGGCGGACGGGGTCCACCTAAATGGGGTAGGTTCTGATATTTGGGCGCTCGGCCTTCAAGAGGGGATAGAAAAGGCCATGGCATTGCGGTTTGGGGGGGTCTCGGGCCATTGAGGTGTTCAAGGTCCGGGGTGGGGGGGGGGAGTCCTTGAAGTCGGTTGGAAATTGGTTTTGGGGGACTCTGGATAGGGTCTCCTCCGTCTGAAGTTACGTTGATGGTGATCTGGTGAGATGTGGTCGGGGAGTTCCGCAGGAGTGGGAGGATCCCCGAGGAGCTGGGTGAGCAACATATCATGGTGTGCGTTGGTGCTCCTGAGCCTGTGGGGTAACGGCTGGGAGTAAGATGATGGGTGTTGTTCACAGCAATTTCGGGTTAATTCACCAAGATCTTGTGGCTTCAAGGACTCCTCCTCAACGTTCAAATATTATAAAGCTATGTTATCATTTGGTATTTTGTTAATGTTTGTGTATTTAATAAAAGGCTGCTGTGGCCATTAGAATTCCAAATATTTTGGGCTCTGTGTATTTGTGAGCGGCGTATTGGGGTGGGTATTTTACTGGTTGGGTGGTACAGGTGATAGGTTACATTAGACTCCCCGCAGGTAAGCGACTTGACAATACCAACGTCAAGAAGAAACGTTTCCTGTAGAGGTTTCCACTAGAAAACTAGCAGTTTTTCAACCCCGCAAGAAGCACAAACAAAACTGAGTGCACGTAGCCTAATTAAGTGTGCAATAGTGGTACCTAAAGTAGAAGGATGAAGGAAGATGTTGATGCACAAGGAAGAGTTGTGAAGGCACATGTGTTATGTATCTGTCTCGGATCCGGGCTTTGCTCCCTTCATGCCGGTCCGCTGAACTCTTTTTTTGCTCCATGTTGGGCTTTGCAGTTGGCCCTGTATGATCCCTTGTGATCATGTGCCTGGGGCTATATAAGGCTCTTGGTATTAAGACTTTTAAGTACCTGCAGTCTCCAGGACCGCTGACACGCGTTCCCTGTCACCTGTATGCCTGCGGCCTCCAGGACCTCTGCTACCCGTTCCAGGTCTCCTGTCTGCCTGCAGTAAACAGAACCTCTGCTACCTGTTCCCGATCTCCTATCTGCCTGCGATCTCCAGAACCTCTGCTACCTTTTCCCGATCTCCTGTCCGTCTGCGATCTTCAGGACCTCTACTATCTGTTCCCTGTCTCATGTCTGCCTGCAATCTCCAGGACTTTTGTTACCTGTTTCCTGTCTACGCACTGCCTGCAATCTCCAGGATCTCTGCTCCCTGTTCCTGGTCTCCTGTCTGCCTGTGATCTCCAGGACCTCGACTATCGGTTCCCTGTCCCCTGTCTGAACCTTTGTTACCTATTCCCAGTTTCCTGTCCCCCTGCGATCTCAAGGACCTCTGCTACCTGTTCCTGGTGTCCTGTCCGCCTGCGGAGTCCAGGACCTCTGCTACCTGTTCCTGGTCCCCTGTCTCCCTACGATCTCCAGGCCCTCCTCTCTCTGTTCCCGGTCTCTGGCCCTCCTGTGATCTCCAGGACCTCTACTATCTGTTCCCTGTCCTCTGTCTGAACCTTTGTTACCTATTCCCAGTTTCCTGTCCCCCTGCGATCTCAAGGACCTCTGCTACCTGTTCCTGGTGTCCTGTCCGCCTGCGGAGTCCAGGACCTCTGCTACCTGTTCCTGGTCCCCTGTCTCCCTACGATCTCCAGGCCCTCCTCTCTCTGTTCCCGGTCTCTGGCCCTCCTGTGATCTCCAGGACCTCTACTATCTGTTCCCTGTCCTCTGTCTGAACCTTTGTTACCTATTCCCAGTTTCCTGTCCCCCTGCGATCTCAAGGACCTCTGCTACCTGTTCCTGGTGTCCTGTCCGCCTGCGGTGTCCAGGACCTCTGCTACCTGTTCCTGGTCCCCTGTCTCCCTACGATCTCCAGGCCCTCCTCTCTCTGTTCCCGGTCTCTGGTCCGCCTGTGATCTCCAGGACCTTTGTTACCTGTTCCCGGTCTCCGGTCCGCCGGCGGTCTCCAGTACTTCTGTTACCTGGTTCTTGCGTGCCTCACCTACCTGCTGCACCATGACCCGTGTACCCACCTGGGACGTGCTGGAAAATGAGGCTCTGACTGACGATGAAGCATCGCAGAGATTTGACAACTCTACTGAGTCCTGCAGGGCTCTCTTGCTCAGTGAGCCTCCTGAACGTTCTGGGAAAATTGGTAAGTATGATTATAGGCAAAAATCCTAAAATTTATATTTCTCCAAACTCTATGCAATTATATCAGAAATGGCTAATGTGGCATCAGCTAGTTGACAGATTATGTATTTACTTGTACTCAGATCTATCCTGTTTTATAACTGTATCTAAAATTGGAAAGGGTACTTTACAGTTAGAGCAGTCAGACTGTGTAATGACCAACCGCCCAAAATAGTAATGACAGGAACTATAGTGGCATTTAAAAATGGTCTGGAGGCATTTTTCTTAAAGGGTTAATGCCACCAGCTTTTTGCCACCTAATCGGAGAGGAGCATGATGTAGAGACAGAGACCCTGATTCCAGCGATGTATCACTTACTTGGCTGCTTGCAGTAGTTTTCATAAAATCACTATTTTATCAGCCGGAAATTATCACTAGAGGACAAGTAAAATTACTGCTATGTACTCCTCCACATTCATGATCTCTATATAACTCCGCCCCCAGCACTGATTGGTAGCTTTCTGCCTATGCACAGTGTATACAGAAGGCTGCCAAATAGATATTTGATACACTGCTGCTTTTGCAAGTTTTCCCATCTACAAAGAATGGAGAGGTCTGTAATTTTTATCGTAGGTACACTTTAACTATGATTTTTACATAATTAACATTTTATTGCATGAAATAAGTATTTGATCACCTACCAACCAGCAAGAATTCTGGCTTTCACAGACCTGTTAATTTTTCTTTAAGATGCCTTTCTACTTTGCACTCATTACCTGTATTAATTGCACCTGTTTGAACTCGTTACCTGTATAAGACATCTGTCCACACACACACACACACACACACTCAATCACACTCCAACCTCTCCACCATGGCCAAGACCAAAGAGCTGTCAAAGGACATCAAGGACAAAATTGTACACCTGCACAAGGCTGGGATGGGCTGCAGAACAAAAGACAAGCAGCTTTTTGAGAAGGCAACAAATGTTGGTGCAATTATTAGAAAATGGAAGAAACACAAGATGACTGTCCATCTTCCTCGGTCTGTGGCTCCATCCAAGATCTCGCCTTGTGGGGTAAGAATGATTCTGAGAAAGGTCAGGAATCATCCCAGATCTACAAGGGAGGACATGGGCAATGACACTACGTCGTCATGGATTAAAATCCTACAGGGCATGTAAGGTCCCCCTGCTCACTCCAGCACATGTCTAGGTTTGTTTGAAGTTCACCAATGACCATCTGGATGATTCAGAGGAGGCATGGGAGAAGGTCATGTGGTTTTTGGTATGAACTCCACTCGCCGTGTTTGGAGGAAGAAGGATGAGTACAACCCCAAGAACACTGTCCCAACTGTAAAGCATGGTGGGGGAAACATACTTTGGGGGTGTTTTTCTGCAAAGGGGACAGGATGACTTCACCTTATTGAAAGGAGGATGGATGGGGTCATGTATCATGAGATTTTGGCCAACAACCTCCTTCCCTCAGCATTGAAGATGGGTCTGGCTGGATCTTCCAGCATGACAATGACGTGAAACAAATAAACAAAAAGAAGGACCAGCATATCTAAGCTAGTGTGAATAGGCGCCAACCAAAGAAAGCATACAAGTCAAAAAGACTCACTATACACAAGAGCACTTGCTCTTCTGACTCCTCTGTACACAGGAGCACTCGCTCTCCAGACTCACCATACACAGGAGCACTAGCACTTGCTCTCCAGACTCACCATACACAGGAGCACTCGCTCTCCAGACTCCACCATACATAAAAGCACTTGCTCTCCAGACTCACCATACACAGGAGCACTTGCTCTCCCGACTCCACCATACACAGGAGCATTCGCTCTCCAGACTCACCATACACAGGAGCACTTGCTCTCCCGACTCCTCTATAAACAGAAGCACTCGCTCTCCTGACTTCATCATACACAGGAGCACTCGCTCTCCCGACTCCTCCATACACAGGAGCATTCGCTCTCCAGACTCTACCATACACAGGAGTGAGCCGCCCGCCAGGGCTGTGGGGTACTCGGCACCGAGCCCGTTCACTTCTATGGGGGATGTCACGGTAGCTGCAGCTCGGTCCGTGGCCCTGGGGCTCACCTTAACCCCTTCACCCCCAAGGGTGGTTTGCACGTTAATGACCGGGCCAATTTTTACAATTCTGACCACTGTCTCTTTATGAGGTTATAACTCTGGAATGCTTCAACGGATCTTCGCGATTCTGAGATTGTTTTCTCGTGACATATTGTACTTCACATTAGTGGTAAAATTTCTTCGATATACCTTGCGTTTATTTTTGAAAAAAACGCAAATATGGCGAAAATTTTGAAAATTTTGCAATTTTCAAACTTTGAATTTTTTTTTCCTTACAAGAGAGAAATATGTCACACAAAATAGTTAAGAAATAACATTTCCCACATGTCTACTTTACATCAGCACAATTTTGGAACCAAAATTTTTTTTTGTTAGGAAATTATAAGGGTTAAAAGTTGACCAGTGATTTCTCATTTTTACAACAAAATTTACAAAGCCATTTTTTTAGGGACCACCTCACGTTTGAAGTCACTTTGACGGGTCTATATAGCAGAAAATACCCAAAAGTGACACCATTCTAAAAACTGCACCCCTCAAGGTACTCAAAACCACATTCAAGAATTTTATTAACCCTTCAGGTGCTTCACAGGAGCTGAAGCAACGTGGAAGGAAAAAATGAATATTTAACTTTTTAGTCACAAAAATGATCTTTTACAAACTTTTTTTTATTTTCACAAGGGTAAAAGGAGAAAATGGACAGATAAAGTTGTTGTGCAATTTCTCCTGAGTACGCCAATACCCCATATGTGGGGGAAAACCACTGTTTGGGCACACGGCAGAGCTCGTAAGGGAAGGAGCGCCGTTTGACTTTTTCAAACTAAAATTGGCTGGAGTTGAGATTGGACGCCATGTCGTGTTTGGAGAGCCCCTGATGCGCCTAAACAGTGGAAACCCCCCACAAGTGACACCATTTTGGAAACTAGACCCCCTAAGGAACTTATCTAGATCTGTTGTGAGCACTTTGAACCCCAAAGTGTTTCACAAAAGTTTATAATGCCTGGGTGTGAAAAAAAAAATAAACAATTTTCCACAAAAATGATTTTTTAGTCCCAAATTTTTGATTTTTCCCAAGGAAATTGGACCCCAAAAGTTGTTGTCCAATTTGTCCTGAGTACGCTGATACCCCATAAGTGTGGGGGGAAACTGTTTGGGCGCATGGCAGGGCTTGGAAAGGAAGCAGTAACGTTTTGGAATACAAACATTGATGGGGGTCATGTTCCGCTTGTAGTGCCCCAGATGAGCCTAAACAGTGGAAACCCCCACAAGTGACCCCATTTTGGAAGCTAGACCCCTAAGGAACTTATCTAGATCTTTGGTGACCACTTTGAACTCCCAAGTGCTTCACACAAGTTTATAATGCCCGGGCATGAAAATAAAAAATCCTATTTTTTTTCCCACAAAAATTATCTCTTAGTCACTAATTTTTTATTTTCCCATAGGTAACAGGAGAAATTGGACTTCAAAAGTTGTTGTCCAATTTGTCCTGAGTACGCTGATACCCCATATGTGGGGGGGAATCACTGTTTGGGTGCACGGCAGAGCTCGGAAGGGAAGGAGCACCATTTGACTTTTTCCAAACAAAATTGGCTGGAATTGAGATTAGACGCCATGTTGCATTTGGAGAGTCCCTGATGTGCCTAAACAGTGGAAACCCCCCACAAGTTACCCCATTTGGGAAACTAGACCCCCTAAGGAACTTATCTAGATCTTTGGTGAGCAATTTGAACCCCCAAGTGCTTCACACAAGTTTATAACGTAGAGCCGTAAAATTAAAAAATCATATTTTTTCCACAAAATTGATCTTTTCACCCAATTTTTATTTTCCCAAGAGGTAACAAGACTCCAAAAGTTATTGTGCAATTTGTCCTGAGTACGCTGATACCCCATATGTGGGGGTAAACCACTGTTTGGGTGCATGGCAGAGTTTGGAAGGGAAGGAGCGCCGTTTGACTTTTTCAACGCAGAATTGGCTGGATGCCATGTCGTGTTTGGAGAGCTCCTGATCTGCTTAAACAGTGGAAACCCCCCACAAATGACACCATTTTGGAAACTAGACCCCTCAAGGATGTGTGGTGAGCACTTTGAACCCCCAAGTGCTTCACAGAAGTTTATAACGTACAGCCGTAAAATAAAAAATCTTTTTTTTTTTTTACAAAAATGATTTTTTTGCCCCCAATATTTTATTTTCACAAGGGTAACAGGAGAAATTGGACCCCAAAAGTTGTTGTCCAATTTGTCCTGAGTACGCTGATACCCAATATGTGGGAGTAAACTACTGTATGGGCGCACGTCGGGGCTCGGAAGGGAAGTAGTGACGTTTTGGATTGCAGACTTTCATGGATTGGTCTGGGGGCGTCATGTTGCATTTGGAGAGCCCCTGATGTGCCTAAACAGTAGAAACCCCCCACAAGTGACCCCATTTTGGAAAATAGACCCACAAGGAACTTATCTAGATGTGTGGTGAGCACTTTGAAGCCCGAAGTGCTTCACAGAAGTTTATAGCGTACAGCCGTAAAAATAAAAAATCCTTTTTTTTTTTACAAAAATGATTTTTTTGCCCCAAATATTTTATTTTCAAAAGGGTAACAGGAGAAATTGGACCCCAAAAGTTGTTGTCCAATTTGTCCTGAGTACGCTGATACCCAATATGTGGGAGAAAACTACTGTATGGGCGCACGTCAGGGCTCGGAAGGGAAGTAGTGACGTTTTGGATTACAGACTTTGATGGAATGGTCTGGGGGCGTCATGTCGCATTTGGAGAGCCCCTGATGCGCCTAAACAGTGGAAACTCCCCACAAGTGACCCCATTTTGGAAAATAGACCCTACAAGGAACTTATCTAGATGTGTGGTGAGCGCTATGAAGCCCCAAGTGCTTCACAGAAGTTTATAACATACAGCCGTAAAAACAAAAAAATCATTTTTTTTTTTTACAAAAATGATATTTTCGCCCCCAGTTTTTTATTTTCCCAAGGGTAACAGAAGAAATAGGACAAATTGCACAATAACTCTTGGGGTACAAAGTACGCTGATACCCCATATGTGGGGGTAAACTACTGTTTGGGCGCATGGCAGAGCTCAGAAGTGAAGGAGCACCGTTTGACTTTTTCAACGCAGAATTGGCTGGAATTGAAATCAGACGCCATGTCACATTTGGAGAGCCCCTGATGTGCCTAAACAGCAGAAACCCCCAATTCTAACTCCAACCCTAACCCCAACACACCCCTAACCCTAGTTCCAACCCTAACCACAAACCTAACACACCCCTAACCCTAATCCCAACCCTAACCCTAATCCTAACGTTAGCGCCAACCCTAACCCTAACTTTAGCCGCAACCCTAACCCTAATGGGAAAATGGAAATAAATAAATTTTTTTAATTTTATTATTTTTCCTAACATAGGGGGTGATAAAGGGGGTTTGATTTACTATTTATAGCGGGTTTTTGTGATTGGCAGCTGTCACGCTAAAAGACGCTTTTTATTGCAAAAAGTAGTTTTTTGCATCACCACATTTTGAGAGCTATAATTTTTGCATATTTTGGCCCACAGAGTCATGTGAGGTCTTATTTTTTGCGGGACGAGGTGACGTTTTTATTGGTACCATTTTTGAGCATGTGACGTTTTTTGATCGCTTTTTATTTCGATTTTTGGGAGGTTAGAATGAACAAAAATCAACAATTCATGAATTTCTTTTGGGGGAGGCGTTTATACCGTTTTGCGTGTGGTAAAATTGATAAAGCAGTTTTATTACTCGGGTCAGTACGATTACGGTGATACCTCATTTATATCATTTTTTTATGTTTTGGGGCCTTTATAGAATAAAAGCAATTTTATCTAAAAAATTATTATTTTTGCATCGCTTTATTCTGCGAGCTATAACTTTTTTATTTTTTCGCTGATGATGCTGTATGATGGCTCGTTTTTTGCGGGACAAGATGACGTTTTCAGCGGTACCATGTTTATTTATATCGGTCTTTTGGATCGCGTGTTATTCCACTTTATGTTCGGCGGTATGATGATAAAGCATTGATTTTTTGCTTAGTTTTTTTTTTTTTTTTAAGGGGTTCACTGAAGGGGTTAACTAGTGGGATAGTTTTATAGGGGGGGTCGTTACGGACGCGGCGATACCAAATATGTGTACTTTTATTGTTTTGTTTATTTTATTTACAGGAAGAAATGAATTTATTGGGGAATATTTTTTTTTTTCTTATGATTTTTTTTACCACTTTTTATTTTCATTTTTTTAACTTTTTTACTTTGTCCCAGGGTGGGACATCACAGTATGTTAGCAGATCGCTGGTGTGACAGTGTGCACAGGCACTGAGGAAGCCGCCTCCCTGCAGGACCCCAGCGCCATCTTGGATCCGGGGACCTGGAGGGAGGACGGACCCTCAGTACAGCGCGACACATCGCGCTGCCCTGAGGGTCTCAGGGGAGCGCGCAGGGAGCCCCCTGCCTGCGCGATCCTCCCCTGTGCCCCCTGGTACAGCGCGATCATGTTTGATCGCGGTGTGCCAGGGGTTAATGTGCCGGGAGCGGTCCGTGACCGCTCCTGACACATAGTGCTGGGTGTCAGCTGTGATACGTACTATCCCGTCCATGGTCATACGGGCCCAGGTACCATGGACGGGATAGTACGTCTGATGGCAGTAAGGGGTTAAATGTGGGATATTTACAGGGGATTAAAGTGTTTGTAGAATGTTCGTGACGCCACCTGTGGTTCCTGGTCAGGGTGACCAGCTCTGCTGGATAGGTCCACTGAAGGGTTGGTATTAGGCAGCAAGGTGTTAAGCCTTCCACAGGTAAGGCTGGGGACCTTCAGGGTAGTTAAGCTGTGTAGGGGTGCAGGATGGAGGAAGGTAGTTCGGTCGCAGGTGTAATAATGTGAACACACACACAAAAGTCTCTTTCTGTACCTTTACTGATGGAATTGCAGGCACATCCCGGGATACTGGCAGGGTGAAGGATGCACGTCCAGTTCTTCCCACTGAGTAGGTGTAGGGCCTCCTTACTCCTGTAATGTGAGTCTCTGACCTGTATGAAACGAGGCCTAACTCTGTCTTCAACTTTACACCCGGCTGACTTTGTGTATGGCCTTCTATTGGAAAGAACACAGTCTCTAATGGTTGGCCGACCAGACTACTGTCTTCCTGACCTAGTTACGTATCAACACTCATTGGCTCTGGGAACTTGAAGTACTCCAGGATCTCCGATATCTCCTACTGGTCGTGAAGAATCCAGCAAGCTCGGACCCGGTGTCCGGTTAATCAGAGTAGAGGTAAGCTATCAATGCTATTTCCACCTCTGTCACTCTCTTCTTATCCACTCGCCTTTCGTCCTACTCGACCCTCACACTATCACACGCTAGCAGATGGTGGACTGCTTCTTCTCCTTCTTCACCGCTCTCAAAGCGTCGGCACGCTTGCTCACTGAACTGAACTCGGTTGACTCAGTGCTGACTAGGCTGGAGTGGCTTTCTTTCCACTTGTACTAGCCTCCACACGTTTAAACTAAGCTTGGAGCTGCAGACTTCAGATTCCTTCTTGAAAAACTGAACTCTCTCTCTTGAGCTCTGCTCTGTGTGCTAGACTGCACACACTCTCTTCCCTCCGAGAGAACTAATCTCTACCTCTGTGTCTTCACCATCCTTATATACACTCAAAAGGCTCCCTCTGGTGGCTCTAGGGATTGGTGAAGATGTGTGTATGCATATTGGGTCCTCTAGTGGTCATTACCTTCGGTGCATCCCTCTGGGAAGTAAGAATCCAGGCACAGCTGGGCTCTACAGGAACACTCGCTCTCACGACTCCATCATACACAGGAGCATTTGCTCTCTCAACTCCTCCATACAAGGGAGCACTCACTCTCCCAACTCCTCCATACAAGTGAGCACTAACTCTCCCAACTCCTCGATAAACAGGAGCACTCGCTCTCCCGACTCATCCATACACAGGAGCACTCACTCTCCCGACTCCTCCATACACAGGAGCACTCTCTCTCCCGACTCCTCCATACACAGGAGCACTTGCTCTCCCGACTCCTCCATACACAGGAGCACTTGCTCTCCCGACTCCACCATGCACTGGAGCAATCGCTCTCCCGACTCCACCATGCACTGGAGCACTCGCTCTCCCGACTCCTCCATACACAGGAGCACTCGATCTCCTGACTCCTCCATACACAGGAACACTCGCTCTCCCGACTCCACCATACACTGGAGCAATCGCTCTCCCGACTCCACCATACACTGGAGCACTCGCTCTCCCGACTCCTCCATACACAGGAGCACTTGATCTCCTGACTCCTCCATACACAGGAGCACTCGCTCTCCCAAATCCATCATACACAGGAGCATTTGCTCTCCCGATTCCTCCATACAAGGGAGCACTCACTCTCCCGACTCATCCATACACAGGAGCACTCGCTATCCCAACTCATCCATACACAGGAGCACTCGCTCTCCGACTCCTCCATACACAGGAGCACTCGCTCTCCCGACTCCATCATACACAGGAGCACTCGCTCTCCCGACTCCACAATACACAGGAGCACTCGCTCTCACGACTCATCCATACATAGGAGCACTCGCTATCCCAATTCATGCATACACAGGAGCACTCGCTCTTCGACTCCTCCATACACAGGAGCACTCGCTCTCCCAACTCCATCATACACAGGAGCACTTGCTCTCCCGACTCCACAATACACAGGAGCACTTGCTCTCCTGACTCCACAATACACAGGAGCACTCGCTCTCCCGACTCCTCATACACAGGAGCACTTGATCTCCTGACTCCTCCATACACAGGAACACTCGCTCTCCCCGACTCATCCATACACAGGAGCACTCGCTCTCCCCGACTCATCCATACACAGGAGCACTCGCTCTCCGACTCATCCATACACAGGAGCACTCGCTCTCCCGACTCCTCCATACACAGGAGCACTCGCTCTCCCGACTCCTCCATACACAGGAGCACTCGCTCTCCCGACTCCTCCATACACAGGAGCACTCGCTCTCCCGACTCCTCCATACACAGGAGCACTCGCTCTCCCGACTCCTCCATACACAGGAGCACTCGCTCTCCCGACTCCTCCATACACAGGAGCACTCGCTCTCCCGACTCATCCATACACAGAAGCACTCCCTCTCCTGACTCCTCCATACACAGGAGCACTCGCTCTCCCGACTTCTCCATACACAGGAGCACTCGCTCTCCCGACTCCTCCATACACAGGAGCACTCGCTCTCCCGACTCCTCCATACACAGGAGCACTCGCTCTCCCGACTCCTCCATACACAGGAGCACTCGCTCTCCCGACTCCTCCATACACAGGAGCACTTGATCTCCTGACTCCTCCATACACAGGAGCACTCGCTCTCCCAAATCCATCATACACAGGAGCATTTGCTCTCCCGACTCCTCCATACAAGGGAGCACTCACTCTCCCAACTCATCCATACACAGGAGCACTCGCTATCCCAACTCATCCATACACAGGAGCACTCGCTCTCCGACTCCTCCATACACAGGAGCACTCGCTCTCCGACTCCTCCATACACAGGAGCACTCGCCTCTCCCAACTCCATCATACAGAGGAGCACTTGCTCTCCTGACTCCACAATACACAGGAGCACTCGCTCTCCCGACTCCTCCATACACAGGAGCACTTGATCTCCTGACTCCTCCATACACAGGAACACTCGCTCTCCTGACTCATCCATACACAGGAGCACTCGCTCTCCCGACTCATCCATACACAGGAGCACTCGCTCTCCCGACTCCTCCATACACAGGAGCACTCGCTCTCCTGACTCCTCCATACACCGGAGCACTCGCTCTCCCGACTCCTCCATACACAGGAGCACTCGCTCTCCCGACTCCTTCATACACAGGAGCACTCGCTCTCCCGACTCCTCCATACACAGGAGCATTCGCTCTCCCGACTCCTCCATACACAGAGAGCACTCGCTCTCCCGACTCCTCCATACACAGGAGCACTCGCTCTCCCGACTTCTCCATACACAGGAGCACTCGCTCTCCCGACTCCTCCATACACAGGAGCACTCGCTCTCCCGACTCCTCCATACACAGGAGCACTCGCTCTCCCGACTCCTCCATACACAGGAGCACTCGCTTTCCCGACTCCTCCATACACAGGAGCACTCGCTTCCCGACTCCATCCATACACAGGAGCATTTGCTCTCCTGGCTCCTCTATACACAGGAACATTTGCTCTCCCAACTCCATACACAGGAGCACTTGCTCTGCTGAGCACTCTTCTGTTCTCTATGAAAGAGCCACTTTCAGACATCTTTGATGGCAGCTTATCTTTGATAAAGCAAAAGGATAGTCAGTCCAAAAGAGGACGGCAGGTTCGGCCGACTTTAGTTAAACATGTAAGGAGGCATTTAGTTAAAAGTATCAACAGTTTCAAGAGTTGGAACTTCAATTAATAAATTATCACTTACTATAGTGGGAAAACACTCTAATACAAGTGAGTCCCTAAACCTGAACTCCCTTCTATCTGCCTGAAATGAGAATGACTTTAAAGAAGCCCTCCTCCTCCTCTACCGATCAAAATTTTTATCCTCTTAAAATATTGCAATCATCGTATTATATAGCACTGTGCAGTTACAATTGCTCATTTTGCCTTTCTAACCGGCTAATTATTCTCTTTTCCATTAGGTCTATGGCATCACATGATTAAAAACTGATTAGCTGATTACTTCTAAGCTCTGTGTGGGAACAGGAGGTCAATTTTCTCTGCACAAGTTATAAGTCACTGGAAAAGTCCCTGCAGGGGGGAAAAAGAGGTTGCAGCTGGGTCAGGAGTTGAAGAGTTGAATGAGTCACAGAGAGACAAGAGACTTCCTGTTTCTACATAGAGCAGAGGAAAGAGAAAATATATTTGGGTAGAAAGGCAAAATGAGCAATTGTAAGTGCACAGTGCTATATAATATGATGACTGCAATATATTAAAAGGAAAAAACTCTGATGGGAGGAATGCTTCTTTAAAGGGACTGTGTCAGCACAAAATGACTGTTCAAAACAATTACAGGCACTTGGTGCAGCCAACATTTAAGGGCACATTCCCAACTATTTGGTTTCCAACTCTCTCTGCCCTTTTCTCTGTCTATATGAAGCCAGAGCTGTCAATCAATTAAGGGGGAGGGGAGGTGGAGATAGAGGGAAAATCCTTAGGATAGGTCATCAATGTCTGATCGGGTGGGGTACGGCACCTGGCACAACCGCAGATCAGCTGTCAGCCGGAAGTGCTCACTTACGGAGCTGGTCATCTTCTGGTAGTAGCCGCCACAGGGTACTACACATCCGCCTCCTATTCAAATCAATAGGACTCGGCAATGTAGTACCCCACAGCAGCCACTACAAGTAGACGGAGCAGTTCGGGAAGTGAGTACTCCGGCCGGCGGTGGCCAATGACAGCTGATCAGCGGGGGTGTTGGACCCCGGCCGATCGGACATTGATGACTTATTCTAAGGACAGGCCATCAATGTAAAAGTAGTGTACAACCTCTTTAAATATTTGGCTACGGCAAGGATGGACCAAGCGTCGTTACTTGGTTTGAACTCTCATTCTGTGCTGACAGAGTCCCTTAAAAGAGCATTTCTCACTCCAGAGAACATCGCAATCTTGTGCTTTATATATACAACTCCCTGATTTCCATAAGGCCTGTATAATGTTTCAGCAGTGACAATACTTGAGTATTAGTTTTGCCCCTTGTGACTCACCTGTATTGGGTGGACATTCCAACAATAAAAAGATTATCTATAGTGGACAAATCCTTTAAAACATTTCTGATCCTTCTTCAACTATGGTAGACAGCGAAGGACCATTTTGCAGGCTCTATACAGGTAGGTATGTACAGTAGATATGAGTGTTAGCAGAATCTAGCGATATAAACCTTATGTCTAAAAATTTTATAAAATGTAAAATATTTATAAAAAGTAAAAAACAATCAAAAATGTAGCATATTCTATTTCAGAATAATCTAGATCCTCGTTTGTCTGTCTTGAGTGTATACTGGCTTAAATTTATGTGCTATGTCTGCATTATTTGTCATTTTATTGTAGTCTTTTATACACTGCTCAAAAAATAAAGGGAACACTTAAACAACAGAATATAACTCCAAGTAAATCAAACTTCTGTGAAATCAAACTGTCCACTTAGGAAACAGCACTGATTGACAATCAATTTCACATGCTGTTGTGCAAATGGAATAGACAATAGATGGAAATTATTGGCAATTATCAAGACACACTCAATAAAGGAGTGGTTCTGCAGGTGGGGAACACAGACCACATCTCAGTACCAATGCTTTCTGGCTGATGTTTTGGTCACTTTTGAATGTTGGCTGTGCTTTCACATTCGTGGTAGCATGAGACGGACTCTACAACCCACACAAGTGGCTCAGGCAGTGCAGCTCATCCAGGATGGCACATCAATGCGAGCTGTGGCAAGATGGTTTGCTGTGTCTGTCAGCGTAGTGTCCAGAGGTAGGAGGCACTACCAGGAGACAGGCCAGTGCACCAGGAGACATGGAGGGGGCCGTAGGAGGGCAACAACTCAGTAGCAGGACCGTTACCTCTGCCTTTGTACAAGGAGGACCAGGAGGAGCACTGCCAGAGCCCTGCAAAATGACTTCCAGCAGACCACAAATGTGCATGTGTCTGCACAAACGATTAGAAACCGACTCCATGATGATGGTCTGAGTGCCAGACATCCACAGATGGGGGTTGTGCTCACAGCCCAACACCGTGCAGGACGCTTGGCATTTGCCACAGAACATCAGGATTGGCAAATTCGCCACTGGCGCCCTGTGCTCTTCACAGATGAAAGCAAGTTCACACTAAGCACATGTGACAGACGTGACAGAGTCTGGAGACGCCGTGGAGAGCGACCTGCTGCCTGCAACATCCTTCAGCATGACCGGTTTGGCAGTGGGTCAGTAATGGTGTGGAGTGGCATTTCTTTGGAGGGCTGCACAGTCCTCCATGTGCTCGCCAGAGGTAGCCTGACTGCCATTAGGTACCGAGATGAGATCCTCAGACCCCTTGTGAGACCATATGCTGGTGCGGTTGGCCCTGTGTGTCAGCAGTTCCTGCAAGATGAAGGCATTGAAGCTATGGACTGGCCTGCCCGTTCCCCAGACCTGAATCCGATTGAGCACATCTGGGACATCATGTCTCGCTCCATCAACCAACGTCACGTTGCACCACAGACTGTCCAGGAGTTGGCGGATGCTTTAGTCCAGGTCTGAGAAGAGATCCCTCAGACCATCCGCCGCCTCATCAGGAGCATGCCCAGGCGTTGTAGGGAAGTCATACACGAACGTGGAGACCACACTCTACTGAGCATCATTTTGACTTGTTTTAAGGACATTACATTCCGCTTTAATATTGTGTGTGACTCCAAATCCTGGCCTCCATTGGTTAATAAATTTGATTTCCATTGATGATTTTTGTGTGATTTTGTTGTCAGCACATTCAACTTTGTACAGAACAAAGTATTCAATGAGAATATTTCATTCATTCAGATCTAGGATGTGTTATTTGAGTGTTCCCTTTATTTTTTGAGCAATGTAAGGCTATGTGCACACGTTCAGGATTATTTGCGTTTTTTTCGCGTTTTTTTGTGGGAAAAAATGCGTCAAAAACGCATGTATTAAGCATCCTATCATTTAGAATGAATTCCGCAATTTTTGTGCACATGGTGCGTTTTTTTACGCGAAAAAAACGCATCTCGAAAAAAGAACCAACATGTTAATTAATTTTGTGGAATTCTAGCGTTTTTTCCCGCTATATTATTGACCTAGAAAGTTCATGAAAAAATTGCGGTAAAAACGCATAAAATCCACGCAAAAAAACCGCACCAAAACGCGCAAAAATGCACCAAAAACACGCTTTTACCGCGAAAAAAGTCCGGTTTTGCTCAGGAATATTCTGCAAACATTCCTGACATGTGCACTTAGCCTAATAATGCAGCTTTAGCCTTTCCCCTCTGACTGCTGCTTGTGATAGGGTTCTCCTTGTCTGCTTTTACAAGCAGGAGACAAGCATGGGAAACAGTATGAAACTGAATCAAATAAGAATACACTTGAAATTATTCACACAGCACTTACAGATGGAGTTTTAGAACTGTAGCCTATCACTGTATGGATATCTACTAAATCACCTTCTTTAATAAGGCAGAAATAATATCTTCAGCTGTTTGGGTGTACTTAAAGACTCTAGTCTAACATGTACAAAGTTGGACAAACATGTCGATATCGGTGGGATTGGCTGACATTCTAATGTGTATGGCGGCCTCAGAGTCTCCCCTGACAGATGATATTGGGGAGAGAAGAATTCAATCTGCCGAATTTTAATGACCGATCTTTTTGTTCTCTGGGAAGTAAGCTGCTGCTAGATGAGCATAACAGCAACACTGTCATATATAGACCCCAGGAGCAAACAAAGGTGCCAAGTCCGGGTGTATAAATGAGGTGTGTGACGCCCTGTCCCTCCACATCTATCGACCTTCTTGTGTGTCCATCTTACAGACTGCTGCAGTCTCCGTGTGTCACCATATTGTCCTCCTTTAGGCCTTCCTTGCACATTAGTGGTTTTATCGTGCCCATTTTCTTTACCCTTGTGCCGGATCCGATTTTTACCTTACTTTTACTTATTTGCAAAGAAAAACTGATGGAGGTTTCCCAAACTTCTCCTAGTGGACAGTCATTGAAAAATCGACAGCACACGGATGTCACTCATTAGCCAGGAGTCTGCTTTTGTTGTTTTTAATGGGTGTCTCGTGCTTCCATTTTTCTTTTGTGGATCATTAGTTGTAAAAAAACAAAAAACAAAGCCCCTTACATTTGAATTGCGGCATAGAACATAATGTGCCATTGTGATATTCGTGAATGAGCAATATGTCCACAGCAGAAAAAAATGCAGCGCTCGCAAGTCTGGTCTGTTTTATGGCTGAGAACAGGCGGCTCCTGTAGCCAGCCGTGATGTGCACCAGAACACGGACCGAGTCATGTCTATAAGTTACACGATAATTTCAATGTTTGTCAGAACTTGATCTAAGGAGAATATCTTCATCATACGGCGTCTGATGAACACGCAACGTATTCTTTTAGGTTCCCATAGAATCTGACATATATTATACTAATGCTTCTGTATAAGCTCAGATGTAGACGGTACAGTAGGATGTCAAAGAACTGCAACACTGGGCTCATACACTTCTTTGATATCCTACTGTTCCTCCAAGAAACTCAGAGGAGATAACATGACCATGTGCACGATAATATGTAATGTGCTGTAATTGTGCACAATGATATACCGTCATGGCCGAAAATGTTGGCACCCCAGAAATTGTTCCAGAAAATGAAGTATTTATCTCAGAAAATTATTGCAATTACACATGGTTTGTTATGCCCATATATATTTCCCTTGTGTGTATTGGAACAGCACAAAAAAGAGACAAGAAGACGAATTCGACATAATTTCACACAAAACCTCCAAAATGGGCAGGACAAAATTGTTGGCACCCGCAACTTAATATTTGGTTGCACACCCTTTGGAGTAAATAAATGCAATCAATCGCTTTCTATAACCATCAACAAACATTGGAATGTTGGAGCACTCTTCTTTTGCAAAGGATCTCTCCATAGATGTTCAATGGGATTTAGATCCGGACTCAATGCTGCCACTTCAGAACTCTTCAGCGCTTAGTTTGCATCCATTTCTGGGGCTACTTGAAGTAGGTTTGGGGTCAATGTCCTTCTGGAAGACCCATGTCCTAGGACAAAAACCCAGCTTTCTGACACTAATATATTGCGACCCAAAATCATTTGGTAATCTTCAGATTCCATGATGCCTTGCACACAGTCAAGGCACCCAGTGCCAGAGGCAGCAAAACAACTCCAAACAACATCTATGAGCCTCCACCATATTTGACTGTAGGTACCGTGTTCTTTTCTTTGTAGGCCTCATTCTGTTTTCAGTAAATTGTATAATGATGTGCTTTACCAAAAAGCTCAATCTTCGTCTCATCTGACCACAAGAAGCTTTTGCACAAGGATTTTCGCTTACGTACATTTTGGAAAACTACAGTCTAGCTTTTTATGTCTCTGAGCTATCAGTGGAGTCCTACTGGGTCTCCTGGCATAGTGTTTCATTTCATTTTAATGTGGATGGATAGTTTGAGCTGACACTGTTGCACCCTGAGCCTGCAGGACAATGTAAATTTCTTTGGAGCTTGATTGGGACTGCTTATCCACCATCCTGACTATCTGTGTTGCAACTTTTCATCATTTTTTCTCTGCTGTCCATGTCCAGGGAGATTAGCTGGAGATGAACTTGTAACCTTGAGATTGTTGATATTTTTCAACAATAATTTTGGTTCTCAAGTCTTCAGACAGTTCTCTTCTCTTTCTGTTCTCCATGCTTTGTGTGGCAAACACAGACGCTTAAAGGGAATCTGTCACCCTAAATTGGCGGGATATTTAAATGATGGCAGTCAGGTCAGATGGGCGGTGTTTTGGGTACTTGCCTTAACATGTTGTTCGCCGCTGTCTCCATTATTTCTGGGAATTGTAGTCGTTGCCCTCCATATAACGCGCCTGCGCATTGCAATCTGCGGGCAAAGCATACTGCACGTGCACAATTCAAGATTGCAATGCGCAGGCGCGTTATATGGAGGGCAACGACTACAATTCCCAGAAATAATGGAGACAGCGGCGAACAACATGTTAAGGCAAGTACCCAAAACACCGCCCATCTGACCTGACTGCCATCATTTAAATATCCCGCCAATTTAGGGTGACAGATTCCCTTTAATGCAAAGATTGAGTCAATTTCTCCCTTTTATCTGGTTTCAGGTGTGATTTTCATATTGCCCACACCTGTTACTTGGCACAGGTGAGTTTGAACAAGCATCACATGATTGAAACAAAGTTCTTAAACCACAATTTTGGTGCCAACAATTTACTCCGGCCCATTTTGGGAGTTTTAAGTAAAATTATGTCCAATTTGCCATTTTTGTGTTGTTCTAATACACACAAAGGAAATAAACATGTGTATAACAAATGTGTAATTGCAATCATTTTCTGGGAGAAAAACATCATTTTCTAGACCAATTTCAAGGGTGCCAACACTTTCGTCCATGACTGTATAATGTGTTGTTACATGACCATGTGCATGATGAGATTAGATTTACATACAGAGATGAAGAGGCCATATCTCAGGAACGAAGAGGAGCAGGAACAAAAGAAAAACACTTCCAGATTCAGGAGAACACGGACATTTACACCAAGTTTTTTTTTTTTTTTTTTCAAAATACATATTTACATATCAATACCAAGAGCCCAAAACAAATAACTGCAAAAACTAAGTAATATCGATAACACAGAGATAAATAGTCTAAATTGCAAAAGTGAAAAAGAATTTTATTACAAATGACATAAAAACACATGTATAAAACAATATGAATGACAATGATTAGGGAATCTGCTAAATCCAGAAACGGGGAGCAAGAAAAGGCATGTGGTCCCTTAAAATATCTATGTTAGCGTAGGGCATTGACTGCATATGGGAGTAAAAGACTTCCCTTAAAGCAATGAGATTCAACACCAATGTAACATACTAACATTATCGTCTTCCATACAGGAACCAGAGGTGTAAATAAACATTGCTAATACATGGTAACTAAAGCGCATTGCTCAGAACACTTACATGACATGTATAGTACACTTGCTGCGCCGTCGCCCCAACGCATTTTTATAAATTTTGGGTTCTCTTGGGTTGGGGGGTTTTTCTGGTTTTTTAGTCTTCTATATGATTTTAATTTCTGTGTTTTTCTCCTCTCTTAGCATCACCTTGGTTTATCTTGAATGGGCTTGTAATAATAACATGCAGCCATACATATGTTTGCATCCAGTGACATGGGATCTTTTTGAACAAAATCTTCAATCAATTTTTTCGTCCGCAATTTAGACATGTTTCCCTCTCTATTTCACGTATATTTGTTGCACTCATATATTTTGGTTTATTATTTGTATGAGTTATTATATACTCTATACACCAACCATAATTGATGATGTATTGTACTAATCGGTGAACTCAGGGTTCTTTCTTTGTCACAGTTCTGCATATTGATGCTTATATCTCGTTGTCGTATACCCATGCCCTGGGAGTAATGAATTAGTTTGTGTACCCATGGTATTGATATACCTTTATATATCTATACACTGTATATTGATGCATTATCCATGTCATATTTGTGTTTTTTTGGCCATGGAAATTTATGCTATATGGTACACAGTATTGTTTTATCACTATCCATGTTTACTTATCACATCACATATGCACTATGATTCCCACGGTTAATATATGCGTCGTATTGTATGTATTTATTTGTTGAATTCATGACATCTACTATGTGCTGGTTCTTCCTGCCAGTGCGCATGCCCGGTGATACTCACCTTCGGATAGCTGGGTAAGCGGACATCTGAGGATCGAGGCGCAGGCGCCGTCTCCATGACGATGGCTGACGCTTCTGTCACACGTCCGCAAGCTCACTTCCTGTTCATGAGGGTGACATCACCTGAGCATGCGCCGCTATGGAGCAGGATGTAGTTTATAGTTAACACCACACAGCTGTCTTTTAAGCCCATTTACTTATGTTAAACCTCGGACTCTGATTGGTGGACTTCAGTTTAAAAACGCAATCCCCTCTCCCCAAGGCACGCCTCCTGACGAAGAAGCGAAACGTGCGTTGGGGCGACGGGGCAGCAAGTGTACTATACATGTCATGTAAGTGTTCTGAGCAATGCGCTTTAGTTACCATGTATTAGCAATGTTTATTTACACCTCTGGTTCCTGTATGGACAGACGATAATGTTAGTATGTTACATTGGTGTTGAATCTCATTGCTTTAAGGGAAGTCTTTTACTCCCATATGCAGTCAATGCCCTACGCTAACATAGATATTTTAAGGGACCACATGCCTTTTCTTGCTCCCCGTTTCTGGATTTAGCAGATTCCCTAATCATTGCATTCATATTGTTTTATACATGTGTTTTTATGTCATTTGTAATAAAATTCTTTTTCACTTTTGCAATTTAGACTATTTATCTCTGTGTTATCGATATTTACATATGACAAGTGATAGATCCTCTTTAATTTTTATACTTTGGGTTGATACCGGATGTAACCTAGAATACCTTTGCTTGAATGATGAACTCTGGTGAGCCCCTGTTGCTGCTTTTGGAGGTAAAATTGGGTATATTATGGTTTTGTTTTTCAAATGTGTTGTATTTTTTTTTCATAAAAGCTAATAGGTCTGCAAAAAAAAACATGTCTCGGCACATAAAGCCTATTCAGCTGGTGAAAGTCCTGCTCTCAAGATCATCATATCTGACATGTAGTTCTTCTTCAATAAGTATGTAACTTTACTAAGGCCATGTTTCCGGTCTGAGTTTTTGATGAATTTTTTTATGCTGCGTATTTTTGAGAAAAAAAGCAAGTAACCTATTTTACTTAATGGGTACAGAAAATCTGCAACATGAAAAACTCCCGAATTTGGCCTAAGCCCCCCCCCCAGTTCTGCGCTAGAAATGTAACTCAACGTCGCCGCCGTGTGGTCACTCTGGATATTACACTTTGCGCACAGATTGAACGACTCGCCATGAGATTATATTGCATAGTATTTATTCCCATATGAGCAGTTATTGTACAATCAGCTTCTTATGCATATCGGAAATTGCATCTAAAAAGAGCGCTGGAGAGGTTGTGAAGGTGAGTGCTTTTGTCTCTTCTCTCTCCGGAGCAGGGCTGGAGGGTCTTGGACTTGGGATAACTGTAGTGGGGAGGGGGGGGGGGGTTCACTTACATCCTTTTTTTTTTAAATATATAGAATTCTCCCCTCCCCCCCTAAAGCTGGAACCACATTCCTGAGTCAGGGGGGCAGTTTAATCCCCGCACCCCTCCTACCCCTATACAGACAGAGCATCTCTACGCACTTTCGGCCCCTGGTAATGAGCATGCTGCACTGTATAAAGACGCTGCGCATCCATGCTGCACTGTATGAGAGTGAGTATCTCCATACACTCCCAGCCCCTGGTAATAGACATGCTGCTCTGCAATGTAATGAGACTGGTTATATCTATACACGTCCGTCCCCCCCGGATATAAAGGTACTGACTGCACTGTACAATAATGCAGACTATCTTTATGCACTACCGGTAGCTTGAGAATAAGCATGCTGCACTGTATAATGGTGCCGAGTGCCCCCCTAAAAATTGCCATAGCCACCTAAAAAAAAAAAAAAAAAAAAAAAAAAAAAAAGAACATGCCGCGCTGTATACTGGTACTGAGTATCGACATACACTTTTATAACCCTCTAGGGGTGAAGACGCGCCCCTTTAAGGAGTATTCTCTAACGCGTAGCCCTTTTGCTTTCGGAGAAAATTAAAAAAAAAAATAATAATTTTTTTTTTTTTAATATATGGGGGGAGCGCAAATTAGGTGCAATATGTTTGGTCTGCCCGGTCAACGTTGTGCTGTGCCCTATGGCCCGGAAGACGATCCTAACCCAGGCGGAGGGATTCTCCTATTGCTGTTTGTCGACGGACAGACATAGACTATAAATTAGGCAGGGGGCGTTGGGGGGCTCCTTTAATGCTGCCGTAGAGTGTAGAGACATACTCAGTACTGATATACCTCTGAGACATAAAGCATTTTTTGCAGCAGGGATAAGGTGTAGAAGGGAAAAGGTTAAGTGTTACCCACTTTTTCCAGGCTGTAAAAATCCATTAATGCCCCCTGTTCCCTTCTGGGGTTTAAGGGGATAATGGCTGGGGGGGGAGGAAGAGGGGATAGCAGGTGAATTTGAAGGGTGGGGGGGGGTGATTCTGTCCTCTTCCCCAATGTCATCTCATGCATATTACTTTGTAACATGCAGGGTGCAAATCTTCATGCCATGAGCATACAGGGGGGTGAGCGTCTGCTTCGGACTTTGGAGGGGGAGGGACCCCTCGGCGATTTATTCTTCCGGGAAGGGAGATGTCTGCTAATAGATGAGCGAGGAGGAATTCGGTTCTGATTCGTAGTCTGTGGGGAGGTTGCAGTAAATGGCAGTCAGGTCGGCTTCAATAGCTTGTACTTGAGGTGTAGTTCTGGGCAAAGACAGAAAAAGGAACGTTAATATTGACATTATTATCACCATTATAATAACCTGCACAGGAACTATAACTGCCATCTAGGCTTCTTAAAGGGAAACTCATAGGAGGATTTTACTACTAAAACTAATGGTACGGCTGTAAAGGTCGTAGTACAACAAGAAAAATGATACCGGTCTTGTAGTAATCCGATGTTCCAGCGCTGAGAAATCAAGCTTTGAAGCTGCATGCAAATTAGGGGCGTGTACTTGGAACGCCTCCAAAACACTTCCTGGCTAATTTGCATGTGGCTACAAAGCTTGATTTCTCAGCGCTGGAACATCGGATTACTACAAGACCGGTATCATTTTTCTTGTTGTACTACGACCTTTACAGCTGTACCACTAGTTTCAGTAATAAAATCATCCTGAGATGTTCACTTTAAACCCCTAAATATGAAATTATTCACTCCCTGCTCCCATATTGTAGCATAATTGAGCCAATTTTGACATTCAGTAACCTAACCTGGATGACACTCCTCTTGCGTCCTGCAATGGTGGCCACATTGATTCTCACCCAACTTTTCCAGAAAAAAAAGAAAACAGGAACTTGACAGAACATAACCCTTCTGGGAAATGGGCAAACTGACCAGGGCATTAGGTGTTAGTATGGACTCCTGGTTCCTTTATGGCCACCCTCTAAATGTCTTATAGGTAAAGACATAAGACCCCACCTACTAGAGAACAGGGGTCTAATTTTTCCTGTTGTGCCACTGAATTTGGCATAAGAACGCTGATTTGATGGACCTTTCCATTATGACTAATGACTAATGGCACATGCACATCACCTCAGTCTGCGCTACTGGGAAAGTGGTGACAACCTCAATGGTGGGAACATGTACATTACCCTCAGTCTGCCGCTACTGGGAAAGCTGGGTGACAACCTCAATGGTGGGAACATGTACATTACCCTCAGTCTGTTGCTACTGTGAAAGTCGTGTGGCGACACCAATGGTGGGAACATGTACATGACCCTCAGTCTGCCGCTATTGGGAAAGCTGGGTGATGACCCCAATGGTGGGCACATGTACAGTACAGACCAAAAGTTTGGACACACCTTCTCATTCAATGATTTTTCTGTATTTTCATGGCTATGAAAATTGTGGAATCACACTGAAGGCATCAAAACTATGAATTAACACATGTGGAATTATACATTACACGTTACAAAAAAGTGTGAAACAACTGAAAATATGTCTTATATTCTAGGTTCTTCAAAGTAGCCACCTTTTACTTTGATTACTGCTTTGCACGCAGAAAAGGTGAACGGATGGACTCTACAGTCATGGCCAAAAGTTTTGAGAATGACACAAATATTAATTTTTACAAAGTCTACTGCTTCACTTTTTCTAATGGCAATTTGCATATACTCCAGAATGTTATAAAGAGTGATCAGCTTAACAGCAATTACTTGTAAAGTCAATATTTGGCTAGAAAATGAACTTTATCCCCAAAGCACATTTCAACATCATTGCAGCCCTGCCTTAAAAGGACCAGCTAACCTCTTTTCAGTGATTGCTCCATTAACACAGGTGTGGGTGTTGATGAGGACATGGCTGGAGATCAATCTGTCATGATTAAGTAAGAATGACACCACTGGACACTTTAAAAGGAGGCTGGTGCTTGGCATCATTGTTTCTCTTCTGTTAACCATGGTTATCTCTAAAGAAACACATGCAGTCATCATTGCAATGCACAAAAATGGCCTAACAGGGAAGAGTATCACAGCTAGAAAGATTGCACCTCAGTCAACAAGCCAAAAAGGCTCCAGGGCGCCCAAGAAAGACCAGCAAGCGCCAGGACCGTCTCTTAAAAGTGTTTCAGCTGCGGGATCGGGCTACCAGCAGTGCAGAGCTTGCTCAGGAATGGCAGCAGGCAGGTGTGAGTGCATCTGCACGCACTGTGAGGCGGAGACTCTTGGAGCAAGGCCTGGTCTCAAGGAGGGCAGCAAAGAAGCCACTTCTCTCCAGAAAAAACATCATGGACAGACTGATATTCTGCAAAATGTACAAGGCAGTGGACTGCTGAGGACTGGGGTAAAGTTATTTTCTCTGATGAATCCCCTTTTCGATTGTTTGGGACATCATGAAAACGCCTCATTCGGAGAAGAGAAGGTGAGCGCTACCACCAGTCTTGTCTCATGCCAACTGTTAAGCATCCTGAAACCATTCATGTGTGGGGTTGCTTCTCAGCCAAGGGAATCGGCTATCTCACAGTCTTGCCTAAAAACACAGCCATGAATAAAGAATGGTACCAGAATGTCCTCCAAGTGCAACTTCTCCCAACCCTCCAAGAGCAGTTTGGCGATCAACAATGCCTTTTCCAGCATGATGGAGCACCTTGCCATAAAGCAAAGATGATAACTAAATGGCTCAGGGAACAAAACAGAGATTTTGGGTCCATGGCCTGGAAACTCCCAGATCTTAATCCCATTGAGAACTTGTGGTCAATCATCAAGAGACGGGTGGACAAACAAAAACCTAAAAATTCTGACAAAATGAAAGCATTGATTGTGCAAGAATGGACTGCTATCAGTCAGGATTTGGTCCAGAAGTTGATTGAGAGCATGCCAGGGAGAATTGCAGAGGTCCTGAAGAAGAAGTGTCAACACTGCAAATATTGACTTGCTGCATTAACTCATTCTAACTGTCAATATAAGCTTTTGTTACTCATATGTTTGCAAATATATATTTCTGTCTGTGATAAAAACATCAGTCAAACACACATAAAAACCAGAGGGCAGCAGATCATGTGAAAATATAATATTTGTGTCATTCTCAAAACTTTTGGCCATGACTGTACATGCCTGGTTCCTACCGTGAAGCATGGAGGAGGTGGTGTGATGTGTGGGGGTGCTTTGCTGGTGACACTGTTGGGGAATTATTCAAAATTGAAGGCATTGTGAAGCCAGCATGGCTTCCACAGCATCTTGAAGCATGATGCTATTCCATCCGGTTTGCGTTTAGTTGGACCATCATTTATTTTTCAACAGGACAATGACCCCAAACACACCTCCAGGCTGTGTAAGGGCTATTTGACCAAGAAGGAGAGTGTTGGGGTGCTACGCCAGATGACCTGGCCTCCACAGTCACCAGACCTGAACCCAATCGAGATGGTTTGGGATGAGCTGGACCGCTCACCGCTTCAATTCTGAATAATCCCCAACAGTGTCACCAGCAAAGCACCCCACACCATCACACCACCCCTCCATGCTTCACGGTGGGAACCAGGCATGTAGAGTCCAGCCGTTCACCTTTTCTGCGTGCAAAGCAGTAATCAAAGCAAAAGGTGGCTACTTTGAAGAACCTAGAATATAAGACATAGTTTCAGTTGTTTCACACTTTTTTGTAAAGTATAATGTATAATTCCACATGTGTTAATTCATAGTTTTGATGCCTTCAGTGTGAATGTACAATTTTCACAGTCATGAAAATACAGAAAAATCTTTGAATGAGAAGGTGTGTCCAAACTTTTGGTCTGTACTGTACATCACCCTCAGTGTGCTGCTGCTGCTGGGAAAGCTGGGTGATGACCCAATGGTGGGCACATGTACATCACCCTCAGTGTGCCGCTGCTGGGAAAGCTGGGTGATGACCCAATGGTGGGCACATGTACATCACCCTCAGTCTACCTGCTGGGAATGGGAGCCCATGGTGGGTAGTAATACCTGTCTGTGTATGTGAAGTTGTGTGGCACACCAATGGTGGGCTCATGTACATAACCCTCAGTCTGCCGCTGCTGTGGAAAGCTGGATGATGACCTCAATGGTGGGCACATGTACATCACCCTCAGTCTGCCGCTGCTGGGAAAGCTGGTGATGACCTCAATGGTGGGCACATGTACATCACCCTCAGTCTGCCGCTGCTGGGAAAGCTGGGTGATGACCTCAATGGTGGGCACATGTACATCACCCTCAGTCTACCCTGCTGGGAAAGCTGGGTGATGACCTCAATGGTGGGCTCATGTACATACCCTCAGTCTACCACTGCTGGGAAAGCTGGGTGATGACCTCAATGGTGGGCACATGTACATAACCCTCAGTCTACCACTGCTGGGAAAGCTGGGTGATGACCCCAGCTTTTCCAGAAGAGAATACAACTAATAATAGGCTAAGCAGAATACGTGACAGAAGAAGTCGACTCAGGGATTAATACTTCCTGAGGTTTTCTGCTCTTTCTGTGTATCAGCTATGGAGGATTGTGTGCCTGCCAGCAGTGATTAGTACGGAGTGGTCCCTGCGGTGGCGCAGCCTGGTGCATATATTTAGCTGGATGGGCCAGAATTAGAGCGGGCATTGTCTGTGTAATAGCAGCAGTGACATGGAGCGGAAATGGCATTGTGTTCCCTTTATACTAATTAATCCCGTTCTGCTTCTCATGTCCTTATTCTGTCCAATCTCTTGTCCCAGACGTGTCCTTCATTACCCTCTCTCAAGTACAATCCCAGACCTTATTCCTGCAAATTAACCCCTGCCAGGCCTATTGGAAATGTCCGTGCCACATTATATACTAGTGAGTAACCCCTCATTGCCTTTCACATCCATGCGCATCATATAACAATCGCATACTGGTCTCAATAAACCTCCTAGACCCCAACAGAAAACCTGCACCGAAGGCAGAGGCACCCTTGGGTCCCCTAAGTCACCAGGACTTAGGTTCATGGACCGTATTGAGCTACTGTTCCTACACAGGAGAAGTCCTATTCACTACCATTGCAGAAGAACTAGGCGGCTGGGCTACAAGCAATGGTGGAGGTGATAGGTGGCCGGGCTAGGAGCAATAACACAGGTGATAGGCGGCCATGGTAAGGAGTTATGGCGCAGGGGATTGGTGGCTGGGCTAGGAGATATGGTGCAGGTGATAGGAAACCAGGCTAGGAGATATGGCACAGGTGATAGGAGACCAGGCTAGGAGATATGGCACAGGTAATAGGAGACCAGGCTAGGAGCTATGGCACAGGTAATAGGAGACCAGGCTAGGAGATATGGCACAGGTGATAGGAGACCAGGCTAGGAGATATGGCACAGGTAATAGGAGACCAGGCTAGGAGATGGGAAGGTGATAGAGACCCGCTAGGGCTATGCGCAGGTGATAGGAGACCAGGCTAGGAGATATGGCACAGGTGATAGGAGACCAGGCTAGGAGATATGGCACAGGTGATAGGAGACCAGGCTAGGAGATATGACGCAGGTGATAGGAGACCAGGCTAGGAGATATGGCACAGGTGAAAGGAGACCAGGCTAGGAGATATGGCAACAGGGTTGATAAGGAGACCAGCTAGGAGATATGGCACAGGTGAAGAAGGCAGAAAACACAGGTAGGAAGCTATGATTGCACAGGTGATAGGAGACCAGCTAGGAGTATATGGCACAGGTGATAGGAGACCAGGCTAGGAGACATGGCACAGGTGATAGGAGACCAGGCTAGGAGATATGGCCAGGTGATAGGAGACCAGGCTAGGAGATATGCACAGGTGAATAGGAGACCAGGCTAGGAGATATGGCACAGGTGATAGGAGACCAGGCTAGGAGTATGCCAGGTGATAGGAGACCAGCTAGGAGATATGGCACAGTGATAGGAGACCAGGCTAGGAGCTATGACCAGGTGATAGGAGACCAGGCTAGGAGATATGGCACAGGTGAAGGAGACCAGGCTAGGAGATATGGCACAGGTGATAGGAGACCAGGCTAGGAGATATGGCACAGGTAATAGGAGACCAGGCTAGGAGATATGGCACAGGTGAAAGGAGACCAGGCTAGGAGCTATGACGCAGGTGATTGGAGACAAGGCTAGGAGCTATGACGCAGGTGATTGGAGACAAGGCTAGCAGTTATGACGCAGGTGATAGGAAACCAGGCTAGCAGATATGGCACAGGTGATTGGAGACAAGGCTAGGAGCTATGACGCAGGTGATTGGAGACAAGGCTAGCAGTTTTGACGCAGGTGATAGGAAACCAGGCTAGGAGATATGGCACAGGTGATTGGAGACCAGGCTAGGAGCTATGGCACAGGTAATAGGAGACCAGGCTAGGAGACATGGCACAGGTGATAGGAGACCAGGCTAGGAGATATGGCACAGGTGATAGGAGACCAGGCTAGGAGACATGGCACAGGTGATAGGAGACCAGGCTAGGAGATATGGCACAGGTGATAGGAGACCAGGCTAGGAGATATGGCACAGGTGAAAGGAGACCAGGCTAGGAGATATGGCACAGGTGATAGGAGACCAGGCTAGGAGATATGGCACAGGTGATAGGAGACCAGGCTAGGAGATATGGCACAGGTGATAGGAGACCAGGCTAGGAGCTATGACGCAGGTAATAAGAGACCAGGCTAGGAGCTATGACGCAGTGACGCAGGTGAAAGGAGACCAGGCTAGGAGCTATGGCACATGTGAAAGGAGACCAGGCTAGGAGCTATGACGCAGGTGAAAGGAGACCAGGCTAGGAGCTAAGACGCAGGGGAAAGGAGACCAGGCAAGGAGCTATGGCACAGGTGACAGGAGACCAGGCTAGGAGATATGGCACAGGTGACAGGAGACCAGGCTAGGAGATATGGCACAGGTGACAGGAGACCAGGCTAGGAGATATGGCACAGGTGGAAGGAGAACAGGCTAGGCGCTATAACGCAGGTGATAGGAGACCAGGCTAGGCGCTATAACGCAGGTGATAGGAGACCAGGCTAGGTGCTTAGACGCAGGTGAAAGGAGACCAGGCTAGGAGATATGGCACAGGTGACAGGAGACCAGGCAAGGAGCTATGGCACAGGTGACAGGAGACCAGGCTAGGAGATATGGCACAGGTGGAAGGAGAACAGGCTAGGCGCTATAACGCAGGTGATAGGAGACCAGGCTAGGTGCTTAGACGCAGATGAAAGGAGACCAGGCTAGGCGCTATAACGCAGGTGACAGGAGACCAGGCTAGGAGCTATGACTCAGGTGATAAGAGACCAGGCTAGGCGCTAAGACGCAGGTGAAAGGAGAACAGGCTAGGAGCTATGGCACAGGTGAAAGGAGACCAGGCTAGGAGCTATGACGCAGGTGAAAGGAGACCAGGCTAGGAGCTAAGACGCAGGGGAAAGGAGACCAGGCAAGGAGCTATGGCACAGGTGACAGGAGACCAGGCTAGGAGATATGGCACAGGTGACAGGAGACCAGGCTAGGAGATATGGCACAGGTGGAAGGAGAACAGGCTAGGCGCTATAACGCAGGTGATAGGAGACCAGGCTAGGTGCTTAGACGCAGGTGAAAGGAGACCAGGCTAGGAGATATGGCACAGGTGACAGGAGACCAGGCAAGGAGCTATGGCACAGGTGACAGGAGACCAGGCTAGGAGATATGGCACAGGTGGAAGGAGAACAGGCTAGGCGCTATAACGCAGGTGATAGGAGACCAGGCTAGGTGCTTTGACGCAGGTGAAAGGAGACCAGGCTAGGTGCTATAACGCAGGTGACAGGAGACCAGGCTAGGAGCTATGACTCAGGTGATAAGAGACCAGGCTAGGCGCTAAGACGCAGGTGAAAGGAGAACAGGCTAGGAGCTATGGCACAGGTGAAAGGAGACCAGGCTAGGTGCTATAACGCAGGTGCAAATAACATGTGCTTCCAATAACGTGGCCAGACTCATAGAAACAATACAAGTGCATTTCTTGGAAACTTTGACAAAGAATAACTAAATTACAAATATTTTTATCTTTCCATGAGTGAAAAATTGAGGAGGGAATAGCCCTTTAAGGACTGAACCATTGTTGGTTTCCACTCTTTCCTCCTCCACATCCGACCCTCTCCCACTTCTTCTAAGGCCAGTGTCACACGTCCAGATATTTCCGGTAAACACGGTACAGGAGATATCCGTGTCCGTGTAAATACGTGGTATATCCATGTGGCACACGTGCCGCATCAGGACCACACGGACAACTACAGTAAGCGCTGTCCTCTGCCTGTGGTGCTGAAGCTCCTTGTCATTATTCTCCCTGCTCTGCCGGCAACAGCGAGCAGGGAGAATAAATGAAAAACCCGACGTGGGGTCCCCCTTAGGTTTTGAACCAACCCGGCAAAACTATACAGCTGCGGGCTGCTATTCTCAGGCTGGTAAGGGGCCATGAATATGGGAAAATGACAGTGCTGAGGTCACAGAAGTACAGCTGTCAGCGAGCACAGGCTCAGTGACGTCACCCCCAGTCACTGAGCCTGTGCGTGCTGCTCCCATTCATTCCCCAGTAGTTTACAGTCGGAGCGGCTGCATTAGCAGAGCTTCAGCTGTAACTTGATTAACCCCCCGAGATGGATTGCGGCGTGGGATTTGACTGTACGGCGGACAGGTATGGGATATTGTTGCTTTTTTATTTTAATTTTTTTACAGGAGATCGAGGGCTTCGATAATTGAATGGGAGTGTAATAAAGATTTAAAAACTGTGTAGTGTATTCTTTCATTAAAATACTTTATTCTTATTGTGTGTGTGTTTATTTAACCCTTTTCTTACTATAGGATTAGTAATGAATAGGTGTCTTATTGACACCTCATCATTACTGAGCCTGGCTTAATGTCACCTTACAATAGAAAGGTGACATTAAACCCTTATTAACCCCACTTGCCACCAATACAGGGCATCTAATAGATGCGCCTTTTCTGGGCAGCTGTGGGCTGCTGTTTTTTAGGCTGGGGGAGGCCCATAATCATGGCCCCTTACCAGCCTGAGAATAGCAGTCTGCACCTGTATAGTTTTGCCGGGTTGGTTCAAAACCTAAGGGGGACCCCACACCGGGTTCTTCATTGATTCTCCCTGCTCGCTGTTTCCGGCAGAGCAGGGAGAATAATGACAGGGAGCTTCAGCACCACAGGCAGAGGGACAGCGCTTACTGTAGCTGTCCGTGCCATCCGTGCGCACGGAGGACTGTGTGAACAGTTCTCCGTGTGCACGTGTACGGGACGTTTTGAGTCCGTGCTGCCAGAGAAAAATGGACATGTCAGCGTATTTTGCACACGGACATACGGTCCGTGAAGACACGCTGACATGTGCATAGACCCATTCATTTTAATGGGTCTACTGGTGTCAGCGTCTCTGGTACGTGAGAAAACTGTCACTACACGTACCGGAGCCACTGACGTGTGCACAGACCCTAAGAGCCACAATTTTTTTTTCTTACTTATCCATCGACATACCCATATGTTTTTTTTTTTTCTTTTGGGACGAATTGTAGTTTTTAGTGACATTCATCTTACCATATAAAGTACAGAAAAGTGGAGAAAAAAAATCCACCTGTGGTAAAATGTAAAGAAACCGCAATTCTGCAATTTTTTTTTGTGTTTCCTTCTTACAAGTGTTCATCGTCCAGGTCAGTATGATTCTGGCAATCCCATATTTATACTGCTATATCTTTATTATTTTGGCTGTTAAAAAAAAAAAAACTATAAAATTTTGTAAAAAAAAAATGTTTGTGTCGCCATGTTCTGAGACCCGTAATTTTGTTTTTATTTCTCTGCTGATGATGCTGTGTGATAACTTGCTTTTTGCATGCCGAGCTGGAGTTTTTTATTGATACCATTTTGGTCAATAGGTGTGTTGAGAATTTTTTATTGCAATTTTTTTTTTTGTAGAAATGTGGCAACTGTCAATTCTTGGTTCTGATTTTATTTTATAATTTTTAATAGGTAAAATGATATTAATTTTTTCATCTCCCTAGGGGGCTTGAACCTGCGATTGCTTGTAATACATACAGTAGAGACATTGCCGTTCTTCTATGAAGTCCGGCCACCGGGTGGGCTTTGTAGAACGACCAAGATAGCAGATGCCAACTGTTACACCGCTCCATACGTGCGCACCCTGACTCCGACGTACAGTTACGCCCTGGTGCGCAGAGGGGGTCAAAGACCTGCGCCCTAGTAGTAGGAAATGACAATGAGATCAGATGCGGGGCATTTTACGATCTATGACCAACTTACCGATACGTAAAGGAATAGTTGGGAAGGGACAAATATGGGGCAAGTGTCCATAAGGCAGTTTACGCGTGCAGCATAGGACAGACCTACAGCTATTAAAACCAGATTTTGGGGTCATGTTGGTGACAATCGAGTACCAAGCCATTTTTGCTGCTTGAGTAAGTGCGACCGCACAGGTTGCAGCCCGTAATGCCGGCCCGGGTGACTGCACCAGTTATTAGGTGTGTACAGTAGTGGTGGCATTCACCAGTTATTACCGTCTATGTCCTGTAAGAGGACGCGGCCCCTGACACTAATCATAGGTCTATATTTATCTCCGCCTGGGAAAGGCCTGCTCGCCCCTGTCAGTGTCGCATAGCATTGCCTCCATGTGATGTCTCACGTTGGAGGGGGGGGCAGCCAGGTCTAGTTTTCGGATTGGACAGGGGCGGAGAGCGAAGGACACGCGTAGATTATCAGAGGATAAATCACCTCTCCAAGGGACAAGGTGTCAGAGACGAGGCTGCGTACCGAGATCCTCAAATGTACACGAGCGCAAATATCTGGGTATATATAGAGCACACGCCAACGAGAAGGAAGGAAGAGGAACCTTCAATCCCGTCATCAATTTACAGTGTTTAAGGTCATTTACGTAGAGACCGGCAGCGCGGCCATACGCTGCCATGATGTGCATATCATGGCTATGTCCATCCCCCAAGGCAAAATGACTTGTGGAGCCTCCCTGGCACCCATAACCTGATACCCCATTTCAACAGCCCCCACTAGCTTCAACCCTGCAAAAATATTATCTAGGGACCTGTTTCCTTTATAGGTCAATTTATTGCTTCAGGACAAGGTCTCCAGATAGAATAAACAGGAGTTATGTAGAGTTTTTTTATATACCAGTATATACTTTTATAACCTTTTTTCAATATTTTTTTTCCACATCTTTAATTTTTTTTTACTCTTTAATTGCAATTTATTACGGAATTCAACATTATTTTATGATCTCTTGTAAACTCTGAACTCAGTGGTCAAACTCGGGGTCACATGTGAGCTGTCACTGCAATCACACGATCACTGCAATCATACGATCACTGCAATCACAGGATCACTGCAATCACAGGATCACGGTAATCACATAATCACTGCAATCACAGGATCACTGCAATCACAGGATCACGTTAATCACATAATCACTGCAATCACACAAACACTTCAATCACACAATCACTGCAATCACACGATCACTGCAATCACAGGATCACAGTAATCACAGGATCACGGTAATCACATAATCACACGAACACTTCAATCACACAATCACACGATCACTGCAATCACAGGATCACTGCAATCACAGGATCACGGTAATCACATAATCACTGCAATCACAGGATCACTGCAATCACAGGATCACTGCAATCACAGGCTCACGGTAATCACATAATCACTACAATCACACGAACACTTCAATCACTGCAATCACAGGATCACTGCAATCACAGGATCACGGTAATCACATAATCACTACAATCACACGAACACTTCAATCACTGCAATCACAGGATCACTGCAATCACAGGATCACGGTAATCACATAATCACTGCAATCACACGAACACTTCAATCACACAATCACACGATCACTGCAATCACAGGATCACGGTAATCACATAATCACTGCAATCACAGGATCGCGGTAATCACATAATCACTACAATCACACGAACACTTCAATCACACAATCACTGCAATCACAGGATCACTGCAATCACAGGATCACTGCAATCACAGGATCACAGTAATCACATAATCACTGCAATCACACAAACACTGCAATCACAGGATCACTGCAATCACAGGATCACTGCAATCACAGGATCACTGCAATCACAGGATCACGGTAATCACATAATCACTGCAATCACACAAACACTTCAATCACACGATCACTGCAATCACAGGATCACGGTAATCACATAATCACTACAATCACACGAACACTTCAATCACACAATCACTGCAATCACAGGATCACTGCAATCACAGGATCACTGCAATCACAGGATCACAGTAATCACATAATCACTGCAATCACAGGATCACTGCAATCACAGGATCACGTTAATCACATAATCACTGCAATCACACAAACACTTCAATCACACAATCACTGCAATCACACGATCACTGCAATCACAGGATCACAGTAATCACAGGATCACGGTAATCACATAATCACACGAACACTTCAATCACACAATCACACGATCACTGCAATCACAGGATCACTGCAATCACAGGATCACGGTAATCACATAATCACTGCAATCACAGGATCACTGCAATCACAGGATCACTGCAATCACAGGCTCACGGTAATCACATAATCACTACAATCACACGAACATTTCAATCACTGCAATCACAGGATCACTGCAATCACAGGATCACGGTAATCACATAATCACTACAATCACACGAACACTTCAATCACTGCAATCACAGGATCACTGCAATCACAGGATCACGGTAATCACATAATCACTGCAATCACACGAACACTTCAATCACACAATCACACGATCACTGCAATCACAGGATCACGGTAATCACATAATCACTGCAATCACAGGATCGCGGTAATCACATAATCACTACAATCACACGAACACTTCAATCACACAATCACTGCAATCACAGGATCACTGCAATCACAGGATCACTGCAATCACAGGATCACAGTAATCACATAATCACTGCAATCACACAAACACTGCAATCACAGGATCACTGCAATCACAGGATCACTGCAATCACAGGATCACTGCAATCACAGGATCACGGTAATCACATAATCACTGCAATCACACAAACACTTCAATCACACGATCACTGCAATCACAGGATCACGGTAATCACATAATCACTACAATCACACGAACACTTCAATCACACAATCACTGCAATCACAGGATCACTGCAATCACAGGATCACTGCAATCACAGGATCACAGTAATCACATAATCACTGCAATCACACAAACACTTCAATCACACGATCACTGCAATCACAGGATCACTGCAATCACAGGATCACTGCAATCACAGGATCACGGTAATCACATAATCACTGCAATCACACAAACACTTCAATCACACGATCACTGCAATCACAGGATCACTGCAATCACAGGATCACGGTAATCACATAATCACTGCAATCACACGAACATTTCAATCACACAATCACTGCAATCACAGGATCACTGCAATCACAGGATCACTGCAATCACAGGATCACGGTAATCACATAATCACTGCAATCACACAAACACTTCAATCACACAATCACACGATCACTGCAATCACAGGATCACGGTAATCACATAATCACTGCAATCACAGGATCACTGCAATCACAGGATCACGGTAATCACATAATCACTACAATCACACGAACACTTCAATCACACAATCACTGCAATCACAGGATCACTGCAATCACAGGATCACTGCAATCACAGGATCACTGCAATCACAGGATCACAGTAATCACATAATCACTGCAATCACACAAACACTTCAATCACAGGATCACTGCAATCACAGGATCACTGCAATCACAGGATCACTGCAATCACAGGATCACGGTAATCACATAATCACTGCAATCACACGAACACTTCAATCACACAATCACTGCAATCACAGGATCACTGCAATCACAGGATCACGGTAATCACATAATCACTGCAATCACATGATCACTTCAATCACACGATCACTGCAATCACAGGATCACTGCAATCACATGATCACTTCAATCACATAATCACTGCAATCACATGATCACTTCAATCACACGATCACTGCAATCACACAAACCCTTTAATCACACAATCACTGCAATCACAGGATCACTGCAATCACAGGATCACGGTAATCACATAATCACTGCAATCACAGGATCACTTCAATCACTGCAATCACAGGATCACTGCAATAACCTGATCACTGCAATCACAGGATCACTGCAATCACAGGATCACTGCAATCACAGGATCACTACAATCACAGGATCACTGAAGCCATCGCTGTCCTTTTTTTATATATATAAATCCTGCTCACTAAATGATGTGTATAAAATTGAGAAAGTGGAAATGGTAATAAACCGTTGGTCCTGGCTGTCCAGCTCTCTGTCAGTTCACCACCTGAACAAATCCGCACATTTTCAGCCCAGCTAAACCCCGTAATAAGTGCCACTGACCTGGCATAAAGATTATATAAAGCACTAGAAAGAATATTCACACTTTTGCCAGTGTTTCACAGTAAAAATCTTCATACAATGTTAAGTAATTTTGTACATACTTTTCTTGCACAGATATTACGATATTTCATGCAGTTTCACCATTGCTATATACAGGTGCTGGCAAAATTTTGCGGATTTTCCTTGGAAACAGTCAAGTTTCATCTCCCTCTGCTGTCAGACTTGTGATCTAACACACTTTTGAGCAAAGTGTATGAGGATCCTCCTAACTCTCCCATGACCGAAGATAATGAGGAAAATAGAAATCAGACATGTTGAATGTCAATACCCCAGCCTTTTTTTTTGTGGGAGAAATAAGCCTCCGACAGAAGTGTGTGGCAGCGGCTTTATCTTTTCTCCCCATTGAGTCAGCATGGCTATAGTGGCAGCGTCACAATTTCAACAGTATCTGAATCCTCAAGATGCAGGTATAGTTAAAAACAATGGTGGAATAGGCAGTCTCAGAGCAGCAGGCACCAATATGTCACTAGATCCTGCCTGTTGTGTCCTCACACAGTATAGACTGAGGTACCTTATCAGGGAATGGGGCTAGATAAGTTGCTTTTCATGTTGTTAGAGTATGTGGGGGCATCATACTATGTGTGTGGCTGTGGGGACATTATAGTATGAGTGAGGCCAAGATGCTGGTGTCTTAAAATGTATGGGGGACTATGGGGACATCATATTGTGTTGGGGCATTGTAGGGACATCCTACTGTGTTGGGGGCATTGTAGGGACATCTTACTGTGTAGGGGGCATTGTAAGGACATCATACTGTGTTGGGGCATTGTAGGGACAGATTACTGTGCGGGGGGCATTGTAGGGACATCATACTGTGAGGGGGCATGGTAGGAACTCATACTGTGTTGGAGGCATTGTAGGGACATCCTACTGTGTTGCGGGCATTGTAGGGACATCTTACTGGTGGGGGGGCATGGTAGGGACATCATACTGTGTGGGGGGGCATGGTAGGGACATCATACTGTGTGGCTGGCATGGTAGGGACATCATACTGTGTGGGGGCATTGTAGGCACATCCTACTGTGTTGGGGGCATTGTAGGGACATACTGTGTGGGGGGCATGGTAGGGACATCATATTGTGTGGGGGGCATGGTAGGAACATCATATTGTGTGGGGGGCAAGGTAGAGACATCATACTGTGTGGGGGGGCATGGTAGGGACATCATACTGTGTGGCTGGCATGGTAGGGACATACTGTGTGGGGGGCATGGTAGGGACATCATACTGTGTGGGGGGCATGGTAGGAACATCATACTGTGTGGGGGGCATGGTAGGAACATCATACTGTGTGGGGGGCATGGTAGAGACATCATACTGTGTGGGGGGCATGGTAGAGACATCATACTGTGTGGGGCATGGTAGAGATATCATACTGTGTGGGGGGCATGGTAGGGACATCATACTGTGTGGGGGGCATGGTAGGAACATCATACTGTGTGGGGGGCATGGTAGGAACATCATACTGTGTGGGGGGCATGGCAGAGACATCATACTGTGTGGGGGGCATGGTAGAGACATCATACTGTGTGGGGGGCATGGTAGGGACATCATACTGTGTGGGGGGCATGGTAGGAACATCATACTGTGTGGGGGGCATGGTAGAGACATCATACTGTGTGGGGGCATGGTAGAGACATCATACTGTGTGGGGGGCATGGTAGGGACATCATACTGTGTGGGGAGCATGGTAGGGACATCATACTGTGTTGGGGCATTGTATGAACATCATATTTTGGGGACACTGTGAGGACATCATGTTGTTTTTAGAGCACTGAGGGGACATACCTTTCCAGAGGGCGCTGTGGGGTCATAATACTGTGCCTATGGAGGGTATTGTGGGGGCAATTTGTGTGGAGGAATTTACTATGTGGGAACAATACTGTATGGGTACCATGAAAGGGGGTATGATAGTGGGCGAGAACAGTAAGTAGCTTCGAGAAGGGCACAATTACTGTGTTCCTGCCATAATGTCTTTAAAAACTGAGAGTTATGCCCCTAATGTGTGACTAATTTTTTTTCTGGAAAGGATGGAGGGGGGAAGGGTAGTGGGGAAGGGCCCAAGTTTGACTTTTTCTAACAGGCCCCGTGATGCACATATACAGTGTGTCCCTGGGTTGACAAGTGGAGCAGATTCCAAGGATGATTATGGTGGAATGCGGCGCATAATGCCGAGTTGGCACTGGTGGAAGGGTAAATCATACTAGACTAGTGGATATATTCATACATCTTAGTCTAGGCATTAAATGAATGAGGTGATAATTTCCCTGTAAAGTCAGATTTCTGGACATACGTCTTGCCTGTCCTGTATTACAGAGGTGCCCTTGAGCAGTGGGCCCCTGTCAGCTGCCAATTTTATCATATTATTAAAACAGGTCTGTTTGAGCTGATTGGTCTCTCTTGATATTCATACTTCTCAAGTTTCTCTTCTCCTTAGAACATAAATCCGCTATAACTTACATTTACGCACATAGTCATGGCTGAAAACTTCAGTGCTGCTCTTCATATCAAGTACATACATGCTGGTGCAAAGAAACGCAACATGGCATCAGACAGTAACTGGTATTCAAAGAATTCACTTCTAAATTGTCCTTCATAACTGAAACACTGGAAAACTGTGAGCCCCAGGGCAGCTGCCATAATTACGGTAGATGTTACCATGCCCAATACCTAGCAAGTATGGCCTTTCATAAAGAGCTGTGAGCTATGGCCACCAGGTTAGTTTTTTTCTTTCTTTATGACCATGTTTACCATCATTAGTTGCCTTCGCTGTGTAGCCCTAGTCTTATAGTTCTTCTGCTTTTCTTCACACAAGAGTGGTGGCCAACTGGTGGTTCCAAGGCCATATATCTCCTCTAGGTGCTTATAGTGTCTTCCAAGACTCCCCACTTCCACAATACTCTGTAAGTTGTGCTATATAAAACCCCCCATACACATTAGTTTGCTGTTGGCCAAACATTGGCTCAGGTGACCACTATCTCCCCCGTGTCCCCCATACTCAGCAACGTTCTCTGAGAGCGCCACAGCTAGAATCCTCTGGCAGAAACTTATCTTCTGCAGGACAAACAGATCATCCATTAGAAATCCAACTTACCAAACCATCTCTCCCCCGACATTGTATGGGGTAAAGTCATTCACAGACATTAGACTGTTGGCAAATTCCGCCGATATCGTTGAGCTTGGTCAATCTAATTTTGTGTGTGTGTGTGTGCGCGCGCCTTAAGTCATAGTGTTGGGGCCCCCACTCAAGTCCATTACAAGCTTGCAGTGTCTCCTTATTTGCGGTGGATAAAGGTGGTGGAAAAGTAAAAGGGGCTACTGAAATAACCATGCTATAGTGGAGAGTGACCTTGTATGTGTCGCCACCTCTCTGTGACAAACAGGAGACATGACCATAGAATGTAATGTTGGATCTCTGATGGAGTCAAACCCCTATAATGAGGTTGGATGACCAAAAATATAGGACAAAATAGGCTGGACACCATGACAATCTAGGTTGGAGGACTTTTCGTATGACGGAGCAGGAACTCAGGAGGGTCATTCTTGTGAGTGCTGCTCTTGCCTTGTACATGTTGACGGTGGCGATCAAGGATAAATCAGTAAAATATCAGACCCCCCTATGTACTCTGAAATTCGACAGGTCTCCAGAATTGTGTGAGAATGAGATCAACCTGCAAATGGGCAACATAACGAGGAGCAAGAAATGTGGAGAATCTGGAAAAACATCAACAGGAAGGAACAAAGTAAAGGGAAGTCATGCCATGACACAGTATATTATGTGGTGAAGAACAATCAGGATTGTGGGAAGATTGCGGATTGGGTCAATTATGGATAGATAGAAGAATTGTCGGAGTGGCCATTGCGTTTTCAATGAAGAGAGGTGAGTAGGCCACTGCCATACACCCCTGGCAGCTTATCAGTCCTGAGAGCAAAAGGATCTGGTGGTAGTTGATATTTAACATACCCATGTCCTCTTTCCTACAACATCATCCATGGAGGAGAGAAAGGAGCCCCCTCTATACATAAGAGGTAATCTGCTGCTCTTGATTGTTACCACTCCCTTGGACAATGGGCTGTGTCCTTCCGCAGTCTGACAAAGTCAGCACTGATAGGACAGTAACTAACAGTGCAGGGACACTCCCCCAACTGGCAACACCCAGTTGTCAATTTATTCATAAGCTTCTAAGAGGAATATCAGAGGAACGGCACAATGTAGAGTTATAAGAAAAGATGATCCAGAATTCCTCTACTATGCTGAATACAAAAATGTAATAAAACATTGAGAGATGACAGGTCCAGTTTATACAGAAGACTAAACGTGACCGATGGGACATGAATGGGTGAAGAGTATAAGACCCCGGTAGAGTCTTAGGCCGGGATCACACATGCGAGGAATACGGCCGAGTCTGGCATGTTAATTCCTGGCACTGCCGCCGGCCTCGGGAGCGGAGCGTGCCGCTCCATGTATTGCTATGCGGCCGCACGCTCCACTCCTGAGGCCGGCGGCAGTGCCAGGAATTAACATGCCAGACTCGGCCGTATTCCTCGCATGTGTGATCCCGGCGTTAGAGAAAAGACAGATTGTCCTGCTGGAGGCAGATAACAGATTTCACATGGATCTAACAAAGGAAAGTATCAGAAGTTAGGAGACAGTACAGAGAAGATGCAACAGAGTGAATCAACGGACTATGCAGAGGAGGATTGCCGGGGTGCAGGATTGGGGCCAGACAGGTGGGATCAATGGATGTCTCAGATTGAGGGAAAGTATCAGAAGGAAACATACCTTGTAAACAATGCCTGCTTTATAAAAAGCCAAGATGAATGAAAAGTTGGATGATCCATGAGAGTAGAATGCATTATTATTCTTTATTAAAGGGGTTGTCCAACACTGGGACAACTTCTTCCAATATTCTGTAGTCCCCTGAGCAAAATAAAAAAAATATATATACACTCACCACCTGCAGCTGTGTTGTTCCTGCAATGTTGGTGCTGGCATGTGAGCGCTGCAGCCAAACAGCGTCTGCTAATGGACTGCAGGGTTCACACCTTCCCCTGACATCCGATTTTCGCACAAGAAATGTGTGAGTGAAGCAACCTAAAAGCAGCTACTGATTCTCTGCAACGCACAGATGACACGATAATGTCATGCGAGATCCAGTCCCGGCATTGCTGGAACAGTAGGCTTTTATTTTTTTAACTTTACGCTGGAGATTGTGGCATTTAAGAAGGGGTTGGATAACCCCTTTAAGTATAGGGAATCCTATTAAACTTTGTTAGAGAGGTCATTTGAAGAAGAAGCTGATCGCAAAGTGTCCACCTGCTGGAACCTCCTGTGATCAGCTGCAATCCGTGAGGAAACCTGACAGTAAGTGTTGCATTTTCTTGCAGCACCACCACAGGCAGAAATGAAGCATTGCACCTTTCAATGATGTGTCTATATATTGCAGGACTGGACAAGTCCTCCAGAAAGAGAGACAATCTTTTTAAACTCTTTTCCCCCCCATCGTTGGCCATAGTTTCATAGCTTTTAAGGTTGAAAGAAGACTGAAGTCCATTGATTTTCAACCTATAACCTAGCGTTGATCCATAGGAAGGCAAAAAGTATCATGAGATGAGATACCCGGAAAGAAGACTGCTCCTCTAAAGCAGGGTTCCCCAACTCCAGTCCTCAAGGCCCACCAACAGGTCATGTTTTCAGGATTTCCTTAGTATTGCCCCGGTGATAATTGTATCACCTGTGCAATACAATACTAAGGAAATCCTGAAAACATGACCTGTTGGTGGGCCTTGAGGACTGGAGTTGGGGAACCCTGCTCTAAAGTGGGAAACAGAAATCCACATTAGGAGAAAACAGAAGAGGAACATATGGGAGATACAGATCTATCATGGAAACAATCCAGAATCTGGTTGTATTCGATGATGTGGGATATCACGTTGTGGAGTCCTAAGATGTAATTCTTCAGTCCATGTTATTATTGAAGTAATCAATCCAGATCTAGGTTCGTCCATTCTTAGAGATTAAGGTTGGTCAGAGTTAATGTAGAGGTGCTACTGGATAAGCTGTTACCTGGGATTGTCCCTTATTGATATTTATTACCTGGGTGATTCCCCATTATTTTAGGTGTCCCAGTTTTGTGGTCTCACTGCTGCACTCGTTTGGTGCCGGCTCTTTTCACAATCTGTGCCCCTTTCCTCCCGTCTCCGATCTCTGATCTCAAAGAGTCAAACTCGTCCTCTGCCTGCCGGATTGGGGAGCAGCCCCCGGGGGGTTAGAACAGGAGGTCAGGGGTGGACATTAAGGAGAGGCATTGAGTGACACACGTGTACCACAGAGGAAAGTAAGGAAACAAAGACACAGAAGGGTAAAAACAACAGTGAAATGAGATAGAGAAAAAAAAAAAAAAAACAAATGAATAATTCTTAGAGACATGAAAATTTCAAAGACAGAAGTACAGGAAAAGAGACAGAGGATTCTGTACGATCGTGCAAGTAAAGACTAAGACATAGTCCACATAATTTGCCTTAGAATTACAGAGAAGTGTCCCATCACTGAAACTAGACATTAAAGTATAGTCAATGTTGACCTAGAATCTGTGTTATACTCCAGAGCTGCATTCATAATTCTACAGATTGTCATTGGAAACAGTCAGCAATCATGTCAAAGCTTAGTTTCTGGTGTAAAGTCTAGACTAACCAGCATAGAAAAAAAGCTATGTAAAGACACAGGACCTGCAAAGGATTCGGTAAATTTATGTTCTGAAGTTTGCAGAATTCAGAATGCAGCTCTGAGGTATAATACAGGCTGTATCTTAGGATAAGTAATGACATATAACATTGTATTATTGTGTAAATATAAGTAAAATAAAGGGTATTCCCATCTCGGCGTTTCATGGCTGAGATAGGTATCACTCTATCCAGAGTCGCACCATTCGATTCTACGAGAGTTAAGGAAAAAGTGTAGCTCCGCAACGCTCTGTCTCCGAAGCCTGGACAGAGTAATTCCAGTCTCAGCTATAAAAAACTGACATAAAAATAACCTTTTCATTTCATGGCCTCTGCCATGGGTAGCAGTGAAGTTGGCCATTACTACAACTTTTAATTTGGTGGTTGATAGAGATGAGTGAATCTCCCAAAATTTGATTCCGGCAGATTCTCTCCACTCTACCCTAGAATAATAAATGGAAATTCGGAAAGAGTTTAAAAAAAAAAATAGTAAACCATTAAACTCCCCTGTCTGAGGCCTGCCGCTCACCTGCCCGGCTGCCGCAGCTCCCCGCCTTGTCCTCCGCTCACTTTGGTCTTCTACGCTGACTAGTCCTGGGCAGTGATGCATCTTCTTGACCAAAGATGAGAAGGCCGATCAGAAGTGAGCGGAGGAACGGGTAGTGGAGCCGCGGCAGCAGGACGAATGACGGACCGGGCGGCCTAGGACAGGTGAGTATAATCTCTACTGATTTTGTAAAATTTTAAAGGAATTTGATTTGTTCCGAAACAAGTCTCCCCCTTTTTGGTCGTCTCCAATCTTTTCACAAAATACGAAATAGAAAATCAGCAAAAAGGGAGTAGAGCTTATATTATTGTATTACTAGGCACTAATATAATGGCCTGGGCAGCAAGCATTGGACATATATAGACTATTGAACACGTCTTGACCACGTATCTTCATCCCCATAATTGCCTTGTACACAGTGTACCACCATCTTATGTTAGCACCCAGTCCCGAAGCAGCCTTTTCCTTCACCTTGGTTTTGTTGGTTTGCCAATTACTAAACTACTGGATTACAACACAATGATTTAAAGAGGAACCAAACTGGAAATGGCCCTTGGTGGTAAAATCCAACATGTTTATTTTCCGCCAACATTTTGAGGATGGAGCTAAACTCAACAACTGACTGATCAATCAGCTGATCCAGCTGACTTCTCAAATAATTGGCCTAAATCCATGGTATTAAATGACTGAACATATAATATCTGTCACATCTCAGAATACTCGAGGAAATGTGAAAAAAAAACATAAAAATGTAAGAGCCTCGTACCTCTCGATGCAGCACTGCGTACTTCAGGTAATTTGGAGTCTCACTCTCGAGCTCATCTGCCTCTTGTAATGTTCCTTCAATGATCAAGTCTTCGTTGTCTCCCAAATCTGTGGACCCTGGTGGCCCCACCCTGCGGAGGACCTTCCGAACTGTCTGCAGGTGACATCAGAAATGAAGGTAATGCTAACCATGCATCCTAACATAAAGGCCATGCTGGCACCTAGATGGGTAGTCTCTGTGATCCATTATGGTGTCCCCATCAAGTCGGAGAAGTAGGCTTCCTGAGGCCTTCCTACACCTGGCCTCTGCTGACTGCATCCACCCCTGATTATCAGTATTCCTTCAGAGTATATGTGAATCCCAAGTAGCTGACCGTCAACAAGAAATTGTGGTTGGCAGATCTTGGACACTCAACATATCCAAATCACCTAGGATTAATCCAGTAGGAATGTGATGATGTCCTCCTCACATGCAGAGATGGCGCCCATGGGAGCTACGACTACAGTGTCTGAGGTTGGACTGTTTAGGGAAATGTGGTGTCCTCCCGGATTATTCCTACTCATTTGCATATGATGAGCGACCACAATCTAAAGTAATTTATTTTCTTGTGGTCGTATCAACAATTGTCTGGGCCAGTTGGGATGCAGGAATAGGACTCTAAACCATAATGGTGGCGGTTTGGGGGATGCTTGTGAGACTTGACAGGTTCCCTTCAATAAAGAGTAGAGAAACACATGACCAGACACCACCAATGGGATGCAGTCTGTACCTAGGGAGACACATAAATCTGCATAGGAGCTGCGTACATTAATGCTTTCATTTAGACGATTTTTAGAAGATGATGTGCTTTTTAACAGTGTTCGAAAAATTGATTGTAAGCAAAATCTGTCCTTCCACTAAAGAGATTCAGAGATAGGTCTGGACCCTTTTAGGAACTCTGTTGCTAATTGTCTCCTTTTTTTGTAGGGCTGGGACTGGTGTAAAAATTAAAGAAGTCTTCACTGATCCCACAACAGCTCCTATTATGATGCTTACCTTGTCCCCGCTAGTCTCTATTTCCTGGCCCCAACTAAAACAGACCAGAAATAGCAGAAAATGCCCAATTATTGGCTGATCAGAAGACATGTTCTCCCATTTCTTGCTCGTCAAGGCAAGACCGGCAGAGTAAGTATGAGGAGCTTTGAGAGATCGGTAAGGTTGAGTATCGATACCGGACAATCCCTCGAAGATGCTGCTCTTCCCCTAATAATAATGTTTTAGCACAGCCTGCGGAGCCATCCTTGCAGGAAACAATCGTCGAAATCTGGTGGACCCCCTTAATAGGTCACAGAAAAAGCAAGACCCTAATATAAAACTATAATAAAAAAGTATGCAGGCGCCACAATGGCCACTCACCTTCTTCGTTACTATGTTCCCTTGCTCATCTGTAAATTCCTCCTCTGTCACTTGCTCCCCAGGAATGTCAGGGACTTCATTTCCCTGAAATGGGTGAAGAAGTTACGTAACTTTCGGGTACAGGGAGCCATTTTTAACTATTGTTACTACACACTGCATTTTACAGACGCTCATGATTACAAAGCCGTATGGCCGAGTCCTATTATGTGATACTCCAGTTTAATGGAGCTTGACCAGACTGAACTGTAAATAGCTCAGGAGATTACAAGTGCTATTTACAGGTCAATGGGTGCTCAAATGTGGCTCCAAGCCGCTGCTTACATCAAACGTGGCTCCAAGCCGCTGCTTACATCAAACGTGGCTCCAAGCCGCTGCTTACATCAAACGTGGCTCCAAGCCGCTGCTTACATCAGAGAATGCCATCGTTTTATAGGACGGCACCATTCACAAATATCTAATTTGACTTCCAGGACCAGAGAGCAGGTTTATATTGACTCCTCAACATTGCAACAGCAAGAAGGAAAAGTCGTTGCATTCTGGAAATCCCAGGATGGAGACACGTTAATGACAGCAAAATTATGAAAAAATGGAAAATAAATTTTTCAAAACATCACAATTTAATCAGTCTGGAGTTTGATCATCACTTGCAGAAATTCTCATAGTTAAATATCTTGGCTGCTATCAATGAGGTTATTAATGGCTGTCTTAGGAATGTTCTTCTGTGCTGAATGCACTTGGGCAAATCATCAAGATCCGCTGCTGGCAGCTCCTTTGTAATTGTAGGCGGATGACAACCCAGATGTGCTCGATGGGAGACAAGTCCGGAGACGCTACAGACAATGGTAGCACGTTTAGGCCACACAAGCTGCTCACAGTAGCACCATCAACATGGGGCCAGGAGTTATTGTGCAGAAAAAAGGCTCTTGGGACACTGTCACCACGTGAAGGCCTCTTCATAGCATTGTCCACATGGTCTCTAAACCAATCTCCAGCTATCGTTACACCCACGACAGAAGCAGCACTCCTTGCTTTAGAGCAGGGTTCCCCAATTCCAGTCCGTTAGGCCCACCAACAGATCATGTTTTCAGGATTTCCTTAGTATTGCCCAGGTGATAATTGCGTCACCTGTGCAATACAAAGCAAATCCTGAAAACATGATCTGTTGGTGGGTCTTGAGGACTGGAGTTGGGGAGCCCTGGTTTACAGGACAGATCTCCATTCCAGCCTCCATTGCCAACTTGCTCTGAATTATGAAAGCCTTTGTGAGATGGCGTAAGGTCAATGGAGCGCCTGTAGCTAGAGATCTTGCTCATAGCCCAATGTCATACAAACGCTTTGTGAAAGTTTGTGCAGGCAATGTTTGACATCTTACACTTCATAAGTGATGTCTAGTTTCCCTTGCAGTATAGAATGGATCACTAAGCGCCATTCCACGAATATGAAGAGACCACATTGGAAACGCCATGAAGAGGCCTTCACCAGACAATGTCACATCAGTCCTACTCTCGAGATTACGGTGTGAGGTGACAATGTACAGTATCCAGACCCATATCATTAAAAGGCTATTGATCCTGTCATTTCCATAATGCCACAACTTGTCCTTCTTAGTGCACTTTCAATGTTGAGTGAATCTATCTATCTATCTATCTATCTATCTATCTATCTATCTATCTATCTATCTATATATACATACAGAATATGTGAACACTATATTGAGAAAAGTATTGGGACCCAAGTCTTAATCACTGGATTCAGATTTATCATTCAGTCCCATTGCCCCATGTTGTTACCTATAGGAGCCACCGGGGTAACAAGTCCGTTCATGGCATTTCTTTCTCTTAAATCTTCCCCCCCCCATCACCTGTGAGTGATATTATTGGTAAGTAGAAGGAACCGCAGCAACTCAGCCACAAAGTGGAGACCACAGAAAGTTTCAGAGCTGGGGGCCAAGTGCTGAGGAGCTGAGGGAAGAAATGTAACCAACACTCTGCTGGCTCCATAACTGCAAAGTCCAGATCTCCTCTGGGATTAACATCAGCACAAATACTGCGCCCCCGCCGGGAGCTTCATTGCTGAGCAGCTGCATGCAGCCTTACATCACCAAGCACAATGCCGAACGTCGGATGGAGTGGTGTAGAGCCGCCACCATTGAACTCTGGCGGAAACGTGTTCTGTGCAGTGATGGATCATACTTCTGTATCTGGCATCTGATGGATGATTCTGAATTTGGTGAATGCCAGGAGAACATTACCCGCCTAACTACATTGTGCCGGCTATACAGTTTGGTGTAGGAGGGATAACACTATGGGGAGTGTTTTTCAGAGATCGGCCTCGGCCCCTTAGTTCCAGTGAAGGGAAATCTTGATGCTTCAGTACAAGACATTTTGGACAATTGTAGCTTTCAGTTTTGTGGGAACAGTTTGGGAAGACCCTTTTCTGTTCCCTATCACTGTCCACAGTGCACAAAGTGAAGTCCATAAAGAAATAGTTGGGGGAAGAACATGGAAGGCCGAACAGAGCCTCAACCTCAGCACAATCCAAAACCACTGGGATGAAATAAAGCAGAAATTGTGAGCCTGGCCCTCCTGTCTAACCCAACAAATGCTCTTCTAGATGAAGGCAAAAAAAAAGTACCTACAGTCACCTCCAAAATCTGATGGAAAGTCTTCTCAGAAGAGAGGAAGCTGTTATAGCTGCAAAATGGCTGACTTCATATTAATGTCTATGGATATACAGTGGGTTCGGAAAGTATTCAGACCTCTTTAAATTGTTCACTCTTTGTTTCATTGCAGCCATTTGGTAAATGCAAAAAAGTGAATTTTTTTTCTCATTAATGTACACTCTGCACCCCATCTTCACTGAAAAAACCAGAAATGTAGAAATTTTTGCAAATTTATTAAAAAATAAAAACTGAAATATCACATGGTCATAAGCATTCAGACCCTTTGCTCAGACACTCATATTTACGTCACATGCTGTCCATTTCCTTGTGATCCTCCTTGAGATGGTTCTACTCCTTTATTGGAATCCAGGTGTGTTTAATTAAAATGATAGGACTTGATTTGTAAAGGCACACACCTGTCTATAGAAGACCTCACAGTGAAAGTCAGACCAAATGAGAATCATGAGGTCAAAGTAACTGGCCAAGGAGCTCAGAGACAGAATTGTGGCAAGGCACAGATCTGGCCAAGGTTACAAGAGAACTTCTGCAGTACTCAACGTTCCTAAGAGCACAGTGGCCTACATAATCCTTAAGTGGAAGAAGTTTGGGACCAACAGAAGTCTTCCTAGACCTGGCTGTCCAGCCAAACTGAGCAGTCATGGGAGAAGAGCCTTGGTGAGAGAGGTAAAGAAGAACCCCAAGATCACTGTGGCTGAGCTCCACAGATAGCAGTAGGGAGATGGGAGAAAGTTCCACAAAGTCAACTATCACTGCAGCCCTCCACCAGTCGGGCCTTCATGGCAGAGAGGCCCAACAGAAGCCTCTCCTCAGTGCCAGACATATGAAAGCCCTCATAGAGTTTGCTAAAAAACACATGACGGACTCCCAGACTCTGAGAAATAAGATTCTCTGGTCTGATGAGACGAAGATAGAACTTTTTGGTGATAATTCTAAGCGGTATGTGTGGAGAAAACCAGGCACTGCTCATCACCTGCCCAATACAATCCCAACAGTGAAACATGGTGGTGGCAGCATCATGCTATGGGGGTGTTTTTCAGCTGCAGGGACAGGATGACTGGTTGCAATTGAAGGAAACATGAATGCGGCCAAGTACAGAGATATCCTGTATAAAAACCTCTTCCAGACTGCTCTGGACCTCAGACTTCGCCGAAGGTTCACCTTCCAACAAGACAATGACCCTAAGCTAAGCACACACCTAAAATAACAAAGGAGTAGCTTCAGAACAACTCTGTGACCATTCATGACTGGCCCCGCAAGAGCCCTGACCTAAACCCAATTGAGCATCTCTGGAGAGACCTGAAAATGGCTGTCCACCAACGTTCACCACCAACCTGATGGAACTAGAGAGGATCTGCAATGAAGAATGGCAGAGGATCCCCAAATCCAGGCGGGAAAAACTTACTGCATCATTCCCAAGAAGACTCATGGCTGTACTAGCTCAAAAGGTGCTTCTACTCAATACTGAGCAAAGGGTCTGAATACTTATGACCATGTGATATTTCAGTTTTTCTTTTTTAATAAATTTGCAAAAATTTCTACATTTCTGGTTTTTATCAGTCAAGATGGGGTGCAGAGTGTACATTAATGAGAAAAAAATGACCTTTTTTGCATTTACCAAATGGCTGTAATGAAACAAAGAGTGAAAAATTTAAAGGGGTCTGAATACTTTCTGAACCCACTGTAGAACGGGAGATCATAAAAGCTCCTGTAGGTGTAATATGAAGGGGTCCTAATTCTTTTCTCCATATAGTGTACATCCTAGTCAATGTTTTACAGATCAGAGAACAGTCCTATTATAGAAATTGAATGTATATACAGTACAGACCAAAAGTTTGGACACACTTTCTCATTCAAAGATTTTTCTGTATTTTCATGACTATGAAAATTGTACATTCACACTGAAGGCATCAAAACTATGAATTAACACATGTGGAATTATATACTTAACAAAAAAGTGTGAAACAACTGAAATTATGTCTTATATTCTAGGTTCTTCAAAGTAGCCACCTTTTGCTTTGATGACTGCTTTGCACACTCTTGGCATTCTCTTGATGAGCTTCAAGAGGTAGTCACCGGAAATGGTCTTCCAACAATCTTGAAGGAGTTCCCAGAGATGCTTAGCACTTGTTGGCCCTTTTGCCTTCACTCTGCGGTCCAGCTCACCACAAACCATCTCTATTTGGTTCAGGTCTGGTGACTGTGGAGGCCAGGTCATCTGGCGTAGCACCCCATCACTCTCCTTCTTGGTCAAATAGCCCTTACACAGCCTGGAGGTGTGTTTGGGGTCATTGTCCTGTTGAAAAAAAAATGATTGTCCAACTAAACGCAAACCGGATGGAATAGCATGCCGCTGCAAGATGCTGTGGTAGCCAGGTTGGTTTAGTATGCCTTCAATTTTGAATAAATCCCCAACAGTGTCACCAGCAAAGCACCCCCACACCATCACACCTCCTCCTCCATGCTTCACAGTGGGAACCAGGCATGTAGAGTCCATCCGTTCACCTTTTCTGCATCGCACAAAGACATGGTGGTTGGAACCAAAGATCTCAAATTTGGACTCATCAGACCACAGCACAGATTTCCACTGGTCTAATGTCCATTCCTTGTGTTCTTTAGCCCAAACAAGTCTCTTCTGCTTGTTGCCTGTCCTTAGCAGTGGTTTCCTAGCAGCTATTTTACCATGAAGGCTGCTGCACAAAGTCTCCTCTTAACAGTTGTTGTGGAGATGTGTCTGCTGCTAGAACTCTGTGTGGCATTGACCTGGTCTCTAATCTGAGCTGCTGTAAACCTGCGATTTCTGAGGCTGGTGACTCGGATAAACTTATCCTCAGAAGCAGAGGTGACTCTTGGTCTTCCTTTCCTGGGGCGGTCCTCATGTGAGCCAGTTTCTTGGTAGCACTTGATGGTTTTTGCAACTGCACTTGGGGACACTTTCAAAGTTTTCCCAATTTTTCAGACTGACTGACCTTCATTTCTTAAAGTAGTGGTGGACACTCGTTTTTCTTTACTTAGCTGCTTTTTTCTTGCCATAATACAAATTCTAACAGTCTATTCAGTAGGACTATCAGCTGTGTATCCACCAGACTTCTGCACAACACAACTGATGGTCCCAACCCCATTTATAAGGCAAGAAATCCCACTTATTAAACCTGACAAGGCACACCTGTGAAGTGAAAACCATTTCCGGTGACTACCTCTTGAAGCTCATCAAGAGAACGCCAAGAGTGTGCAAAGCAGTAATCAAAGCAAAAGGTGGCTACTTTGAAGAACATAGAATATAAGACATATTTTCAGTTGTTTCACACTTTTTTGTTAAGTATATAATTCCACATGTGTTAATTAACATGTGTTAATTCACAGTTTTGATGCCTTCAGTGTGAATGCACAATTTTCATAGTCATGAAAATACAGAAAAATCTTTGAATGGGAAGGTGTGTCCAAACTTTTGGTCTGTACTGTAATATATATATATATATATATATATATATATATATATATATATATATATATATATAATGTATAGTTTCAAGAAACGCAGGCAGGAGCTAGCGGGGGTGCACCAACTAGATAGTTTTTGGAACAAGTGCTCCTTTTTTCATACACATGCACACACTGGAGACTGCGTCCTATACACTGATATACAGACTGGAGAACAGTCCTACTGTATAAATGAAACATATACAGGCACACATACAGACCACGTTAAAGTCATCAGCGATTCCTTCACTGTACAGGACACACCATTTACCTTGACGATCACCCTCCGTCGGACCACCTTGGTGGTTAGAGTCTCCTCGTCGTCGTCCACGCCTCCTTCTCCCAGTTCCCGGTCTAGCTCAGTATGAAGGCGACGCAATACAAACTTTGCAGCTCCACGTACAATATGAACCACATTTTGGCAGCTCACCACGAAAAAGCCAATCAGGACTATGCAGACCCCCAATTCTGTCACAAATCCCCACATTCTGCTCTACTTATTTAACTGTAACCAAGCAATGGGATAAAAATTTCCTTGGGTTTAAAAAAAAAAAAAAAAAATTGGGTAAAAATGTTGGTCTCACCCCCAGCTAAAATAAGACGTATACATAGTTATACGTCTTATTATCTAGGGAGTGCAGGAAAATGTCCTACTATCACAAATCCCTCAGATTCAGCACTTCTTTGAGACAAGATCCAAATGCCAGCCCCAAAATCAGCAGATGTGGTCCCCCGTTCAGGTTTGGGGGCTGGGGGAAGCCCCATATGAATGCTTCAGGGTGGATGTACCTCTGTGTGTATGTGAATGTCTCAGCTGTTTCATGGGAGGGTCTGAAATTGGAGCTGGTGGGAAGTAAGGCGGAGAGACATTTAATAACCCTCAAAATGGAAAGGGAGCGAGGAAAGAGACAAGGAGGTTGCTGAGGGACATATAACCTCAGAGCTGTCCTGAAAGTCACTACACGTCCCATATTTTCATCGTTACCATACTGGATTTCCATAAGATATCTCCTTTTCATTTTTGTCTTTTACCCCCGCCCTCAGACTACCTACCTCTCCCAGCCGGCTCGAACTATACACGGTGCTCTGTTGTGTCACTCGTATCCTTGCACTTCCCTTAAATGTTGGATGAAGTTCTTCGTATGGCAAGGGGCACCATTGTCCTGGTGAGGAGATCGACGAGGAGAAGAGGGTGAGGGGGCATCAGTGCTCCAGTCCAGAACCCTATAGATTGGAAAGACATATATTTCATACTGTGGTGTGCTCATCATTGGCTAACCCATAGTTACAGATGGTGGAAACAACATATTAAACTTCCTACATATCCCCAAAAAAGCCCTCTGCTAATGACACTGGCATGGTCATCGAAGAGAGCGACTACCAGGGTAGAAGCGTACCTCTGGCTGATGTAGGGCCCAGTAGAAGAAGCCAGGGAGGACTGCAAGGACCTAAAGAAGATAGTCAAGAGTTTGACTGTGTCGGAGAGGTATGCAGTGGAGTACAAAGAAGAGAGAGGACCTCATAAGATTGAAATAGGCCCCCAATATGGTGCCAGGTCTTGCCACATTGAACTATTACGTATTTTCCTCATTCTGTTCAAGACCCTTTGGGAATTTGTCCCCCCAGACACTGCTTATTTATATTACCTACAGAGTTTAGCACAGGTTCCTATGGCCCGGAAGTAAAGACTAAGGGCCCCCTCTCTTCATTGGCTCCATAGGAGCAGTATGGTCGGTCTCTATGGTTGTCTACATGGGTGAGTGGGATAAGGAAAATGGAGAAAGAGTGTAGATGTGAAATGATCCAGGGAAGGAGGAAAAGATGAAACATGGGTTCTGTCCACACCTCGTTTTGAGCCGCCTGCGTCAGAGGAAGGGAGGGTTACCTCCGATGGAAGGTGCCATTTGTGGCCATCTTCCATTGACCTTCCTGAGGAGATCATTGTAAGGCGAGAGGGATAATTGCAAGACATTGTGGGGTAAGTATAAGCATGTGAGATGAGGTTTGGGTAGATTAAAGGGGTTGTCTCACGAAAAGTATAAGGCAGATAATAGAGAAATAGATAGATACTAGATAGATGAAAAATAGAGCGTTCAAGGTAGAAAATAGATGGAAAAAGATAGATATATAAAGGAAGATAAATGCGAGGCAGTTAGTAGATAGATTGATAAATTAATTAGGCAGATATTGAATGGATAGATAAATATGAGGTTGGTACCAGATAAATAATAGATATTAGAATTATAGATATTTATTAGGCTATTTATTAGTGCGATCGCTGAGGCCGTATGTGAGGGACTATTTCCTCTGTAGAGGACTACAGGAGATGAGGACTCAGCACATGCTGTCTGCCATACTCTCCTAGGAGATTCTGCAGCTTCCTGGTCACATGGGGTGAGCTGTGCCCGCCCACCGAAAGTGCAGAGACCAGAGCAGCAGAGGAGCGAGGAAAGAGGCTGAAAAAAGTGAAGATGACACTAGAGAATTGAGGTTACACCTTTGAATTTATGGTTAGAAGGATAATGGTCATTACTTAAGAGATTTTTTTCATAGTTTTCAGTTTGAAGGATAACCCCTTTAAGCCCCACTTTTTGTGTACTTCAGCTTGAGGGATGAGATTGCTGCACTGAGGTAATGAGAGTAGAGGTCATATTTACAAAGTTGCGCACGTCCATAACGCAGGAGATGTTGGGGAGGTCATACTAGGACATAAGACTTACCTCTCTACCTTACCACCTGTCACTCTGCATGCTGTGGGGGTCTCAGTGATCCGGGCTTGGACCCGCTCTGGTCCTGCAATGAGACACATGTACAGTTCGTTTAGGTATCATCGTCCGTCCCCTCTCTCTCGTTGGCTTTCTCCTACCACAATCTTTAACCTCTGACCTCCAGCTTCAGTTTCCTCCTCATCCAGATCAGGGGAGCCCGAAGACGGACGTGGCGGGGCATCCCACTCATCCTCAGCTTTGCTGCAATCCAGGGATGAGTCTTCAGGAGCCACGAGGGATGGGGACAGGCCAGAGGCCCAAAGAGGAAGATCAGGCAGATCAAGCACCCCGTCTGGCTCAGCTGTTGCCATAGGTACTCCATCCAAAATGGAAGCTTCACTCCAATACGGCTCCAGTCGCAATGGGGAGGGTAGGGAGTAGTTGAGAGAGGCCGGGGAAAGCAGCTCATCCTGCGTCAAGGGGTTACCTATGGGAGGGTAGGATGGGGAAGGGGATGTCACACTCACTCACTCTAAATACAAGTAGATACAACTATATACCACCTTCCTCCCACATTCAGGAGGGTCATTTTTGTGGTCATCCAATTAAAGAGGTTATTCGGACTTTTAAAATTGATGGTCTATCCTCATCCTGTAAGCTGATGAAAACATCAAAGCTCAAAGAGGCTGAAGCACGAGAACCGCAGCTCCTCCAAACAGCTAATCGGCAGTGGTGCCGAAAGTCAGACCACCATCTATCTAATACAAAAATTGGGCCATCAACTATAAAAGGCTGGACAACCCCTTTAATGTCTCAAAAGATTTCAAGAGCATTGATCCCTAGAAAATGAATAATCACCAGTAAATACAAGACGTCGTCTTTGATCAATTCAGCCATGTTTGTAGCTTTGGTTAGATGGCGGGGTGCCCATCTATATGGCCGCCACTACCGCTACTACTGGGTCTTCTTCTAGCTTTCCCATAGCACCAAAATGTAATCCATCCCCATTGTGGAGTTATGCAGGATTTGATAGGCAGAATATTTAAGAGAATGAAACCTGGTGGGGTTTTTAAGGTAATATTTTTAATTTATTTTTAATTTATATGCAACATAAGCAAGGACACCTGATAAACTAAAAGGAATAACATCTATTAATCCAATAGACATTTGTGAAAATAAAAGTCATAAAATAAAATTATAGTATATATCTTAAGGGGGTTGTTCAGCTCAGACAATGCCTTTTTGATAGTAGTAACCTACATCTGTAGGCTGATCACAGTGATTGTCTGTGATCAGTGGTAAAACCACCTGCTCAGTTTCCCTACAGTGCCACCACTGGAGAAATGAGGAATTACACAGTTCTCACTGAAATAAGTTGGAAGTCAGTGAGTGGACGTGCCAGGTCCTTGATTATATTAACAGTAGAGATGAGCAATATGATTGGTCCTTCATGGTAGATAGTCTTCACTTCTGCGCCCGGCATCCTGGGAACCTCTTGTCCATACTTGGCCCTTTGATGTCTTAAGTCGGGTGAGGTCTAGCCTCATCATACCATGTTGCACTCCTCTTTATGATGGCGCAGGTCCTATTAAGAGGTACCCAGGATGCTGGGCCAAGGATGCTGGGTACAGAAGTGAAGACCAGCTATCACACAGGAATGTACGCCAAACCAGGGCAGCACAAATCAAATTGCTCTTCTCTAACTACATTATTAATGTAGGCTGTTTGGTGAACTTATCCCTGGATGTAGCCATGGCAAAAATAATGAACACATCATGTGCTTAAAAAGGAACTGTCACCACGTCAAAAGTGACCAGTTTTTGCTCTTCTTTTATTTCCACTGCTCCTCTGAGTATTCCATTTTTTGTTTTTTTAAAAATCTGCCATATGATTCCAGAGATATTGGGCTTTTTTATTTACTACTGATTTGTATGATCTTCAGGGGCGTGGCTCGTGGGATCCTCTAGGGCGTGTGTTTTGGCTGCTCTGCATCATTACTCTGTGAGCCACGCCCCTTTGCTAGAGACCATAAAAATTATCACTAAATAAAAAGGCCCATATCTCTGGAACTATAGGGCGGATTTAAAAAAAACAAAAAACGTAATGCCCAGGGGAGCAAGCAGAATAAAATAATAGCAAAAATATTGCTACTTTTCTATTTTAAAATTGTGGCTTCCTTTTGTACAAAATTGGTTTTAACACTAATTTTTTTTTACAGTAGGTATGAAAAGTTTTTGCATTCTTTTAATAAATGCACAGTTTTTTTTTCTTTTTGTTAAGGCTAGAAGTAAAGAATTCAGACAGGGGAATAGTTATTGTACATTGTGAATGGCTTTGGCTCGACTTCCCTTGCAGACACCAGGACCGAGAGATTTGCTAGTGGTAACAGCTTACAGTGAGATATATTAGGGCCAAGTCCCTATATAGAGTGTATGATACTGAATGTTCGGGCCGCGAAGCTCCTTGTCACCACACTGTTACTCAGCTGTTTGAGCCATCATCGGTGACAGCCACCCAGCCACGTGTCACACCCTCTCTGCTGTTTTTAGAAACATGAGACCCCCCAGTACTGGGTGGGAGAATCCCACTAACATGATGCACCTTATGTACACATCAATATAACAGCACTTACTTAGGATATACAACTGCTATATAACCAGAAGGGTGTTAAAAAAAATAACTGGCACAATACCAGGGCATCTCCTTCATTATGCCAAACCCACAGGATATAGGTACCCACTAACACAAGTACACCACAACACACATGGACACGCATGCAAACACAGATATACAGAACGCATCGGTCCCCCGCTCTACTGACCGTCCCACCAGCAGGCGGTAAACAGATTTCTATGTACTTGTCTCAAGCCTGGGATTTTTTACATTGGGGTCCTCTATTATGACAGACGGGACCTTTTGGGCTCCTCTAGTAGAATTTTGACGACTAACTGCTAAAACTAAGTATCTATGTATCTATTCTTTGTTCAACCCCATATAAATTCCTAGGAAATTGTGCTAGTTATGTTAGGATACCAAATCTGCATGTGGCCCAATTAAGCGTCAGCTCCCTAATTTTATATATAAAGGTGTTGTCCATATTGGGGACATTTTTTTTTTACCTAAATGCATGCATGTGCAGCTATTTTTGCAATTGGTTTTCATTAAAAAAATTGCACCATTTGCTTTCTACAGCTTATGTGTTGCATTGTTTATTTCTGGCTGCAGAATGAGTTGAAAGAGAATCCTTCAGTGAGCTCATTTTGATAGTCTGGCAGGAGAGTTTGTTACTCTTTTATATGCCTTTATTTTTTAGCTCCACCAAGCTGACTTACATCAAAGTTGAAGTTGCAGGGAAACAAAGAGCCTGTAAAAGCCAAACAGTACAACATTTTTAATGAATCCCAATTGCAAAAAAAATATTTTTTAACCTCAAATATATGCCTTTAAGTAAAAAATAGAGTCCCCAAGTGTGGACAACCCCATTAAAGTGGATATGTCACCAAATTTCAACATATAATCTTCATACATAACTAAATTAATCTTTTAGACCTTAAAAAACTGGTGTACTTACTTGAAATACCAGTCAGAATGGCTGTAAGTATATTCAATCACTGTCCACTCAGACAGACTGACTGCTGCAGCTTGTACTGAGCAGTATCAGAAAGTAGAAGTGAGGAGCTGTCAGTGGGGTAAGGTTGGTCGGAGGTTCAGCAGTAGCAGAGAGGAAGAACACTGAGTAGATGTCAATTAGGCTAGGTGGACAGAGATTCAGCAAGAACAGGGAGGAGGAACACTGAGGAGATGTCAATTAGGCTAGGTGGACAGAGATTCAGCAGTAGCAGGGAGGAAGAACACTAAGGAGATATCAATTAGGCTAGGTGGACAGAGATTCAGCAGTAGCAGGGAGGAGGAACACTAAGGAGATGTCAATTAGGCTAGGTGGACAGAGATTCAGCAGTAGCAGGGAGGAAGAACACTGAGGAGATGTCAATTAGACTAGGTGGACAGAGATTCAGCAGTAGCAGGGAGGAAGAACACTGAGGAGATGTCAATCAGGCTAGGTGAGCAGAGACTCAGCAGCATCAGGGAGGAGAAACACTGAGGAGATTTCCATCAGGCTAGGTTGACAGAGATTTAGCAGTAACAGAGGGGAGGAACACTGAGGAAATGTCAATCAGGCTAGGTGGACAGAGATTTAACAGTAACATAGGGGAGGAACACTGAGGAGATTTTTAATCAGACTAGGTGGGCAGAGACTCAGCAGTAGCAGGGAGGAGGAAAACTGAAGAAATGTCAATCAGGCTAGGTGGGCAGAGACTCAGCAGTTGCAGGGAGGAGGAACACTGAGGAGATTTCCATTAGACTAGGTGGGTGGAGAATAAGTAGTAGCAGAGAGGAGGAAAACTGAGGAAATGTCAATCAGGCTAGGTGGACAGAGACTCATCAGCAGCAGGGAGGAGGAACACTGAGATGTCAATCAGACTAGGTGGGTGGAGATTCAGCAGTAGCAGGGAGGAGGAACACTGAGGAAATGACAATCAGACTAGGTGGACAGAGATTTAGCAGTAACAGAGGGGAGGAACACTGAGGAGATTGTTAATCAGGCTAGGTGGGCAGAGATTCATCAGTAGCAGGGAGGAGGAACACTGAGATGTCAATCAAACTAGGTGGGCAGAGATTCAGCAGTAGCAAGGAGGAAGAACACTGAGGAGATTTCCATCAGGCTAGGTGAGTAGAGATTCAGCAGTAACAGGGAGGAAAAACACTGAGGAAATGTCAATCAGACCAGGTAGGAGGAGAATTTAGCAGTAACAGGGAGGAGGAACACTGAGGAGTTGTCAAACAGACTAGGTGGGTGGAGTTGAGTTTAAGCTTTCACAAAGTATTATAAAGTCTTTCTGACATGTATTGAAGTGAGTACATCAGTCTCATCAGGTGTAAGAGCTCTAAATAATAATGCATGAAGTTTATATTTTGAAATCTGACAAAAGATCCACTTCACGGGTCCAAAGCATGAGAAGAAATCTAAAAAGAAATCTGCGGCTTCATGTATCTAATAGTCTAATACAATAAAACACATCTATTGAAGGGATTGCACTGCATTAGAAACACATGACTGCTATCTTCCAGAAACAGCGTCTTACCTGTACATGGGTTGTGTCTGGTATTGCAGATCCATTGAGCTGCAATACCACCTGTAACCTTCAGACACGCGTGGCACTGTTTTTGGAAGAAAGCGCCATGATTTCTAATATTGTACAATGTATTGAAATATGTACATGGAAAATGCATAGTATATTGATATACAGAGATTGTGATTGATTAAAGGCCACAGAAATACATACATCCCTCAGGTTTAGGGTGGGATTGAGGATGGAGGGGCACCTGGTCCTGACTGAAAGAGGAAGAACAGAAGCATGAGGAGGTCAGAGGTGAACGAAGAGGCTCAGAAAAGAAGTGAGAGAAAGGAGAGAGAAAGGGTGAGACGTACACACACATAGACTCCAGCCCCACAATATTCCTTCAGGGGTGGGGAAGGATGAGACGATGGGATGGATCACACCGATCAAGGGTTATACATGGAGGCAGGAAGCCAAGCTCCCGTAGTCAGTATAGCCCTAAGGTTGGGTTCACAGGATGCGTGAACCTGGCCTTACTGTGAAATGGAGACATTTGGGTGAATGCATATCTGATACAGGTGTTAGTGCTGATGCCATGCATTCTGTGCCCACGGCCAACGTGCCGGATGTAACCATAAGACTGATAGTAATTACCGTCCTTGGATTATAACATTAAAATCGAAAGTAAGCAAAATCCAACGTGCATGATCCTTTTTCCAACGCTCCTCTCGTCTTTTACAGCACACATACAGTTGTGCTCAAAAGTTTACATACCCTGGCAGAATTTTTGCTTTCTTGGCCTTTTTTTCAGAGAATATGAATGATAACATCAAACCTTTTTCTCCACTCATGGTTAGTGGTTGGGTGAAGCCATTTATTGTCAAACTACTGTGTTTTCTCTTTTTAAATCATAATGACAACCCAAAACATCCAAATGTCCCAGATCAAAAGTTTACATACCCTGGTTATTTTGGTCTGATAACATGCACAGAAGTTGACACAAATGGGTTTGAATGGTTACTAAAGGTAACATCCTCACCTGTGACCTGTTTGCTTGTAATCAGTGTGTGTGCATAAAAGCTGAGTGAGCTTCTGGGTTACAGACAGACTCTTGCATCTTTCATCCAGCCACTGACATTTCTGGATTGTGAGTCATGGGGAAAGCAAAAGAATTGTCAACGGATCGACAGGAAAAGGTAGTTGAACTGTATAAAACAGGAAAGGGATACAAAAAGGTATCCAAGGAATTGATCAGGACAGTCAGCAGTGTTCAAACTGTGATTAACAAATGGAAAATCAGGGGCTCTGTAAAAACAAAACCACGGTCAGGTAGACCAACAAAGATTTCGCCCACAACTGCCAGGAAAATTGTTCGGGATGCAAAGAAAAACCCACAAATAACATCAGCTGAAATACTGGACTCTCTGAAAACTAGTGGTGTGGCTGTTTCAAGATGCACAATAAGGAGGCACTTGAAGAAAAAAGGGCTGCATGGTCGAGTCGCCAGAAGAAAGCCATTACTGCGCAAATGCCACAAAGTATCTCACCCACAATACGCAAAACAGCACAGAGACAAGCCTCAAATCTTCTGGAACAAGGTAATTTGGAGTGATGAGACCAAAATTTAACTTTTTCTCCACAACCATAAACGTTACATTTGGAAAGAGGTCAACAAGGCCTTGGATGAAAGGATCACCATTCCTACTGTAAAGCACGGAGGTGGATAGCTGATGTTTTGGGGATCTGTTAGCTACAAAGGCACAGGGAACTTGGTCAAAGTTGAAGGAAAGATGAATACAGCACGTTATCAGCAAATACTGGAGGCAAATTTGCACTCATCGGCTCGGAAGCTGCACATGGGACGTACTTGGACGTTCCAACATAACAACGATCCAAAATACAAGGCCAAGTCGACCTGTCATTGGCTACAGCAGAACACAGTGAAGGTTCTGGAGTGGCCATCTCAGTCTCCTGACCTCAATATCATTGAGCCACTATGGGGAGATCTCAAGCGCGCAGTTCATGCTAGACAGCCCAGGAATTTACAGGAAAATAAAGAACCTCATCCACAACTACCACAAAAGACTTCAAGCTGTCTCTGATGTTAGAGGGGGCAATACACGGTATTAAGAAATGGGGTATGTAAATTTTTGATCAGGGTCATTTGGATGTTTTGGGTTGTCCTTATGATTTAAAAAGAGAAAACACAGTAGTTTGACAATAAATGGCTTCACCAACCAGTAATCATAAGTGGAGAAAAAGTTTTGGTGTTATCATTCATATTTTCTGGAAAAAAGAAAGCAAAAATTCTGCCGAGGTATGTAAACTTTTGAGCACAACTGTACATATTACTATATGAGAACTATAAAAATCATACCAGTACTGTAGATTTTAGTGATTTTGCTTTGTATAAGAACAGGTTTATTACATATGTAAATGAGGAGGCTTTGGTGCACCCTTGTTGTGGCCATCTATCATGGCCCATCAATTACCGTCCTCCCCTGTGTGCAGGGGCCGAGTTCTCATCTCGCTCCTGTGCATAGCGGCCACTTGATACATAGAGGATCGCAAAGCAGCGAGTGGTCGATGCTGACAAGGGAGGAATGAGAATGTGCACAATGTCAGTGTGTGCGTGCACCCAGTTCCCTCTCTACCCGCTGCTGTGTGACTCTGTGTGCAGCAAGTGGCCGCTACTAATGGGAGAGAGAAATGAGAACACACATAGTCTAGTGTTTCTGTGTGTGTGTTCTCCTCTCCCTCTACTGTCAGCAGCAGCCTCTCACTGCTTTGTGATCTTATGTGCAGCAAGTGGCCGACACACACAGGAGAGGGATAAGAGTACTCCTGAACACACTGACGGCTCATTTAGACATCCGATTTTCACATATGAGTGCTATCCGTGTGTTTCGTGGATTACACTTGTATCTGTGGGGTCATTTACATGTCTGTTTTTTTTTGCAAACCTTTCGGTCTGCAGAAAGCCATGGAGACGTGTACAATTTTGATCAATGGGTCCGTGAAAAAAATTGAACCGCACACGGATGACATCCAAGAATAGGGAAGGTGGAGATTTTTTTTTTATTTCTCCACGTACAAGAAAAACAGATGACACTCGGACCACACGCTTATCAACCACTCTGATCAAAATAATCCTCTGCTTTTTCGTACATGGAAAAAAATTGAACATCTGATTGAGCCCAAATACAGTGTGCCCTCGACTCCTCCAGTGTCAGTATGTGCAGAGTTTGGGATTTTGGATCAGACAGCACTCTAAAGTGGGTACTGTCAATCACCATAAGGTGAGGAGCAGATGATGGTAATTGAGGGGGTGGAAAAATGCACTGAGCCCTCGGCCACACCAAAGGTGCACTGAGCCCTGAGCCCTTGGTCACACCAAAGGTGCACTGAGAATTTGACCACACAAAGGTGCACTGAGCCTTTGGCCACACCAAAGGTGCACTGAGCCCTTGGCCACACAAAGGGTACACTGAGCCCTTGGCCACACCAAAGGTGCACTGAGCACTGAGCCTTTGACCACACAAAGGGTGCACTGAGCCCTTGGCCACACCAAAGGTGCACTGAGCCCTTGGCCACACCAAAGGTGCACTGAGCCCTTGGCCACACAAAGGGTGCACTGAGCCCTTGGCCACACCAAAGGTGCACTGAGCCCTTGGCCACAGCAAAGGTGCACTGAGCCCTTGGCTACACCAAGGGTGCATTGAGCCCTTGGCCACACCAAAGGTGCACTGAGCCCTTGGCCACACCAAAGGTGCACTGAGCCCTTGGCCACAGCAAAGGTGCACTGAGCCATTGGCTACACCAAAGGTGCATGAAGCCCTCCTCTTAATAAGCAATAAAATTGATTTATGAAACTAATACTAAAATGTACAGTACCACCAGTATAATTTGTACAGCAGCTAAGTCCCCTACAAGAATGTCTAAATAGTTCAATTTCAATTTGGGGGTAATAGACCCCCTTAAAGTGCTCTGGATACATCTACTTCAGTAGCGGTCAACCTAGCACATTATAGGGGCTTCAGTAAAGCCGTTGACTCCATTTGTGCTCCATAGATTAAGTACAATGTTGTGCTTCTACCAGTAACTGCTCCCTCTGCATTATAGTCTTTCCATAAATGTATACAGAGGGACAGACCTGTTCTCTCTTCTTAAGCAAATTCTTGTATTCCCCAGAAAACATCACTTCTGAAGGATCTTTCTTTTTAATCAAACTCTGCCCCCCTCTGTTATTCCTCTTAGAAATGAGCATTACCAGTTGGGGGGGTGTCCCTACAGAGTATGACCCTCTCCAATCACTGCTTGGTGTCAGACTGTCTAGGACACACCCTACTGAGAAAGGGAACGGTAACACCCATTTGTCAATTTAATCATATATTTCCAGGAGGAATACCAGAGGGATGGCACAATACACAGGTGTGATAAAAGATGCCTCAGAATTGTTTTTTTGTTGTGGATTATGTGTATTCAACATAAATAGACTATGGGAGTTAGGAGAAATAATACAATATTCAGAAAGTAGGCAAAAGAAGGAAGAAGGAGGCCAGGTGCCGCAGGGAGGACACCCGAGAAATGCATGTGGTTCCCGGCTGCCCGTCGCCCACCACTACGCTAATTAATAAAACTGTCCAGGCTAATTACATGAATCCGCCAGATCACATACAATACGTCTTATCACATGCTCTGCCCCTTACCTGGTGAGGACCCCCATGGGACTGATCCGTTCCTCTGAGAGGGGGATATGGATCCGTCACTGTTGTTATACCGGTGATCCCCCTTCAGGCTTCTGCTCTGACGCCCACCAGATCCTTCCAGCATAGTGACGATCTCATTGCGGTCTATGTTTCGCAGGGCTGTGTACAGGTCTTCCACTGCATTAATAATAAAAAGTAACTGACTGCAATACTCTTGTATTACACTGAATTTTGCAGAAATACAAAGATGGCAGACCTGGGGACCTTTGTTTAGTCCAGAACAAGCCACTAGCATCCCGCGCTTGAAGTTGTCACGCTGAAGGAGTTACAATTCCTCATTAAAACCCCTTGATATTAACCACGGCATCTAAGTTGTTTAATTCTGTGCTTGGAGTCAGGCTGTTCCTACAAGGTGCCATCTGTATGTCGATCTGTCCAGCCTCTTAAAAGGGAATCCGTCAGCAGGTTTTTGCCACCTCATCTGAGAGCAGCCTGATGTAAGCAAAGAGGTCCTGATTCCAACAATGTATCGCTTAGACTACTGGGTGCAGCGGTTCTGACACAATCAGTGTTTTTCGATTTAGCATGAAGCAGAGCTGAGAAAGCTAGCCCCACCCACAACAGGCTCTGTATATACAAAATCTATAAACAATGAGCTGCTTATCACAGGAGGGGGAGGAGTCGGGCCAGTGCTCACAAGACAAATAGTCCCAGCCATGATAATCACCTAGTGAAAAAACCTTCATTGTAAGTAAACAACTTACACAACTTGATAAGTGACACATCGTTGAATTCTGAGTTTTAACCCCTACCTCATGCTGTCATCAGATTTATAACAGCTCACAGATTACCTTTAAATATAGTGGATGCCATTGAGCAACCACTATAAAAACCAGGATCAGAGTTATCTCCAATCCCAGCCATTGCAGCAGGGAGCAGGGCATCAGCTGTATGTTACACCTAACAACCCCTTCTGATGACTTGGGCTCGGGCCTCTCAGCCTGTCCTATCACTTTTTTGTAGAGGTAGAGCAATTTGCACAAAAGCCCTGCTGCCCATAATATAAGTGGGAGCCATGGAGCGGGAGGTCATGGTTTGATCCTATTGTTATCCCTATGATTAGTGGTGCCACAGATCACTTGAGGGACGTTTGTGATACCAAATGATCCTACAAGAGGTCCAAAATATGGCACTATGACACTGATAAATCAATGTAAGCAAGGGCCAACAGAAGTTGGGTCTGTGGGGGTGTATTTAAAGGGTTATAGACAAATTACCTATTAATGTCCTGTGTGTGATAATACCCGTCAGCTGGCAAATGCCAATGTCGGCCCACCACCGCTCGGTGCATACGTACGCTTTGCGTTGGAACCTTGCCGCGATGCCCAGAGGTGCAGTAACGCCGCGCTCTGCTCCAGTAGTGAATTTGGATTTTCCACTCTAATCCTATTGATGTCGTCCATCTCAAACTGCAGCTCCCGCGCCAACTCTGCGAACAGGACACGTCCACAGTCACCACAGAGTAGTGTAATACTTTATAACGCACTGGTCGCTGTGTAACATTCAACATGATCCGTAGAAACTGATAATGACGGAAGTGAAGTGTAGGAGATGACAGTTGGTGCTCATGACGTTCTAAAGAGAACTTGCAGTAGAATGTCTGTCTCCGCCTCTAGCTCCTCCCCCTCCATAGAATCTTATAAGCACCAACTGTCATCTCCTGTCTTAGTAATGGGAACATCTGTCTTCACTGAATACAAATTTTACCCTTGAATAGAGAGTGAAAGATCAAATCAAGAAGAGAAAAAAAGAAGATTTATCCGATGAGCTCTATTACAAAGTTGCTTATTTTCACGTGAACTATTAATTTATGAAATAAAAATTAAAATGATGGTTAAATGTACCCTAAATGTATTGGGGATTTATGGCCCTTGTGTATATTGGGGCTATTACTTTACTGTACATACAATATCTTTTGAAAAATTATTATGATTTTTTTTTTCAATTTTTGCGCTGTTGCTAATTGATTCTGAGGATTTGTTGGGATCCTGGCAGTCCAAACATCATTTGGTATAAAAGAAACATCCCTTTAGTGGTTCAGTTTTCAATAAAGTATACAACATTTATTTGTGGCATTTTTAGGTTTGAAGTTATTTTTCTCCACAATGCAACAAGCTCAGAGAATGGTATTTTCTCTGTTTTTTTATTATTGTTCCCACGGGTGCTGCACTTTTTCTGCAATTTTTAACAGGATTTCACATCAAAATGTGCAATCCGTTTATTGCATTTTTTCATGTGTTTTTTTTCCTTTTTTATATATTTTTGGAGCAGATTTGATACAGTGATTTTAATGCAGTTTTTAGAGCAGAAAAAGCAGCGATTCTGCACTTAAAAGCATGTCATCCAATCACAAATCATACCCCTTTTGCTTGAACTATTAAAGAAGACCTGTCCCAGGGTCAAATGCGGCCCATTTTGCTCTCACTTTATCACGTCGCTCCCCTGAGTATGTCGCTTTTTGTTTTTCTTAAATCCGTCATACGGTTCCAGAGATTGGACCAGTTTATTTAGCGCTAATAGTGGGGGCGTGACTTAAAGAGTACGTATGCAGAGCAGCCAAAAGACACGCCCCCAGATAATCCCCCAGCCACGCCTCTTTGGTAAAGACCAAAACGATTAGCACTAAATAAAAAAGCCCATATCTCTGGGACAATATGGCGGATTTAGGAAAAATAAAATACAGAGTACTCAGGGGAGTAGTGGGAATAAAATAAGAGCAAAAACTGGCTAGTTTTGACCTGGTGACAGGTCCTCTTTAAATACAATTGATCATCCAAAAATAGCATTTATGCAACATGGGAAGACGGTTTAGGATCTAAAACACGCAAAAAAAACTATAATATCAATATAACAAAATAAAAAGTCATTAAAAACAACTTGTACAAAAACATGATAAAAAGAACAAGAAATGAATATGATGAAAAAAAAGTCTTCAGCCAGCCAAACGTCTATTGTGGATGGTGGATCCATGAATGACACAGTGGTCTGGGTAGATTATCCATTCGGGCCTGGTAAGGCCTAGCTTCACCTGTACCCGTTGTGCCTCGTTAGTGAAGAAATCTGTGCGCCCCCTTATAAAGTACTTATGCCCGAGGGCTTCCTATAAAAAGCCCCCTTAAAGAGGCGTAATTGCCTCAGTGTCTCTTATAAAGGAACTATGCCTCTTAAGTAATAATTCTCCGAGTGCCCTTTATCTGCTACAACTGTCCTCTTATAAAGTGTGGCCCCTTAATTAATAATGCCTCCTGAGTGCCTCATTAACAATAGTGTTTTGTGTGCTCCCTTAACAATTATTATTGATCCCCTGAATATACCCCCTTTAAACAAAAGTATCAGTGCCCCAGACGTGATCACAGTTACATCATGGCGTCGCCTGTGTGAGGTTGCTGAGGTCCCTGGCACAGATCTGCATCTCAGGTTAAGTTCCTACAATGAGGTTTAGGTAAATTTCCAGGAAAGCGGAAGAGATTTAAAGAAATCTCATATCCATTGTGTCTTTTTGTTTTAATCTGCATAAACTGCGCGTTTGAAATCTGCAACATGTCAATTTCTCTTGCAGGTGAGATTTCTGTGCACAATCTCCCCAAAAAATTGCATAAGATGCAGAAAATCTGAAGGTAAATAATACATGTGCATTTTTAGTGCATTTCCTATGGCTGCTGATAGAGTCAGTCCTGAGACCCTTTTGGGTATACACACAGGACATAACCTTTTGGGTATACACGCAGGACATACCCTTTTGGGTATACATAGAGACACGTCCATAATACAAAGAACGGAAGATATACGCCTGTTTCGTGGACTTTAAAAGGCCTTTGATTCGGTGTGGCACCCGGGCTTATTCCTGAAACTGCTGGAGAGCGGAATAGGAGGAAAGACCTACGATGTTATCAAAAGCTCCTACACCGAGAACCTCTGCAGTGTGAGTGTGAACGGTAAAAGAACGGCTTATTTCCAGCAGAGCCGTGGAGTCAGACAAGGCTGCAGCCTAAGTCCAACGCTCTTCAACATTTACATCAACGAGCTGGCTACCGCTCTGGAATCTTCCACAGCACCAGGTCCCACCCTCCACGACACCCAGGTGAAATTCCTGCTGTATGCAGATGACCTGCTGCTTCTGTCACCAACCGAGAAAGGCCTCCAAGACAACCTGAAAATCTTAGAGAAATTCAGCTCCACCTGGGCACTACCGGTCAACCTAAAGAAAACCAACATCATGGTGTTCCAGAGGAGAAAGAGAAAATCAGACCTGCACCCTTCATTTGTCCTCAACAACTGCGCCCTTACAGGAACAGACAAATATACCTACCTGGGCCTAGAGATTCACCGTCAGGGAGCTTCAAACAAGCCATAGAGACCCTGAAAGACAAGGCCTGTAAAACCTTCTATGGCATCCGAAGGAAACTCTACCATCTGAAGCCACCAGTGAGGGTCTGGTTAAAAATCTTCGACTCTGTCATCGCCCCAATCCTTCTGTATGGCAGTGAAGTCTGGGGTTCTCACACCTACCCAGACTGGTTAAGGTGGGATTCCAGCCCAACAGAAATATTCCACCTGGAATTCTGCAAGCACCTTCTCCAAGTCCATCGGAGCACCTCCAACAGTGCTTGCCGGGCCGAGCTGGGCAGATTCCCTCTACACCTAACAGTTCTAAAGAGGGCACTGTCATTCCGGGCTCACCTACATAGGAGCAATCCAAGCTCCCATCACCATAAAGCCCTGACACACGTAGGTGAAACAGAAAAACTAGGACCCTCGGAACAGCCCACCCAAACCCAACCTGACCAGAACACCAATCACAACAACCTGACAAAAGCCGAAATCAGGATGATGGTAGACGAAGGCCAGGAGAGGTATGTCAGTGACTGGAAGAACGACATCATCAGCTCCCAGAAACTGACCATGTACCGGAGTCTACAGAGAGACTACAGTCTGGCCCCATACCTGGAGAAACTCCCGGACCCCAGAGACCGCAAAATCCTGAGCAGGTATAGACTCAGTGCCCACAGTCTGGCCATCGAATCCGGCCAACACAGGCAGAGCTACAAGCCCAGGGAGGAAAGACTATGCCAACACTGTGACCAGGAGGCCATAGAGGACGAAACCCACTTCCTGCTACACTGCTCCAAATACTCAGCAGTGAGGGACACTCACTTCAGGAGACTCTCACATCTCTTCCTGGATTTCATCACCATGAAGGAGGAAGAGAAAACATATATCTTGCTAGGGGAAGAAGAGAGAGCAGCGGAGATAGCAGCGCGGTATATGAGCGAATGTCATAGACTGCGAGAAAGAGAACTATGATATGCCATGGACTTCTATAGCCCCCACCCCGGATCTGCCCCCATCCCCCCTCCCTATGCCATGGACATCTATAGCCCCCACCTTGGATCTGCCCCATCCCCCCTCCCTATGCCATGGACATCTATAGCCCCCACCCTGGATCTGCCCCCATCCCCCCTCCCTATGCCATGGACATCTATAGCCCCCACCCTGGATCTGCCCCCATCCCCCCTCCCTATGCCATGGACTTCTATAGCCCCCACCCCGGATCTGCCCCCATCCCCCCTCCCTATGCCATGGACTTCTATAGCCCCCACCCTAGATCTGCCCCATCACCACTCCCTATGCCATGGACTTCTATAGCCCCCACCTTGGATCTGCCCCCATCCCCCCTCCCTATGCCATGGACATCTATAGCCCCCACCCTGGATCTGCCCCCATCCCCCCTCCCTATGCTATGGACATCTATAGCCCCCACCCTGGATCTGCCCCCATCCCCCTCCCTATGCCATGGACATCTATAGCCCCCACCCTGGATCTGCCCCCATCCCCCTCCCTATGCCATGGACTTCTATAGCCCCCACCCCGGATCTGCCCCCATCCCCCCTCCCTATGCCATGGACTTCTATAGCCCCCACCCTAGATCTGCCCCCATCACCACTCCCTATGCCATGGACTTCCATAGCCCCCACCCTACATCTGCCCCTACCCAACATCCCTACAGTCCCTATCCCTATTCCCTTTTTTACACTTGCTTTGGCAAAACTAATGTGTATTTAGTCCTGCCAATAAAGCTTCTTTGAATCTTGAATCACACAGGACATACCCTTTTGGGTATACATGGAGGACATACCCTTTTGGGTATACACGGAGGACATACCCTTTTGGGTATACACGGAGGACATACCCTTTTGGGTAAACACGCAGGACATACCCTTTTGGGTATACACACAGGACATACCCTTTTGGGTATACACGCAGGACATACCCTTTTGGGTATACACGCAGGACATACCCTTTTGGGTATACACGCAGGACATACCCTTTTGGGTATACACGCAGGACATACCCTTTTGGGTATACACGCAGGACATACCCTTTTGGGTATACACGCAGGACATACCCTTTTGGGTATACACGCAGGACATACCCTTTTGGGTATACACGCAGGACATACCCTTTTGGGTATACACGCAGGACATACCCTTTTGGGTATACACGCAGGACATACCCTTTTGGGTATACACGCAGGACATACCCTTTTGGGTATACACGCAGGACATACCCTTTTGGGTATACACGCAGGACATACCCTTTTGGGTATACACGCAGGACATACCCTTTTGGGTATACACGCAGGACATACCCTTTTGGGTATACACGCAGGACATACCCTTTTGGGTATACATGCAGGACATACCCTTTTGGGTATACACGCAGGACATACCCTTTTGGGTATACACACAGGACATACCCTTTTGGGTATAACACAGGACATACCCTTTTGGGTATACACACAGGACATACCCTTTGGGTATACATGCAGGACATACCCTTTTGGGTATACACACAGGACATACCCTTTTGGGTATACATACAGGACATACCCTTTTGGGTATACACACAGGACATACCCTTTTGGGTATACACACAGGACATACGCTTTTGGGTATACAGTACACACAGGACATACCCTTTTGGGTATACACACAGGACATACCCTTTTGGGTATACACACAGGACATACCCTTTTGGGTATACACACAGGACATACCCTTTTGGGTATACACACAGGACATACCCTTTTGGGTATACACACAGGACATACCCTTTTGGGTATACATACAGGACATACCCTTTTGGGTATACACACAGGACATACCCTTTTGGGTATACACACAGGACATACGCTTTTGGGTATACACACAGGACATACGCTTTTGGGTATACAGTACACACAGGACATACCCTTTTGGGTATACACACAGGACATACCCTTTTGGGTATACACACAGGACATACCCTTTTGGGTATACACACAGGACATACCCTTTTGGGTATACACACAGGACATACCCTTTTGGGTATACACACAGGACATACCCTTTTGGGTATACACACAGGACATACCCTTTTGGGTATACACACAGGACATACCCTTTTGGGTATACATACAGGACATACCCTTTTGGGTATACACACAGGACATACCCTTTTGGGTATACACACAGGACATACCTTTTGGGTATACATACACACAGGACATACCCTTTTGGGTATACACACAGGACATACCCTTTTGGGTATACACACAGGACATACCCTTTTGGGTATACATACAGGACATACCCTTTTGGGTATACACACAGGACATACCCTTTTGGGTATACACACAGGACATACCTTTTGGGTATACGTACACACAGGACATACCCTTTTGGGTATACACACAGGACATACCCTTTTGGGTATACACACAGGACATACCCTTTTGGGTATACACACAGGACATACCTTTTGGGTATACGTACACACAGGACATACCCTTTTGGGTATACACACAGGACATACCCTTTTGGGTATACACCAGGACATACCCTTTTGGGTATACACACAGGACATACCCTTTTGGGTATACACACAGGACATACCCTTTTGGGTATACACACAGGACATACCCTTTCGGATATGTGGACAAAATATCTGTTAAAAACATCAGCTTCAGTATGTTCAGGCTTTTAAACTTCTTGCAATTTAGGTTTCTAAAAATGCAAGCGGTTAAAAGAATTAAGACGTCCATTTGCCTTTCCGCTCAGAAGACGCTCTGTACTTTATTGACTAATGAAGAAACCGCTAGCGCTTTTGTATTATGAGTGAAATAAAGACAGAAAATGACAGTAAAAAAATACCACAAAATCATGGAAAAAGCTTCCAAAAAAAATGTCGTGGGAAAACATGTCTAAAAATGCTCAGAAAAACAAACAAAAAATGACACAAATGGGAAAAAAATACAAGTTTCCTGAAAAAAAAAATCTAACAACACTGTATTCATATTATTATATTATCGGCTGTCTGTGTAAAGGCAAGCGACCATTTACGATGAACTAAAAGAAAATTACTTGGTTACAGCAACTGGTACTAGATAAATGGTCCCCAAAGAATTACCATGAAACCAAAATGAAGTTATGAGTATATGATGTAAAAGAAAATAAAGCAATGTGGCAACACTAATATATTATTATTTGCTAGCAAAATCTTAATAAAATGCCAACTTGTTAGTAATGCTATAATAAAGTGATAGGTAATGAATCTTGTAGTGCCAAGACCAGTAGTGGTGCTTTTGATTAAAAAAAAATATAAAATAGCTGAACATCCTTGTATAGCAACTGTAAACATCGCAAAAATAGGAAAAAAAAAGCAAAATGTGAAAGAAACATAGTAAGTGATATGGATGTGTTTTCTTCTCTGCCAATGACAAGGACACGTGACATATCTAGTCCTGATTAATGTTATGCGAGAACAGATGCTGCCTCCACAATGATATATTACGGCTTATTATTAACATGAAGCATAGTCATCAGGTTGTGTGTAAGCTCACGGCCCAACTTAGACAGGTGCTCTGTATTACGGCATCTTCATGTCAAAAACGTCTGTCCAGAGAGAGCCTGGGAGACAGGTAAAAGGGTGATATGGAGGAGACAAAAGTAAAAGAAATTAAAACGAGGGAAGAATGCAGTACATTAATTTAAAATGTGAATTAAGGGGAGAAAATGCGTTATAAGTGGAAGTGTGAGTAAGAGAGAGCGTAAGAACAGAGTAAGAGTGTCGAACAGAGTAAGGATAGAGTAAAACAGAGTAAGAGTGTAATGTGAGTAAGATAAGTGTAAGAACAGAGTAAAGTGTAGAACAGAGTAGATAGGTGTAAGAACAGAGTAAGGTGTGAGAACAGAGTGAAGATGTAAAGACAGAGTAGAGTGTAGTAAGAGTGTATAGAAAGAGTGATAGTGTAAGAACAGAGTAAGTGTGTACAGATAAGAGTGTAAGTAACATGATAGTGTAAGAACAGAGTGATAGTGTAGAACAGAGTAATAATGTAAGAACAGAGTGATGTGTAAGAACAGAGTAAGGTGTAAACAGGTAGATGTAAACAGAGTGAAGTGTAAGAACAGAGTGACAGTGTATAGATGTAAGAACAGAGTAAAAAGTGTAAGAACAGAGTGATGTGTAAGAACAGTGAGTGTAATGAGTGTAAGAACAGAGTAAGAGTGTAAGAACAGAGTGAGAGTGTAAGAACAGAGTGACAGTGTAATAGAGTGTAAGAACAGAGTAAGAGTGTAAGAACAGAGTGAGAGTGTAAGAACAGAGTGACAGTGTAATAGAGTGTAAGAACAGAGTGACGAGTGTAATAGAGTGTAAGAACAGAGTGACAGTGTAATAGAGTGTAAGAACAGAGTGACAGTGTAATAGAGTGTAAGAACAGAGTGACAGTGTAATAGAGTGTAAGAACAGAGTGACAGTGTAATAGAGTGTAAGAACAGAGTGACAGTGTAATAGAGTGTAAGAACAGAGTAAGAGTGTAAGAACAGAGTGACAGTGTAAGAACAGAGTGACAGTGTAATAGAGTGTAAGAACAGAATAATAGTGAAAGAATAGAGTGATAGTGTAAGGACAGAGTGACAGCGTAAGAACACAGTAAGAGTATGAGTAAAAGAAAGTGGAAGAACAGAGTAAGAAAGTGAAAGACCAGAGTAAGGTATGTGCACTTGTTAAGTATTTGGTGTTCTGCATCATTTATGCATCTCTTGGCAGGAAAAACACAGTGGCAAAAACACGTTTCTGCTGCGTTTTTTACTTGCGTTTTTGGTACAGATTTTACCTCACTCATTAGTATGTGTGAAATCTGCAGCTGAAATGCTGAAAGAATTGACATGCAATAGATTTAAATTTGCACCAAATGTCCAAGTCTCAAATAAGCAATTTGTGCATGAGACTTCAGGATTATCATTCAATTTGATGGCATCAGGAAACCCTTTAGGTTTTGTGATAAATCTGCACTGATAAAATGCAGAGTGTGAGTAAACATGCATGTAAGAACAGAGTAAAACAGAGGATAGTGTGAGTAAGAGAGAGTGTAAGAACAGAGTAACAGTGTAAGAACAGAGTGATAGTGTAAGAACAGAGTGATAGTGTAAGAGCAAAGTGATAGTGTGAGTAAGAGAGAATATAAGAACAGAGTGATAGTGTGAGTAAGAGAGAGTGTAAGAACAGAGTAAGAGTGAAAGAACAGAATGATAGTATAAGAACAGAGTGATAGTGTAAGAACAGAGTAAGAGTGTAAGAACAGAGTGATAGTGTAAGAACAGAGTGATAGTGTAAGAGCAAAGTGATAGTGTGAGTAAGAGAGAGTATAAGAACAGAGTGATAGTGTGAGTAAGAGAGAGTGTAAGAACAGAGTAAGAGTGAAAGAACAGAATGATAGTATAAGAACAGAGTGATAGTGTAAGAACAGAGTAAGAGTGTAAGAACAGAGTGATAGTGTGAGTAAGAGAGTGTAAGAACAGAGTGATAGTGTAAGAACAGAGTGATAGTGTGAGTAAGAGAGTGTAAGAACAGAGTGATAGTGTGAGTAAGAGAGTGTAAGAACAGAGTAAGAGTGTAAGAACAGAGTGAAAGTGTAAGAACAGAGTGATAGTGTAAGAGCAAAGTGATAGTGTGAGTAAGAGAGAGTATAAGAACAGAGTGGTAGTGTGAGTAAGAGAGAGTGTAAGAACAGAGTAAGTGTGTAAGAACAGAGTGATAGTGTGAGTAAGAGAGAGTGTAAGAACAGAGTAAGAGTGAAAGAACAGAATGATAGTATAAGAACAGAGTGATAGTGTAAGAACAAAGTAAGAGTGTAAGAACAGAGTGCTAGTGTAATAACAGAGTAATAGTGTGAGTAAGAGAGAGTGTAAGAACAGAGTGATAGTGTGAGTAAGAGAGAGTGTAAGAACAGAGTGATAGTGTAATAACAGAGTAATAGTGTGAGTAAGAGAGAGTGCAAGAACAGAGTAAGAGTGTGAGTAAATAACAAGGATAGCCCGTCAATATTTGTGTCTCCAAGATCCCCCTTTAAGATCCTAAGGTAATAAGGAGGGCTAGGTGAGAAACTGAAGTGGACTATGAGAAGGGATTGGGGACTCTGAAGAGCTGGGATTATCAAAAAAGACAGAGAATATATAAGAAACGTGAAATTCTGCAATAAATAAGTGATGCTGGACAGTAATAATAGAGTCACAGGGCAGTGTAAGACGGCAGTGACAGGGCAATAAAGTGGACTGTAAGATGAAAGTAAAAGAGACTGTGAGATGACAGTAAGAAGGACTAAGAGATGATAGTAAGAGGATACTGTGAAAGTAAAGTAAGAAGGACTGTAAGAGGACAGTAAAATGGCCAGTGAAAAGAGAGTAAGAGGGGGCTTTGAGAGGACAAAAGAAGGAACTGTGAAAGCAAAGCAAGATGAGACGGATAGCGGAAAAGCAGAGGGTACTGTGAGAGGACAGTAGAAGGGACTATTAAAGGAAAGCAAGAGGGAACTATGAGAGGACAGAAAAATTGGACTGTTAGAGAACAAGACAAGTGGAACTGTGAGATGCCAAAACAAGGGGACTGTGAGAGGACAGGTCAAGGAGACTGTAAGATGAAACCAAGAAGGGACTGCCAGAGTGCAGAACAAGGTGACAGTGAGTTGAAAGAACAAGGGAACTATGAGAGAACAAAGCAAGGTGGACCATGAGAGAACAGGATAAAGGAATCTGTGAGAGGACAGAACAATGGGAGTGTGAGAGGACATGGACATGACAAGGGACTGTAAGATCAAAGCAAGAGAAAACTGTGAGAGTGCAGAACAAAGGGACAGTAAAAGGAAAGAACAAGGGGACTGTGAGAGAACAGAACAAGGGGACTGTTAGAGGACAGAACAAGGGGACTGTGAGAGAACACAACATGGGGACTGTGAGAGGACAGAACAAGGGGACTGTGAGAGGACAGAACAAGGGGACTGTGAGAGCAAAAGAAGATGGGACTATAATAATAAAGGAAGTGGGTACTATGAGAGGACACCAAGAGGTTTCTGTGAGCTAGTAAGAAGGGACTGTAAGAGGTCAGTACAAGACGACTGTGAGAGAACAGGATGAGAGAATGGAGCAAGGTGGACCGTGAGAGAACAGGATAAAAGAATCTGTGAGAGGACAGAACAATGGGACTGTGAGAGGACATGGACATGACAAGAGGACTGTAAGATCAAAGCAAGAAAAACTGTGAGAGTGCAGAACAAGGGGACTGTGAGAGAACAGAACAAGGGGACTGTTAGAGGACAGAACAAGGGGACTGTGAGAGAACACAACATGGGGACTGTGAGAGGACAGAACAAGGGGACTGTGAGAGGACAGAACAAGGGGACTGTGAGAGGACAGAACAAGGGGACTGTGAGAGGACAGAACAAGGGGACTGTGAGAGGACAGAACAAGGGGACTGTTAGAGGACAGAACAAGGGTCTGTGAGAGAATAGAACAAGGGGACTGTAAGAGGACAGAACAAGGGGACTGTGAGAGCAAAAGAAGATGGGACTGTAATAATAAAGGAAGTGGGTACTATGAGAGGACACCAAGAGGTTTCTGTGAGCTAGTAAGAAGGGACTGTAAGAGGTCAGTACAAGATGACTGTGAGAGAACAGGATAGTACAATGAGACTGAGAGCACAGAAAAAGGGGACTGTGAAAAAGGTACAAGAGGACTGAGAGAAGGTACAAGATAATTAAGAGTGGACTATGAGAGGTCACTAAAATGGGACTGCGAGAGAATAGAATAAGGAGACTGAAATGAAAGTAAGAGGTCACTATGAAAGGACAGAACAAAGGAACTTGTGAGAGAACAGAACAAGGGGATCCGAGAGAGGACAGAACACGAGGAATGGGAGAGGACAGAACAAGGGCACTGTGAGAGGACAAAACAAGTGGACTGCGAGAGGACACTATGAAAGGACAGTGAGAGAACAAAGGAAGGGGACTGTGATAAGACAAAACAAGTGGACAGTGAGAGGACAGAACAAATAGACTATAAGAGGAAAGCAAGAGGGGAATATGACAAATCACTAGATATCGACTGGGAGAGGACAGTACAAATGATTGTGAGAGGACAGGACAAGAGGACTGTAAAAGGAAAGCAAAAGGTAATGTGAGAGGACAGAACAAGGGCACTGTAAGTGGACAGTACAAAGGGACTGTGAGAGAACAGAATAGGGCATTGTGAGAGGACAGAACAAGGGACTGTGAGAGATCAGTACACGTGAACTAATTGAATAGAAAGAGAATACTGTGAGAGGACAGGAAAAGAGAACTGTGAGAGGACACTACAAGGGGACTATGAGAGGCTAAAACAAGTGGACTGTGAGAAGACACTAGGACAGTGAGAGAACAGAGGAAGGGAACTGTGAGAAGACAGAACAAGTTGACACTGAGAGGACAGGACAAATGGACTGTAAGAGGAAAGCAAGAGGGGACTGTGACAAATCACTACATAGCGACTGTGAGAGGACAGTACAAGGTGATTGTGAGAGGACAGGATAAGAGGATTGTAAAAGGAAAGTAAAAGGTAATGTGAGAGGACAGAACAAGGGCACTGTAAGTGGACAGTGCAAAGGGACTATGAGAGAACAGAATAGGGAATTGTGAGAGGACAGAACAAGGGACTGTGAGAGATCAGTACAAGGGGACTAATAGTATAGCAAGAGGAGACTGTGAGAGGACAGGAAAAGAGAACACTAGAAGGTGACTGTGAGGGAAAAACAAGGGTACTGTGAGAGTACAGAACAAGGGGACTTTGAAAGATCAGTAAATGGAAGGGGGAAGAGAGGACTGAGAGAAGACAAGAAAAGGGGAGTGTGTGTGGAGTCAGTAGAAGGGGTCTGTAAGGGGACAATAGAAGGGAACTGTAAGGGAAGCAAAGGGACTCTAAGAGGAAAGCAAGAGGGATTGTAAGAGGACAGAAAAAAGGGACTGTGAGAGGACACTACAAGACTGTGAGGGGACAGAACAAGAAGACAGTTAAAGGACAGAGCAATGGAACTGTGAAAGGTCAGTATAAAGGGACTGTAAGAGGAAAGCAAGATGGGACTATAATTAGATAGGACATAGGACTGTGAGAGGCCAGTAAAAAGGAACTGTAAGAGGACACAATAAGGGGGCTGTTAGAGGGGACTGTGAGAGAACAGGACAAAGGGACTGTAAGATGACAGGACAAGGGGGCTGTGAGGGTACAATACAAGGGTACTATGATAGAACTGTACAAGGGATCTGCAGTAGAGCAGAACATTGAGACTGTGAGAGGACAGATCAAGTGAACTGTGCGAGGACACTACAAAGGGACTGTGAGAAGACAGAAAAAGGGACTGTGAGAGGACAGCATGAAGATAGTATGAGAGGACTGAACAAGGGGACTGAGAGGAGAGAATAGGAGGATTGCAAGTAAACAGCAAGAGGGGACTGTGAGAGGACAGAAAAAGGGGACTATAAGAGGAAAGCAAGAAGAGACTGTGAGAAGACATGACAAGGGGACTGTAAGATGAAAGCAAGAGGGAACTTTGTGAGTGCTGAACAAGGGGACGGTGAGAGTGCAGAACAAGGGGACTGTGAGAGAACAGAACAAGGGGACTGTGAGAGAACAGAACAAGGGGACTGTGAGAGAACAGAACAAGGGGAGTGAGAGAACAGAACAAGGGGACTGTGAGAACAGAACAAGGGGACTGTGAGAACAGAACAAGGGGACTGTGAGAACAGAACAAGGGGACTGTGAGAGAACAGAACAAAGGGACTGAGAGAACAGAACAAGGGACTTTGAGAGTGCAGAACAAGGAGACTGTGAGAGGACATAACAAGGGTGCTGTGAGAGAACAGAACAAGGGGACTGTGAGAGAACAGAACAAGGGGACTGTGAGAGAACAGAACAAGGGGACTGTGAGAGAACAGAACAAGGGGACTGTGAGAACAGAACAAGGGGACTGTGAGAACAGAACAAGGGGACTGTGAGAGAACAGAACAAGGGGACTGTGAGAGTGCAGAACAAGGAGACTGTGAGAGGACAGAACAAGGGGACTGAGAGAACAGAACAAGGGACTGTGAGAGTGCAGAACAAGGAGACTGTGAGAGGACATAACACGGGGGCTGTGAGAGAACAGAACAAGGGGGCTGTGAGAGAACAGAACAAGGGGACTGAATGGACAGAACAAAGGGACTGTGAGAGGACAGAACAAAGGGACTCACATTATTTATATGTATTTTTGTGCACTTTATTTTTCAGGGTGCAGCCAAGCCCAGCACTTTGGGTCTTGTATACAGGGATGCATTTAGAGTGCTGGTCAGCCCGCCTAATCAAATAGTATGGGCGTGACTAATAGGCTGAGAACCAGACACTGCATTACCTGCATGTGAACAGCGCCCTATACAGGCCTTTATTGTGCAAATTTATACTAAGCAGTCACCCCCTCCATGAATTGGGTAGATGGTGAGTGGCTGTCTATTTAGTATTATGCACCTGTATTTTGCAACATCTTTGCTATATGGGCTGGCTGCATCCTGTAGTGCATTTGTTGAAAGACCTGGGCAGGTAAGCGGTGCTGCCCCTTTTTTCTGTTGTATTTTTTGATTGTGAGAGGACAGAACAAGGGACTATAAGAGAACAGAGCTAAGGGACTGTGAGAGGACAAGACAAGGGGACTGTGTGGACAGAAAAAGGGGAATGTATGGACACAACAAGGGACTAAGGTAGGACAGAGCAAGGGGACTGTGAGAGAACAGAACAAAGGGACATAATAAGGGACTTTAAGAGGACAAAATGATAGGATTGTAATAGTATGGGACAAGGGGACTGTGAGAGGACAATTCAAGGGGACTGTGACAGAACGGTACAAGGGGACTTTGAGAGGACAGAACAAGGGGACTGTGGGAAGACAGAACAAGGTTGTATTGAGGCACTTGGAGTCCCTGTGGCTCTTTGCAACAGAATCGTGAGTACTCCATGTGCCACCACATGGTGTCATCTTATAGGGTAGAAAACCTACATTTTGCTACTGATTAAAGATTATGATTGTTGAGGGTAGATATGAGTATCAGAGAGAAAAAGTCAGAGAAATATGTAGGGAGGAGGAAAACAAGACAGAGGAGTGCAAAGAGATATATTACTACATATAAAATATACTGCCCTGACCTTTCCCAGATTATTTCCTAGCTACCTCCTTGATTTGCCTACATACACCCAAATCCTACCTTCCCTCTTACGTACCAGTCATAATGAACTGATACTGATAACGAATCATTTCCACATTTTTATTTTTTTGTCAATTCTTAGTGAACTACATTCATATTTGGGCCCATAGATTGTTAATGGTTCAACATTACATATCTGTACAGATCATAAGGCCTTATTGTTTAGCTATAGCGGGTTGCCTAAAATCAGAAAAATATGGCTACTTTCTACCAGAAAGGGTAACTGCGACTCCAATGTATTAAAGTAATATCATACAGAACCTGTAGCCAGGCAAGGCAATGTTTTTGGAAGATAGCAGCCATGTTTTTCCAATGCTGGACAATGATAGATATAATGTATGTTTTTTTTCCAACTTTTTAAAAATTTTGACCAAAATTATCTTGATAACTTGTAGAGATGGGCGTCCATACCAAACACCTACTGTTCAGGCACGGACACCGAACACGGACTTCACCGGGAAGTCCGTGTTACTGTTTGGGTTTGGCTGCCCGAACATTGGGTGTTTGGTGCGCTGTCATGTGAATGACAGGGAAGCAAACAAGGATTCTGATCAGCGGTAAAATCATTACCGCCATTCAGACAGCCGCGGTACCCACGCTGTCAAATGACAGCATGAGCCCGCAGCTGCGATCGAAGGTAAAAAGTTTACCTCCGTTCACTGGCGTCAGCTGATGGGACTACTGCTCCCATCAGCCGACGCCTGCTGCTAATAACAGCGAGAGCAGGAGCGGCTGATGGGAGTATTCATCAGCCGCGTCTGTGATTTAAATAAGTAATTAAAACCAGCCAGGCAAAACTCACAGCTGGGGACTGCAACCCTCAGCTGTCAGTGTTAGCAAGGTTGGTTATCAAGAATACAGGGGTGCCCAAGCTGTTTTTTTAAATTATTTAAATACATAATTTAAAAACACGGCGTTGGGTCCCCCTCATTTTTGACAATCAGCCTTTCTAAAGTAGACTGCTGGGGGCTGGTATACTCAGGCAGGTAAGGGGCTATGGATACTGCCCCCCACTCACCGGAGCCTAAAAATAGCAGCACGCAGCCGCCCAGAAAAGGCGCATCTATTAGATGCCCCAATTCTGACCCTTTGCCCTCCTTTTCCCACTTGCCCTGTAGCGGTGGCAAGTGGGGTTTATATTTGTGGGGTCACCTTTGTATTGTCTGATGACATCAAGCCCACGGGTGAGTAATGGAGAGGCGTCTACAAGACACCTATCCATTACTAATCATATAGTTATATTGTAAATAAACACACAGCAAGAATTAAGTCTTTTATTTGAAATAAAAACAAAACACACCTTTCCTTTTTTATTTAAAAATAACAAACACAATTAAACGCACCTAACGCCCATTGCATTGAATCCCTGATCTCCTGTAATAAAACAAAAAAAAACAACAATATCCCTCACCTGTCACATCACATTATTCTGTCCTATGCCATAATCCATGTCTGGGAATAAACAGTTTTCAACCTGGACGGTGCCAAGATGCGACTGTCCAGGCTGAGAATCATTTATGAATGAGCTGCTGCAAGCGCAGCATCAGTGAACAGCGGTGACCTCATCGAGGTTACTGCAGGTCACTGAGGCTGTGTTCCCAGCTGAGCCAATGAACTGCAGTGACCTCGTTGAGATCACCGCTAGTACAGTGAGAGAAAGAGGTGAGTTCACCGCAGTTCACCGAGAAAATTTCACTGCGGTAAATTTAAACTGGTGTAAACTCGCCTCTGCATCGTTAGACTTTCTCACTGTATTAGCGGTGATCTCACTGGAGTGAGTTCATCGCAGTTCATTGACCCGGCTTGGAATGTACCCTCAGTGACCAGCGGTGACCTCGATGAGGTCACCGCTGGTCACTGATGCTGCACTCGCCGCAGCTCATTCATCAGTGGTTCTCAGCCTGGATCATCGCATCTTGGCACCGTCCAGGTTGAAAACTATTAATCCCCAGACATGGATTACGGCGTGGGACAGAACGTTGGACAGGTGAGGAATATTGTTGTTTTTTAATTTTTGTTTTATTACAGGAGATGAGGGATTCAATGGAATGGGCGTTAGGTGACTATAATTAGTATTTTCTATTTTTAAATAAAAAAGTAAAAGTGTGTTATGTTTTTATTAAAAATAAAAGACTTTATACTGGCTGTGTGTTTTTTACAATATACACTGGATGTTCGGCCGAACCCACAGGACCCGAACATCCATCGGTCCGCCCATCTCAAATACAGAGCACTGGACGGTAATGTAACCCGATTTCCAAGCTCTCCTGCACTTCTAACTCACTATGTCACATATATTTTCACCAACAATATACTCAATATGCCCAGTGTGCCCGACTATTATACCCTCTGTCTCACCCCTTGTGCTGTCATTCAGAAGGCTGTACCGCTCTCTTAGAGCAAGTGGGGTCAGCGTCCTCCTCCTGTCCAGGCTGCCTGGGCCCTGTGATAACACAACTCAAGTTTTACACAACTACATAATAGCACATATGGTAATACTTAGTGTAATGCAGGACAGGATATGGACACAAGCACATTGCGGGATTTACAAAAAAAAAAAAAAAAAGAATAAAAAAAAAATAAAAAGCACAGTAAAAACGTGACAACACAAGACAAGAGCACAATAGAAACAACATCACAGCCGCACAGAACAGAAATACAAGAAACAGCTACATACCACAACACGTAATGGAAGGCAAAGACACAATAAGTGAAGCCAAAGCTGAATGACCCAACACAAAGACAAAAACACACTAGACAACGGTCTACAAAGGAAAACTGCAAATTAATGGTTCTGGATGGAAATATACACACATGCAAGTCAACAATTCCTTCTGATACAAGTGCGATTCCTTTATGTCCTATTACTGACAATCCCCCTTTGTCCACCCCAATAACCTTACTTAGAGGTGACAAGTTCCACATCTAAAGGGTTCGTCAGGTCTATAATCTGAGGGCAGCATAGTCTACAGGTGGAGGACATATCATTTTCTTTGATTCCACTCAGTATTTTTATGTAAGAAAAAAAAAACTATATAACTATTGTCACGATTGAAGAAAGCCTGCGAGTCCTGCTGTCCCCACCCACATTTTAGAGAAGTCATCAACCTTATCTCATCAAGGCGGTTTTTTCCAGTTTTCAGGTATAAAACTCATTTTCCCAGATCTCCGTTCATTAAGACTGGTTTGCCAAATATAAGTTTTACTGAATTAGGGCCCAAGAGTCCTGACACAGAGACAAAGCTTGTTAGTCCTCCTTCCCATGTCTCTACACGTAGAAAGCTCATACGTCCTGCTTCTCCCACCAACACACAAAAAAATGACTGAGACATGCTTCCCTTGCCAAATAGAAAGAAAGCCTGTCCTTCCCCTGCCCAAAAATTGAAAGCCTGTGAGTCCTGCTTCTCCTGTGCACAGAGTGAAAGCCTGTGAGTCCTGTTATCCCCGCCCACATATAGAGAAGGCTGCTGACTTCGGTTTCCCTCATATATACATACAGAAAACATGAGTCCTGCTTCCCCCAGCAACAGATAAAGAAAGCCTATGAGTCCTGCTTCTCCTGTGCACAGAGAGAAAGTCTGTGAGTCCTGCTATCCTCGCCCACATATACTGTAGAGAAGGCTGCTGACTCCGGTTTCCCTCATCTATACATACAGAAAACATGTGAGTCCTGCTTCCCCTACCAACAGATAAAGAAAGCTTGTGATTCCTGCTTATCTACCCATGGAGAGAAAGCCTATGAGTCCTGCTCATCTACCCATAGAGAGAAAGCTTGTGAGTCCTGCTTATCTACCCATAGAGAGAAAGCCTATGAGTCCTGCTTATCTACCCATAGAGAGAAAGCCTGCGAGTCCTGCTTATCTACCCATAGAGAGAAAGCCTGCGAGTCCTGCTTATCTACCCATAGAGAGAAAGCCTGTGAGTCCTGCTTATCTACCCATAGAGAGAAAGCCTGCGAGTCCTGCTTATCTACCCATAGAGAGAAAGCCTGCGAGTCCTGCTTATCTACCCATAGAGAGAAAGCCTGCGAGTCCTGCTTATCTACCCATAGAGAGAAAGCCTGTGAGCCCTGCTTATCTACCCATAGAGAGAAAGCCTGTGAGTCCTGCTTATCTACCGATAGAGAGAAAGCCTGTGAGTCCTGCTTATCTACCCATGGAGAGAAAGCCTGCGAGTCCTGCTCATCTACCCATAGAGAGAAAGACTGCGAGTCCTGCTGTCCCCACCCACATTTTAGAGAAGCCATAGACCTTATCTCATCAAGGCGGTTTTTCCAGATTTCTGGTATAAAACTCATTTTCCCAGATCTCCGTTCACTAAGACTGGTTTGCCAAATATAAGTTTTACTGAATTAGGGCCCAAGAGTCCTGACACAGAGACAAAGCTTGTTAGTCCTCCTTCCCATGTCTCTACAAGTAGAAAGCTCATACGTCCTGCTTCTCCCACCAACACACAAAAAAATGACTGAGACATGCTTCCCTTGCCAAAATATAAAGAAAGCCTGTCCTTTCCCTGCCCAAAAATTTAAAGACTGTTAGTCCTGCTTCTCCTGTGCACAGAGTGAAAGCCTGTGAGTCCTGCTTGCCTACCCATAGAGAGAAAGCCTGTCAATCTTGCTTATCTTCCCAAGGAGAGAAAGCCTGTGATTCCTGCTTATCTACCCATAGAAAGAAAGCTTGTGAGTCCTGCTTATCTACCCATAGAGAGAAAGCCTGTGAGTCCTGCTTATCTACCCATGGAGAGAAAGTCTGCAAGTCCTACTTCCCTCCACCAACAGATAAATAAAGTCTTAGAGTCCTGCTTACCTGCTCATTGAGAGAAAGCCTGTGAGTCCTGCTCACCTACCCAAAAGCCTGTGAGTCCTTCTCACCTACCCACAGAGAGAAAGCTTGTGTATCCTGTTTATCTATCCATATAGAGAAAGCCTGCGAGTCCTGCTTATCTACCCACAGAGAGAAAGCTTGTGAGTCCTGCTTATCTATCCATGGAGAGAAAGCCTGTGAGTGCTGCTTATCTACCCACAGAGAGAAAGCTTGTGAGTCCTGCTTATCTACCCATAGAGAGAAAGCTTGTGAGCCCTGCTTATCTACCCATAGAGAGAAAGCCTGTGAGTCCTGCTCATCTACCCATAGAGAGAAAGCCTGAGAGTCCTGCTAAACTATCCATGTCGGGAAAGCTTGTGAATTCTGTTTATTTACCCAGAGAGAGAGAGAGCCTGTGAGTCCTGCTTCCCTCCCCACACATAAAGAAAGCATGTGAGTCCTGCTTACCTATCCACGGAGAAAAAGAATGTGCATGCTGCTTTCAGCCCTAATATAAATAACACCTGCTTCACCATTTACACATATAGCATGTGAGTCCTGCTTGCCCCACGCACAAATAGAAAAGGCCTGTAAGTCCTGCTTTCTTCAGCAACACAGAGAAAACTCTGTGGATTCTGCTCCCCCTGCTCACATATAGAAAATGCCAGCAAGAAAAATCCTGTGAGTCCTGCCTTCCCATGTCCACACAGAAAAAGCCTGTGACTCCTACTTTCCCCACTCACACACAGACTGTAAGTCCTGCTTTCTTACCACACACAGGCTGATCAAATACTGTTTGCTCATGGGGAGAGAGGACTCTAATGCCTTATCTATGTGTGGGAGGGGGAAGAGGGACTCTCAGGCTTTCTATGTGTGGGTGACGAAGAGACTCTCAGGCTTTCTCGCTATGTGTGGGTGGGGAAAGAGGGACTCAGGCTTTCTCTCTACGTGTGGGTGGGGGAAGAGGGACTCTCAGGCTTTCTATGTGTGAGTGAGGAAGAGACTCTTAGGCTTTCTCGCTATGTGTGGGTGGGGAAAGAGGGACCCAGGCTTTCTCTCTATGTGTGGGTGGGGGAAGAGGGACTCTCAGGCTTTCTATGTGTGAGTGAGGAAGAGACTCTTAGGCTTTCTCGCTATGTGTGGGTGGGGAAAGAGGGACTCAGGCTTTCTCTCTACGTGTGGGTGGGGGAAGAGGGACTCTCAGGCTTTCTATGTGTGAGTGAGGAAGAGACTCTTAGGCTTTCTCGCTATGTGTGGGTGGGGAAAGAGGGACCCAGGCTTTCTCTCTATGGTGTGGTGTGGGGAAGAGGGATTCTTAGGCTTTCTATGTGTGAGTGAGGAAGAGACTCTCAGGCTTTCTTTCTATGTGTGGCTGGGGGAGAGGGAATCACAGTCTATGTGTGGGTGGGAGAAGGGGGTCTCACAGGCTTTCTTTCTATTGTGAGTGGGGGAAGAAGGACGTGCATGCTTTTTCTTAATGTGTGGGTGTGGGAGGAGAGAATTATGTTTTTGCGCAGGTGGGGGAAGAGGGACTCACTAGTTTTCACTCTGTGTGGTTAGAGGGACTACAAGGTTTCTCTCTATGTGTGGGTGGGGGATAAGGGACTCACAGGCTTTATCTCTATGTGTGGGTGGGGATGAAGGACTAACAGGCTTTCTCTCTATGTGTGGGTGGGGGAGGAGGGACTCACAGGCTTTCTTCCTATGTGTGGGTTGGGGAAGAGGCATTCATGCTTTATGTATGGGTGGGGAAGAGGGACTAACAAGCTTTATTTCTATGTGTGGGTGGGGGAGAGGGAATCACATGCTCTCTCTCTATGTGTGGGTAGGAGGAGAGGGAATCACAGGCTCTCTTTCTATTTGAAGGTGGGGAGGAGGGACTCATGCTTTATGTGTAGGTGGGAGAAGTGGGACTCACAGGCTTTCTCTCAATGTGTGGGTGGGCGAGGAGGGACTCAGAATTTCTCTCTATGTGGGGGGAAGTGACTCATAGGCTCTCTATGTGTGTGTGTGGGGAACTCAGGATTTCTCTCTATGTGTGGGTGGGGGAAGAAGGACTCACAGGCTTTCTATGTGTGGGTGAGGGAAGAGGAACTTACAGGCTTTCTCTCTGTGTGGGTGGGAGTAGAGAGACTATCAGGCTTTCTTTCTGTGTGTGAGTGGTGGAAGAGGGACTCGCAGGCTTTTCCTCAATGTGCAGGTGGGGGGAAGAGGAACTCACACGCTTTCACTCTGTGTGTGGGTAGAGAGACTACAGAGTTTCTCTCTACCTGTGGGTTGGGAAAAGGGGACTCACAGTCTTTCTATGTGTGGCTGGGGGGGGGGAAGAGGGACTCACAGGCTTTCTCTCTATGTGTGAGTGGGGGAAGAGGGAGTCACAGGCTTTCTCTCTATGTGTGGGTGGGAGACTAGGGACTCACAGGCTTTCTTTCTATGTGTGGATGGTGGGAGAGGGAATCACAGCCGTTTTCTCTATGTGTGGGTGAGGATGGAGAGACTCACAGGCTCTCTCTATTTGTGGGTGAGGGAGGAGCGACTCACAGGCTTTCTATGTGTGGGTGGGGGAGGAGGGGCTCACAGACTTTCTATGTGTTTACTCACAGGCGTTCTCTCTATGTTGTGTGTTGTGAATGTGTTAGAAATGAATTCTGAGCAGAAGCTCCCTCTGGTGGTTACAAACAGTACTGAACTATTCAATGAAGATTGTGAAGATTGGCAATCAGGTGTTACAGACTGGTCTTATATAAGGGAGGTTCCCTCCCATCAGGGTTGCCGGTGATCAATTGTTCTTGTCTCAACTTTGGTTCCTGGTTCACTTGGAAGCTAGCTGTGTCTTGCCTGCATCTTCTGCTAACAGATAAGATATTTTCTGCTTTTATTTTTGTGCTTGCATTTTGCATTTTGTCCTGCACTTCTGTGGAGGTCAGCCAGGTCCCCTCCTGGGGCTTGTGCTCCTCTCAGTTTATCTGAGCCACTGTTATTTGTTCATTTGCATTTTCCAGTTTTTTCAGTGGCTGCTGCTTAGTTTTGTTACACCAGAGAACTAATTTAGGTGGTAGAGGTCGTGTGATCTCAGGTGTTTTTGCAATTAGTGTGTTGGTATTTTTTTAGGGTTTTTTGGATTGCAGTAAGTGTCCTTCCTATCCTTTTCTTTCTAGGAAGATTGGGCCCCAACGTTTGCTCATACTATTTTCTGTCTGTGTCTGTATTTCCTCTTGTCTAACCGCCATTACATGTTTGGGGGCTTCCTATGTTCTTTGGGGATCTGCTCCGGGGCAGATAGTTTTCCTCTTTCTATCTTTAGGTGTAGTTAGCTTCTCAGGCTGTGACGAGGCGTCTAGGACCAACGTAGGTACGCTCCACGGCTGCCTTTAGTTGTGGTGGTTAGTCAGGGTACTGCAATCCAGTAGATTCCAACCTCTCTGGTGTATTGCCTTTTTTGCCTGCTCTCCTCAGCCTACCAAATCATAACAGTATCACCGGCCAAACTGAAAATTATATGGTACTCACAGAAGGGAAAGATAGTGTAAAAGAAAAAAAAAGTTGTCAGAGTTGTCAGAGATATATATTTTTTTTCTTTCCCTCTTTTTCTCTGGGTGCTGAGGATTTTTTTTTTTCTCTCAATGGAGTTTGCACAGTTGTCTGGCCGTGTGGATCAGCTTGCCACTGAAGTTCGGAGTATTGCTACCTATCTTGCAGGGTTGCCGGTTGTGGAACCCAGGATCCCCATGCCAGATTTGTTTTTAGGGGATCAAGCTAAATTTCTGAATTTCAAAAATAACTGTAAGTTGTTTTTTGCCTTAAAACCTAAGTCCTCAGAGAACGCAGCACAGCAGGTTCAAATTGTCATCTCTCTCCTGCGCGGCGATCCTCAGGATTGGGCTTTTTCGCTGACACCTGGGGATCCTGTTTTGAGTAATGTTGATGCATTTTTTCTGGCTCTGGGGTTATTGTACGATGAGCCTAATTGTTGTGAATGGGTTTGAGATGAGTTCTGAGCAGAGACTCCCTCTGGTGGTTACAAGCGGTACTGGTCTGTTCAGTGAAGATTGTGAGGACTGGGAATCAGGTGTTACTGACTGGTCTTATATAAGGGAGTCACCTTCCATCAGGGTTGCCGGTGATCAATTGTTCTGGTCTGAATCCTTCATTCCTGTTTCCCTTGTAGCCTGCTGTGTCGTGTCTGCATCTCCTGCTAACAGATAAGACATTTTCTTCTTTTTGTTTTTGTACTATATTTTTGCATTTTGTCCTACACTTCTTTGGGGGCCTTCTGGGTCCCCTTTGGGGGCTTTTGCCCTCTCAGTTTAGTTCGGCCACTGATGTTTGTACTTTTGCTTTTTCCAGTTTTTTCAGTGGCTGCTGTTTTGATTTTGTTACACCAGAGAACTAATTTAGGTGGTAGAGGTCGTGTGATCTCAGGTGATTTTGAAATTAGTAGAGTTGGTGCTTTTCAGGGTTTTCTGGGATTGCAGTAAGTACCCTTCCTATCCTTTTCTATTTAGTTAGTTTGGGCCCCAGCGTTTGCTCTTACTATTTTCTTTCTGTGTCAGTATTTCTTCTTGTCTAACCGCCATTACTTGTTTGGGGGCTTTCTATTATCTTTGGGGTTCTGCTCCGGGGCAGATAGCTTTCCTATTTCTATCTTTAGGTGTAGTTAGTTTCTCAGGCTGTGACGAGGCGTCTAGGACCAACGTAGGAACGCTCCACGGCTGCCTCTAGTTGTGGTGGTTAGTCAGGGTACTGCAATCTCATAGATTCCAACTGCTCTGGTGTATTGCCTTTTTTACCTGCACTCCTCAGCTACCGAAACATAACAGTATCACCGGCCTAAAAATTGAAAATTGTATGGTACTCACAGAAGGGAAAAAATATTGTGAAAGAAAAAAGGTTGTCAGAGTTGTCAGAGATATTTTTCTATTTGTTGCATTTTTTTTTTCCCTCTGTATCTCTGGGTGCTGGGGAGGATCTTTTCTCTCAATGGAGTTTGCGCGGTTGTCTGGCCGTGTGGATCAGCTTGCCACTGAGGTTCAGAGTATTGCTGCATATTTTGCTAGGTTGCCTGTTGTGGAACCTAGGATCCCCATGCCAGATTTGTTTTTGGGGGATCGAGCTAACTTTCAGAATTTCAAAAATAATTGTAAATTGTTTTTTGCCTTAAAATCTAAGTCCTCAGGGAACGCAGCGCAGCAGGTTCAAATTATCATCTCTCTCCTGCGCGGCGATCCTCAGGATTGGGCTTTTTCCCTGACACCTGGGGATCCTGTTTTGAGTGATGTTGATGCATTTTTTCAGGCTTTGGGGTTATTGTACGATGAGCCTAATGTCACTGATCAAGCTGAAAAAGCCTTGTTGGCATTAAATCAGGGGCCTTATGACGCTGAGTTATACTGTCAGAGATTCCGTAGGTGGGCAGTCCTGACCAAATGGAATGACGACGCTTTGGCAGCCCTTTTCCGGAAGGGTCTGTCAGATAATGTAAAGGATGTTATGGTGGGATTCCCTGTCCCCTCTGGTCTCAATGATTCTATGTCATTAGCGATTCAAATTGACAGACGTTTGCGTGAGCGGAGAAGTATGCGTGGAATGGTGTTGCCTTGTGAACCAGCTTCTGAACCCATGCAGTGTGATAGAGTGGTGTCTGGGGCACAGCGTCATGAGTTTCGAAAGCGCAATGGGTTATGTTTCTACTGTGGTGATGCCTCTCATGCTATTTCAGTCTGCCCTAAGCGGGGAAGACGTTTTGCACGCTCAGTTGTCTTGGGTAGTGTTCAGACTAAGTTTTTATTAACTGTCACTCTGATATGCTCTCTGTCCTCATTTTCTGCTCAGGCTTTCGTTGATTCTGGAGCAGCTATTAACCTGATGGATTATGATTTTGCTAAACGTTGTGGGTTTCCCTTGATACCCCTACAGAAGTCTATTCCCCTACTGGGGATCGATTCTACCCCTTTGGCTGAGAATAAACCCCAGTTTTCTACTCAGGTGATAATGAGGGTTGAACCTGATCACCAGGAGTGCTGCAAATTTTTGGTTCTGTATAATCTGCATGACATTATCGTGCTGGGTTTCCCTTGGTTACAGTCTCATAATCCTGTTTTGGATTGGAAATCTGTGTCTGTAACCAGTTGGGGCTGCCAATGTGTTAATACCAACACTCCTGTTTTTTCTGCCTCCCCCAGGCTCAGGATGTTCCTGACTTTTTGATTGATTTTTCTGATGTGTTTAGCGAAAGTAAATCTGCATCCTTGCCTCCCCATAGGAGCTATGACTGCGCTATTGAATTAGTGCCGGGTAGTAAATTCCCTAAAGGTCGCCTTTTTAACTTGTCTGTACCTGAACATGACGCTATGCGGTCTTATATCAAGGAATCATTGGAGAAGGGTCATATCAGACCATCCTCTTCACCCTTAGGTGCCGGTTTTTTCTTTGTGGCCAAAAAAGATGGTTCATTAAGGCCGTGTATTGATTATCGTCTCTTGAACAATATTACTGTGAAATATCAATACCCGTTACCCTTGATTTCTGACCTGTTTTCCAGGGTGAAAAACGCTACTTGGTTTACCAAGCTTGACCTCAGGGGGGCGTATAACCTTATTCGCATTAAGCACGGGGATGAATGGAAGACTGCATTCAATACCCCTGAAGGGCATTTTGAGTACCTAGTGATGCCCTTTGGGCTCACTAATGCTCCTTCCGTCTTCCAGTCCTTCATGAATGACATTTTCAGGGATTTTGTGGACAAATTTCTGATTGTTTATTTGGATGATATCTTGATTTTTTCTAATGACTGGGACTCTCATGTGAAACATGTTCGAACTGTGTTCCAGATTTTGAGAGAGAATGCTCTGTATGTGAAGGGATCAAAGTGTCTTTTTGGCGTACAGAGGATCTCATTTCTGGGATTCATTTTGTCCCCATCTGTTATTGAAATGGACCCGGTCAAGGTTCAGGCCATCTGTGATTGGGTCCAACCTACTTCATTAAAGGCTCTTCAGAGATTTTTGGGTTTTGCCAATTTTTATCGTAAATTTATTGGTAATTTCTCGGTTATTGTTAAACCATTAACTGATTTGACCAGAAAGGGTTCTGATGTGGTGAATTGGCCTCCTGAGGCAGTCTCTGCGTTTCAGGAACTTAAGCAGAGATTCACTTCTGCTCCTGTTCTACGGCAGCCTGATGTTTCTCTGCCATTTCAGGTGGAGGTTGATGCCTCTGAAATTGGGGCAGGTGCCGTTTTGTCCCAAAAAGATCCAGAGACCTCTAAAAGTAACCCTTGTGCCTTTTTCTCTCAAAAATTTTCTCCTACTGAACGTAATTATGACGTGGGTAATCGGGAGTTATTGGCCATGAAGTGGGCTTTTGAAGAGTGGAGACATTGGCTGGAGGGAGCCAAACATCAGGTGGTGGTCCTTACGGACCATAAGAATCTGGTCTATCTGGAATCTGCCAAGCGACTCAATCCTAGACAGGCCAGGTGGGCCTTGTTTTTCACACGTTTTAATTTTGTGGTTTCCTTTCTTCCTGGCACTAAGAATGTTAAGGCGGATGCCCTCTCGAGGAGTTTCCTTGCGGACTCTCCTGAGTTATCTGATCCTTCTGTTATTTTGAAAGAGGGTGTAGTTCTTTCCGCCATCTCGCCCAATTTGAGACTTGCTCTGGAGGGGTGTCAGGAGGATAGGCCCGAGTGCTGCCCTGTTGGAAAATTGTTTGTCCCGGACCAGTGGAAAAAGAGTGTGATGTCTGAGATTCATTGTTCCGCATTGGCTGGGCATCCCGGAATTTTTGGTACCAGAGACTTGGTTAGTCGGTCCTTTTGGTGGCCTACTTTGTCTCGTGACGTCAGGGAATTTGTGCAGTCCTGCGGGAATTGCTCTCGCTCCAAGCCTTGCTCTCGCTCTAGTGGTTTGCTGATGCCATTGCCTGTGCCCAAGAGACCATGGACCCATATCTCTATGGATTTTATTTCCGACCTCCCTGTTTCTCAGAGAATGACCGTTATCTGGGTAATTTGTGATAGGTTTTCCAAAATGATACATCTTGTGCCATTACCTAAGTTGCCTTCCTCCTCCGAATTGGTGCCTTTGTTCCTTCAGCACGTGGTTCGGTTACACGGCATTCCTGAGAACATTGTGTCTGACAGAGGAGTCCAGTTTGTTTCCAGATTTTGGAGGACTTTTTGTTCTAAACTTGGTGTTCAATTGTCTTTCTCCTCGGCTTTTCATCCTCAGACCAATGGACAAACTGAGAGAACAAACCAGACATTGGAGACTTATCTGAGATGCTTTGTGTCTGCTGATCAGGATGACTGGGTCTCTTTTTTGCCTTTGGCTGAGTTTGCTCTTAATAATAGGGCTAGCTCTGCCACTTTGATGTCTCCATTTTTCTGCAATTTTGGGTTTCACTCTCGATTTTCTTCGGGACAGATGGAGGCTTCTGTCTGTCCAGGTGTTGACTCTGTTGTGGAGCATATGCAGCAGATTTTGGACCAGGTAGTGGAGAGGTTGTCCCTCTCTCAGGAGAGGGCCCAGCGGTTTGCCAACCGGCATAGGACTGATGGTCCTCGGTTTGAAGTGGGGGACTTGGTCTGGTTGTCCTCAAGAAATATCCCTATGAGAGTTGCATCTCCTAAGTTTAAGCCTAGGTTCATTGGCCCTTATAAGATCATGGAGATTCTTAATCCTGTTTCCTTTCGTTTACTTCTTCCAGGGACATTTAAGATCCATAACGTGTTCCACAAGTCCTTATTGAAGAGGTTTGTCGAGTGGAGTGTATAGGTTATGGTCAGGAGGACAATTCTTGGGTGTTTGCTTCGGACATCCATGCTAGGAGACTGATCCGTGCGTATCACAGAGCTCATCCTGACCGACCTGGTTGCCCAAATGAGGGTTCGGTGACCCCTCCTCAAGGGGGGGGTACTGTTGTGAATGTGTTAGAAATGAATTCTGAGCAGAAGCTCCCTCTGGTGGTTACAAACAGTACTGAACTATTCAATGAAGATTGTGAAGATTGGCAATCAGGTATTACAGACTGGTCTTATATAAGGGAGGTTCCCTCCCATCAGGGTTGCCGGTGATCAATTGTTCTTGTCTCAACTTTGGTTCCTGGTTCACTTGGAAGCTAGCTGTGTCTTGCCTGCATCTTCTGCTAACAGATAAGATATTTTCTGCTTTTATTTTTGTGCTTGCATTTTGCATTTTGTCCTGCACTTCTGTGGAGGTCAGCCAGGTCCCCTCCGGGGCTTGTGCTCCTCTCAGTTTATCTGAGCCACTGTTATTTGTTCATTTGCCTTTTCCAGTTTTTTCAGTGGCTGCTGCTTAGTTTTGTTACACCAGAGAACTAATTTAGGTGGTAGAGGTCGTGTGATCTCAGGTGTTTTTGCAATTAGTGTGTTGGTATTTTTTTAGGGTTTTTTGGATTGCAGTAAGTGTCCTTCCTATCCTTTTCTTTCTAGGAAGATTGGGCCCCAACGTTTGCTCATACTATTTTCTGTCTGTGTCTGTATTTCCTCTTGTCTAACCGCCATTACATGTTTGGGGGCTTCCTATGTTCTTTGGGGATCTGCTCCGGGGCAGATAGTTTTCCTCTTTCTATCTTTATGTGTAGTTAGCTTCTCAGGCTGTGACGAGGCGTCTAGGACCAACGTAGGTACGCTCCACGGCTGCCTTTAGTTGTGGTGGTTAGTCAGGGTACTGCAATCCAGTAGATTCCAACCTCTCTGGTGTATTGCCTTTTTTGCCTGCTCTCCTCAGCCTACCAAATCATAACAGTATCACCGGCCAAACTGAAAATTATATGGTACTCACAGAAGGGAAAGATAGTGTAAAAGAAAAAAAAAGTTGTCAGAGTTGTCAGAGATATTTTTTTTTTTTCTTTCCTCTTTTTCTCTGGGTGCTGAGGATTTTTTTTTTCTCTCAATGGAGTTTGCACAGTTGTCTGGCCGTGTGGATCAGCTTGCCACTGAAGTTCGGAGTATTGCTACCTATCTTGCAGGGTTGCCGGTTGTGGAACCCAGGATCCCCATACCAGATTTGTTTTTAGGGGATCGAGCTAAATTTCTGAATTTCAAAAATAACTGTAAGTTGTTTTTTGCCTTAAAACCTAAGTCCTCAGAGAACGCAGCACAGCAGGTTCAAATTGTCATCTCTCTACTGCGCGGCAATCCTCAGGATTGGGCTTTTTCCCTGACACCTGGGGATCCTGTTTTGAGTAATGTTGATGCATTTTTTCTGGCTCTGGGGTTATTGTACGATGAACCTAATGTCACTGATCAAGCTGAAAAAGCCTTGTTGGCATTAAATCAGGGGCTTGAGGACGCTGAGTTGTACTGTCAGAGATTCCGAAGGTGGGCAGTCCTGACCAAATGGAATGATGATGCTTTGGCAGCCCTTTTTCGGAAGGGTCTGTCAGAGAATGTAAAAGATGTTATGGTGGGTTTCCCTGCTCCCTCTGGTCTCAATGATTCTATGTCATTAGCGATTCAAATTGACAGACGTTTGCGTGAGCGTAGAGGTATGCGTGGAATAGTGTTGCCTTGTGAACCAGCTTCTGAACCCATGCAGTGTGATAGAGTAGCTTCTGGGGCACAGCGTCATGAGTTTCGAAAACGCAATGGGTTATGTTTCTACTGTGGTGACGCCTCTCATGCTATTTCAGTCTGCCCTAAGCGGGGAAGACGTTTTGCACACTCAGTTGTCTTGGGTAGTGTTCAGACTAAATTTCTGTTGACTGTTACCCTGATTTGCTCCCTGTCCACATTTTCTGCTCAGGCTTTTGTAGATTCGGGAGCAGCTATTAACCTGATGGATTTTGATTTTGCTAAACGTTGTGGGTTGTGGGTCCTTCCTATCCTTTTCTTTCTAGGAAGATTGGGCCCCAACGTTTGCTCATACTATTTTCTGTCTGTGTCTGTATTTCCTCTTGTCTAACCGCCATTACATGTTTGGGGGCTTCCTATGTTCTTTGGGGATCTGCTCCGGGGCAGATAGTTTTCCTCTTTCTATCTTTAGGTGTAGTTAGCTTCTCAGGCTGTGACGAGGCGTCTAGGACCAACCTAGGTACGCTCCACGGCTGCCTTTCGTTGTGGTGGTTAGTCAGGGTACTGCAATCCAGTAGATTCCAACCTCTCTGGTGTATTGCCTTTTTTGCCTGCTCTCCTCAGCCTACCAAATCATAACAGTTGTGTGGGTGAGGGAGGAGGGACTCAAAAGCTTTTTTCCTATGTGTGGGTGGGGTAGGAGGGACTCAAGCTTTATATCTATGTGTGGGTGGGGAAGGAGGGACTCACAGGATTATCTTTATGTGTGGGTGGGGGAGGTGGGACTCACAGGCTTTATCTCTATGTGTACTCACAGGCTTTCTCCATATGTGTGGCTGGGGAAGGTGGGAATCACAAGCTTTCTTTCTATGCAGGGGTAGGGGATGAAGGACTCACAGGCTTTCTCTCTATGTGTAGGTGTCGTAAGAGGGACTCAAAGGCTTTCTCTCTGTGGTTGTGGGGAAGAGGGACTCACAGGTTTTCTCTATAGTGTGGGTGGGTAGGACGGACTCACAGGCATTCTCCCTATGTGTGGGTGGGGGAGGAGGGACTCATGCTTTATCTATGTGTGGGTGTGGGTATTGTGACTCACAGCCTTTCTAAGTGTTGGTGGGGAAGAAGGACTCACAGGCTTTCTCTCTATGTGTGGGTGGGGGAAGAAGAACTCAGGCTTTCTTTCTGCGTGGGTGCGGAGAAGGGATTCACAGACTCTCTATTGTGGGTAGGTAAGAGGTACTCATGGGCTTTCTTTCTATGTGTGGGTGAGGGAGGAGGGACTCACGCTTTATCTATGTGTGGTTGGGGGAAGAGGGATTTGCAGATTTTCTCTCTATGTGTGGTGAGGGATGATGGACTTGCAGACTTTCTCTCTATGCGTGGGTGGGGGAAGAGGGACTCACAGGCTCTCTCTGTGGGTGGGGAGAAGGGACTGACAGGCTTTTTCTCTATGGGTGGGGGAGGATGGAATCACAGGCTTTCTATGTGTTGGTGGGGAAGAGGGACTCACATGCTCTTTTTGTGTGGGTGGGGAGGAGGGAATCACAGGATTTCTATCTCTATATGTGGGTGGGGGAAGAGGGACTCACAGGCTTTCTATTTATGTGTGGGTGGGGGAGGAAGAACTCATGATTTATCTATGTGTGGATGGAGGAAGACGGACTCACAACATTGCTATGTTTGGGTGGGGGAGGTGGGACTCACAGGCTTTTCCTCTATGTGTGAGTGTTGCATGCAGGACTCATAGGCTTTGTTTCTATGTGTGGGTGTGGTAAGAGGGACTCAAAGGCTTTTTCTATATGGATGGGGGAGGAGGTAATCATGCTTTCTCTCAATGTCTGGGTGGGGGAAGAGGGACTCACAGGCTTTCTATGTGTGGGTGGAGGAAGAGGGACTCACAGGCTTTCTCTCCATGTGTGGTGGGGGAGAAGCAGGCCTCCCAGGCCTTTTGTTTGAATCCTGGCTGTAATTTACCACCATTTTACATACAAAAACTGAATGAAATCATAGAAAGCTAAGTATCTCCATGTTCTGTGTCTCCCCTCTATCCTAAACTGCTTTAAGATACGAAACCTGTCAAAGCCAATTTTAGACAGAGTTTATTGTCCTCGATTTATGAAGTATATTGGAAAAATGTATGTAAGCCTTTCACTATGGAAAAGGGTCCCTTATTTCCCCTCTAAGGGAATGTTCCCTGGTCAGAATGGGCACTAAGTAAATCTGCTGTGGATTTTTAGGACTTGCACATGGATTAGCCCCACTAAAGTTCAATGGAGCAAATACCCATCCACAACATTTCAGTGTGATATCAGCATAAAAAGTGAGCAAAAAAAAAAAACAATTACCATGCATTGCTGGTGGAAGACACAAATTTTCAATGTGTGATCATGGTTTTATGATTTTGCTAAACCCCTGTGCCCCGGCTGAAGCTTAAAAAAAAAAATCTGATCTTTACTCATCCTCCCCAGGTCCCAGTGCTCAGTCTCTGCTGCTGCTCCCAGTGTCTGATACAGTTATATGAAAAAGTTTGGGCACCCCTATTAATCTTAAGCTTAATGTTTGATAAAAATTGGTGTTTTTGCAACAGCTATTTCAGTTTGATATATCTAATAACTATTGGACACAGTAATGTTTCTGCCTTGAAATTAGGTTTATTGTACTAACAGAACATGTGCAATCTGCATTCAAACAAAATTTGACAGGTGCATAAGTATGGGCACCCTTATCATTTTCTTGTTTTAAATACTCTTACCTACTTTTTACTGACTTACTAAAGCCCTTTTTTGGTTTTGTAACCTCATTGAGCTTTGAACTTCATAGCCAGGTGTATGCAATCATGAGAAAAGCTACTTAAAGTGGCCACTTGCAAGTTGTTCTCCTGTTTGAATCTCCTCTGAAGAGTGGCATCATGGGCTCCTCAAAACAACTGTCAAATGATCTGAAAACAAAGATTATTCAACATAGTTGTTCAGGGGAAGGATATAAAAAGCTGTCTCAGAGATTTAACCTGTCAGTTTCCACATAGTAAGGAAATGGAAGAACACAGGGACAGTTCTTGTTAAGGCCAGAAGTGGCAGGCCAAGAAAAACATCAGAAAGGCAGAGAAGAAGAATGGTGAGATCAGTCAAGGACAATCCTCAGACCACCTCCAGAGAGCTGCAGCATCAACTTGCTGCAGATGGTGTCACTGTGCATCGGTCAACTATACAACGCACTTTGCACAAGGAGAAGCTGTATGGGAGAGTGATGCGAAAGAAGCCGTTTCTGCAAGCACGCCACAAACAGAGTCGGCTGAGATATGCAAAAGCACATTTGGAGAAGCCAATTTCTTTTTGGAAGAAGGTCCTGTGGACTGATGAAACCAAGATTGAGTTGTTTGGTCATACAAAAAGGCGTTATGCATGGCGTCAAAAAACACAGCATTCCAAGAAAAACACTTGCTTCCGCCCCCTACATTCGACTGAAACTGCACTCATCAAAGTGACCAATGACCTTCTTACAGCAAAACGTAACGGCGACCACTCTCTGCTCATTCTACTCGACCTTTCTGCAGCTTTCGACACTGTTGACCACTGTCTCCTACTGTCTAGGCTCCAGTCACTAGGTATTAAGGACACTGTTCTCTCCTGGTTCTCCTCCTATCTTTCTGACCGCTCCTTCAGTGTTTCGTTCTCTGGCTCCACATCATCTCCTCTTCCTCTCACTGTCGGTGTACCCCAGGGCTCAGTCCTTGGCCCCCTTCTCTTCTCTCTCTACACGGCCCCAATTGGACAGACCATCAGCAGATTTGGCTTTCAGTACCATCTTTATGCCGATGACACACAACTATACACGTCCTCCCCCGACCTTACCCCCGCTGTTCTACAGAACACCACCGACTGTCTGTCCGCAGTCTCCAACATCATGTCCGCTCTCTATCTGAAACTTAACCTCTCCAAGACTGAACTCCTTCTGCTCCCGCCGTCTACTAATCTCCCTAAATCTGACATTTCCCTCTCTGTGGGCGGCACCATAATAACACCCGGCAGCAGGCTCGCTGTCTGGGTGTTATGTTTGACACCAATCTCTCCTTCACCTCCCATATACAATCTCTTGCCCGCTCTTGCCGTCTACACCTAAAGAACATCTCTAGAATCCGCCCTTTTCTCACCATAGAAACAACAAAAACCCTCACTGTTGCATTGATCCACTCCCGCCTGGACTACTGCAACGCTCTATTACTTGGCCTCCCATTACTCGACTATCCCCTCTCCAATCCATACTTAATGCAGCAGCCAGGGTCATCCATCTGGCTAATCGGTACTCGGACGCGTCCGCTCTTCGCCAGTCCTTACACTGGCTGCCCATTCATTATAGGATCCAATTCAAAGTACTGGTTCTCACCCACAAAGCTCTCCACAGTGCAGCACCCCCCTACATCTCCTCCCTCATTTCTATCTATCGGCCTAACCGACTGCTGCGCTCTGCAAACGACTTTCGACTAACCTCTGCACTAATCCGTACCTCCCACTCCCGACTCCAAGACTTCTCCCGCGCTGCGCCAATCCTCTGGAATGCTCTACCCCAAGAAATTAGGACTATCCACAATTTGCATGGTTTCAGGCGCTCCCTCAAAACACATTTGTTCAGAGTGGCCTATCACATTCACTAACCAAAGTTGTTCTATGTTTAAGTGTGTGTGTGTAGCCCATTCACTATCTCCATCCATCCCTCACTCCCTCAAGATGGCTGGACCATCATTGTAAATGCACCATTGTATATACACACCTGTACTTTGTATCTCCCCCACCTCATTGTAGATTGTAAGCTCTCACGAGCAGGGTCGGCTTATTTTGCTTTAATTATGTTAATGTTGTTACTTATGACTTGTGTTTTGAAACTGTTAAACTGTAAAGCGCTGCGGAATATGTTGGCGCTATATAAATAAAGATTATTATTATTATTATTACCCACAGTAAAATTTGGTGGAGGTTCCATCATGCTTTGGGGCTGTGTGGCCAATGCCGGCACCGGGAATCTTGTTAAAGTTGAGGGACGCATGGAATCCACTCAGTATCAGCAGATTCTTGACAATAATGTTCAAGAATCAGTGACAAAGTTGAAGTTAAGCAGGGGATGGATCTTTCAGCAAGACAATGATCCAAAACACCGCTCCAAATCTACTCAGGCATTCATGCAGAGGAACAATGACAATGTTCTGGAATGGCCATCCCAGTCCCAGACCTGAATATCATTGAACATCTGTGGGATCATTTGAAGAGGGCTGTCCATGCTCGGCGACCATCAAACTTAACTGAACTGGAATTGTTTTGTAAAGAGGAATGGTCAAAAATACCTTCATCCAGGATCCAGGAACTCATTAAAAGCTACAGGAAGCGACTAGAGGCTGTTATTTTTGCAAAAGGAGGATCTACTAAATATTAATGTCACTTTTCTGGTGAGGTGCCCATACTTATGCACCTGTCAAATTTTGTTTGGATGCAGATTGCACATTTTCTGTTAGTGCAATAAACCTCATTTCAAGGCAGAAACATTACTGTGTCCAATAGTTATTAGATATATCAAACTGAAATAGCTGTTGCAAAAACACCAATTTTTATAAAACATTAAGCTTAAGATTAATAGGGGTGCCCAAACTTTTTCATATAACTGTATCACCTACAGCGCCAACGTCAAGTTCAATTGACTGTCAAAGTGATATTAGCACTGCAGGCAGTTACAGGGAGCAGCAACAGAGACTCAGAACTTAGACCTGGGGATGGTAAGTAAAGCGCTTTTTTAATTTTTTTTTTAAACAAACGACATTGGTACAGGAGTTTTCTGAAACCGGAACCATAAAATTGCAGCATACAGTGTATTTACAGCAGTTGGTAATATTTTATTTGTGTTTTTTTAATTAATATTTAATACATAAAAATGGAGTTCAATGTAAAATGGAGTAAAAAAGGCTGAGAACTGGTGAATGTGAATTTATGGCCAGGCGTGTAATATTAGTGTATAGTGTAAAACCATTCAACCTTGCTGAGCTGTCCATCGTACCTGTGTGTACTGTGGCATCGTGACATTCAAATGGCAAAGGACTTGCTGGGACGGTTCATATTTCATAGTTTTGCGCAGGAACGAGAGAGATCCACATGGTTCTCGGCTGCTGTCCCGCACCTAGGCAAGAACATATATTACATTTCATTTGCATAACTCATAACTACCGAATCATTATTACTTTTCTCTTTTTATTAATCATTTTCATGAAAACCAATAAAAAAAATTCTAATTTTAATAAATTATCATCTTAACATTTTATTATAATTTTGAGGTTTCCTATCGGTTATGCTATAAATAACTGTGGAATCATGACTTGATTTGCTTTAGAACAGATTTTGCCATAAAGGGATTTGTTCTCTCGCTACGAAAAGGGGTGTCACCCTCCAGAGTATTTGCTTCTATTGCCATTCATTTAAAGTGCAGGTTTGGAGGGGTTAAAATTATACAGATACTTTGCATATAGTATATTGCAGATGGAAATAGTGGAATATTTTTAAGTTATTTTTTTTACACTGTCTAACAGGCTACAAACAGCAAATGTGCGAAAAAAAATAAAGGAACCATTTAATATCCTGTTGCTCCAGTTCTGGTCTTTTGCCACTTCTGCTGAGAGTACATGACTACATTATTTACATGGGGGTGTGTTTGTTAATGGCCACAGTGTGAATGAGGAACAGCAAAAAATAAAGGAACCATTTAATATCCCATTGCTCCAGTGCTGGTCTTTTGCCACTTCTGCTGAGAGTACATGACTGCATTATTTACATGGGGGTGTGTTTTGTTAATGGCCACAGTGTGAACGTGCAACAGCAAAAAAAATAAAGGAACCATTTATTGTCCCGTTGCTCCAGTGTTGGTCTTTTGCTGCTTCTGCTGAGAGTATATGACTAGATTATTTACATGCAGGTGTTTTTTTATGGCCACAGTGTGAACGAGGAACAACAAAAAAAATAAAGGAACCATTTAATATCTTGTTGCTCCAGTGCTGGTCTTTTGCCCACAATGTGAATATGCACCAACAAAAAAATAAAGGAACCATTTAATATCCCATTGCTCCAGTTCTGTTTCTTTGCTGCTTCTGCTGAGAGTACATGACTACATTATTTACATGGGGGTGTGTTTATTAATGGCCACAGTGTGAACAAGCAACAACAAAAAAAATAAAGGAACCATTTATTGTCCCGTTGCTCCAGTGCTGGTCTTTTGCCACTTCTGCTGAGAGTACATGACTACATTATTTATATAAGGGTGTGTTTAATGGCCGCAGTGTGAATATGCACCATCAAAAAATAAAGGAACCATTTAATATACTGTTGCTCCAGTGCTGGTCTTTTGCCGCTTCTGCTGAGAGTACATGACTACATTATTTATATAAGGGTGTGTTTTAATGGCCATAGTGTGAATACGCACCAACAGAAAAATAAAGGAACCATTTAATATCCTGTTGCTCCAGCACTGGTCTTTTGCCACTTCTGCTGAAAGTACATGACTACATTATTTACATGAGGGTTTGTTTGTTAATGGTCACAGTATGAACATGCACCAACACGTTGCACTTGTACAGTCATGGCCAAAAGTTTTGAGAATGACACAAATATTAATTTTTACAAAGTCTACTGCTTCACTTTTTCTAATGGCAATTTGCATATACTCCAGAATGTTATAAAGAGTGATCAGCTTAACAGCAATTACTTGTAAAGTCAATATTTGGCTAGAAAATGAACTTTATCCCCCAAAACACATTTCAACATCATTGCAGCCCAGCCTTAAAGGACCAGCTAACCTCTTTTCAGTGATTGCTCCATTAACACAGGTGTGGGTGTTGATGAGGACATGGCTGGAGATCAATCTGTCATGATTAAGCAAGAATGACACCACTGGACACTTTAAAAGGAGGCTGGTGCTTGGCATCATTGTTTCTCTTCTGTTAACCATGGTTATCTCTAAAGAAACACGTGCAGTCATCATTGCAATGCACAAAAATGGCCTAACAGGGAAGAGTATCGCTGCTAGAAAGATTGCACCTCAGTCAACAATCTATCGCATCATCAAGAACTTCAAGGAGAGAGGTTCCATTGTTGCCAAAAAGGCTCCAGGGCGCCCAAGAAAGACCAGCAAGCGCCAGGACCGTCTCTTAAAAGTGTTTCAGCTGCGGGATCAGGCTACCAGCAGTGCAGAGCTTGCTCAGGAATGGCAGCAGGCAGGTGTGAGTGCATCTGCACGCACTGTGAGGCGGAGACTCTTGGAGCAAGGCCTGGTCTCAAGGAGGGCAGCAAAGAAGCCACTTCTCTCCAGAAAAAACATCATGGACAGACTGATATTCTGCAAAAGGTACAGGCAGTGGACTGCTGAGGACTGGGGTAAAGTTATTTTCTCTGATGAATCCCCTTTTCGATTGTTTGGGACATCAGGAAAACGCCTCATTCGGAGAAGACAAGGTGAGCGCTACCACCAGTCTTGTCTCATGCCAACTGTTAAGCATCCTGAAACCATTCATGTGTGGGGTTGCTTCTCAGCCAACGGAATCGGCTCTCTCACAGTCTTGCCTAAAAACACAGCCATGAATAAAGAATGGTACCAGAATGTCCTCCAAGAGCAACTTCTCCCAACCCTCCAAGAGCAGTTTGGCGATCAACAATGCCTTTTCCAGCATGATGGAGCACCTTGCCATAAAGCAAAGGTGATAACTAAATGGCTCAGGGAACAAAACATAGAGATTTTGGGTCCATGGCCTGGAAACTCCCCAGATCTTAATCCCATTGAGAACTTGTGGTCAATCATCAAGAGACGGGTGGACAAACAAAAACCTAAAAATTCTGACAAAATGAAAGCACTGATTGTGCAAGAATGGACTGCTATCAGTCAGGATTTGGTCCAGAAGTTGATTGACAGCATGCCAGGGAGAATTGCAGAGGTCCTGAAGAAGAAGGGTCAACACTGCAAATATTGACTTGCTGCATTAACTCATTCTAACTGTCAATATAAGCTTTTGTTACTCATATGTTTGCAATTATTATATTTCTGTCTGTGATAAAAACATCTGTCAAACACACATAAAAACCAGAGGGCAGCAGATCATGTGAAAATATAATATTTGTGTCATTCTCAAAACTTTTGGCCATGACTGTACTAATGTGTGCTTCAGCTCATGTCTTTGGTTTTTCTTCCTTTTTTTATACTTTGTACTTACAGGGGTGTGCCTCCCCTTTTCTGGACTGTGCATAAGTTTATATAACTTTCCATGGGCAGGGGTTTGAGCAGTCGGGTCTGAGTCCTGCTCTGCCCCATATAATGATGCCTGCTGACACTTGGGTAAATCAGAGCGGTCAAGTGAGTTATGGAATGGAAGGGATAACAGAAGTGGCAACAGTAATGATTATTTTATCATTAATACTTTTCCTTCTTGTAGCAAGTTTAAAAATCCAGGAGGATCCCCTTTAAGAAATTTTGGCCTTGGTCATGTGAGACATCTTTCTAATACTTGAAACCAAAATGGGTAGAAGGATTGTTTTTTGGTGGCACCATGTGGCAGCACACAGCATACCTACCACTTATGCTGGTGAATGATCTTTATAGTTGTTCTCTTACCTTAATGGGTAGCGCCAATCTGTTCTCTTTAAATGCTTGGAAGGTAAAGCTCCTCTGCTGTGTTGCTTTCTTGAGAGGAATGAGATTCCCTGACAACTCCACAAAAAGTTGCGTCCCATCCATAACCTGTAGATACAAGAGAATAATGGAGTCAGTGTCCCATTCACGGGGGGTGTCCTTTATTTTTAGCTCATCCGTTTTGGACAACTTCCAAACTTTCTGTATTTATTATGGGATCTGTATTGTATTTTTTCGAGAGTTTGGTATTTGTATTTATTTCAGAGTTATTCCCAATATTAAAAGGTATCACTTATGCATATGATAGAACATTTTGTGATGGGTGGTGGTCTGAACGTTGGGACCCTCACTAATCCAAAGAGATAGCTAAGTGCAGTGCGATAGTCTCAGAGACAATGAGTGGAGCGGCAGCACCAAAGTGTTTGAGTTCTGGGTCTAATTTGATTTTGGGGTGAAAATTTGCTTTGGGTGTCTGAGGTTTGCATCTATTTCGGGTTCTGGATTGGGGGCTGAATTTAACTGGAAGTCAGAATACAATTTAGGGATTGAGGTCTGAATTTATTTTGGGTTGTGATGAAGGGGTCATACTTGTGGACTAAACGCGTTAAACAAACATTTAGGGATGTGAGCGATATTAATGGGTGGGACATCTGTAAAGAAAAATTGGAATGGCGCTCATAAGGTCCCGCTTGTTACATTACTGCTTGGAATCCCTGCAATTAGGCAACTAATATGTTGGTGCAAATTGATTCTCAGGACACGGTCCGGCGTCCACTGCAGTCATCTGTAGCCATCAGTCGGCAGTCCTGAGAACCTCCTCCTATCTGCCGATATCCCTTCTTTTGGTTAGCGGCCCTAGTGAGCCACCATTGGCTTGGCACACATGTGACATCACAACAGGCTGGATAATCAAATGAAGAGCCATAGATGTTGGCGGGTAGGAAACAGTTCTCAGAGCTCTCATCCAATGGCCACAGGTTGCTGACCCGGCAGCTGGAACGGGTAGTGAAAATTACTTCCCACCAACTCTAGTTCTTATCCATGTATCCAGCATGAGTGGCATTTTCTAAACATATCAGCCAGGTTGGGATGTCACTGATCGTCTCCAAACATCAGCACATATTTGGTCCGTGCCTAAACCAAGTTGGTATCATCCATTATGGTACACGTTTCGGATGGTTCTGGTCCACCATCAAAGAAATGGAAAAAGATGGGTCCTTAGCTATTGATAAACTATAGTCTTTGGTGTACCTCGATGTCCCGGCTACGTGCCACCTCGGAAAAGTTTTCATGTTGCTCCAGAGTCTTCTCCAGCTTGTCACCTGTCATACAGTAACATCGTAGACGTCCTTCCCGTCCATCGGCCATTTTGGCAAATACTACGAATCGTGCAGTATACGGAACGGCGCTAAGTTCCTTGTAGAGCTGGGTGGAGAAGGAAACTGCCTCAGCAGTACGTGGACAGTCCGAGAGCCAGAACCTGCCGAGACGGTAAAAGGTCCTAAAATAAGAGAACTGCTAGAATGAGTGTCTCATACAGTCACACAATTCTGCTTTACCTGGCAGAAACATTGGTTGTAAAATTGGCACATTCATTGGCATATACTAATTTAGTAGTCCCGGTAATGTCTTCCCACTGAGCAGGAGCTGTTCCACCTGACGAGCAGGAGAAGAAAGTGTGAAATAGAAAAATGAAGGCTTTAATCAAGAGAAATTGTCTCATCAGTGCCAGATCCTTCACCTGTGACGCTACATAGGAGTCTCAGACTGGTGGTGTCCCCCTCTCCACTGTCTCGGGGGTTATCTTTCCAGGATGGTGGCAGGGGTATGCGCAGACCTATCGGTCGGTGAAATTTCCTACGTCTCGGTTCCACGGTGACAATGGGGCCAAAAGTTGCTTGATTTCCAAGCAACCGAGAAACCAGATCATCTGGCACTGGTTGAGCCTAAGAGGACACCACGGTTTAAATTAATTAAGTTGCACAGGACATTGCAACTTGCATTAAAATCTATAGAGGAAATGTCTCTTGCAACTTGTTACCTGCAACCAAAAACCCAAAAGCTTTGGGTTTTTTTTTTTGCAAGAACCTCATCACAGTAGGTCTTCATGTCACACGACCATTATGGCCGGTAAGCCATAGCTTAGTAATAGTCTTTCAGGTTCAGTGTTGGTAGGCTACTTACTTGCAATGACAGCTTCACTTTCTTGGTTACAGCAGTTGGGGGGAAGGTGGCTTGAACTTGGGGTACAAGCCGGCTTTTCAGAACTCCTCCTTCCGGCCCGATGAGTTCACAATCTTGACATACCCGTGACATCACCACAAAGTATAGTGGAAAGTCGGTGGTGACGATACGACAAAGGCGCTTCTTATGTAACTCCTCCTCACTCTCCAGTTCTGGGAGCAGTAACATGGAGGAAAGCGTAATACATAGAGGTTAGAACAAGCAATCACAATGGTACACTAACATAGCCCAACCAAGGCCAAAAGGACCTTCACTGGACTATGGGGGAAACATAACTCAACCAAGGCCAAAAGGACCTTCACTGGACTATGGGGGAAACATAACCCAACCAAAGCAAAAAGGACCTTCAATGGACTACGGGGGAAACAACCCAATCAAGGCCAAAAGGACCTTCACTGGACTATGGGGGAAACATAACCCAACCAATGCCAAAAGGACCTTCACTGGACTATGGAGGACTATGGATACATCTGACATATTCATCACTGGCTTTTTCTAGTTCATCAATAAATGGACGATATATGAATATAGTCTTAAAGGGGTCTATCAACAGGATTTCACCCCCCAAACTATATATATGTGCATATAGCTCTTTCAAAGACAAGTCCAGCAATATCTTTACATGGCCAGTATGGTCCTCCATTACAGAGATATCAGCATTTTGTATTGATATGCAAATGAGGCTGAAGAGCTATTTGTAGATCAGAAGCCTCTGTCAAGCCAGCTCTATTTTCCGCTCAGCACCACCACCTTCAGCTTGACTGACAGCCTCTAAGCTGTGTGGCTTCAGGCAAAGGAGCCCTCAGTCAAGCAGAAAGAGGCGGCGTTGGGTGGAGAATAGAGTAGAGCTGGAGTGACATAGGCTTCAGATTTGCCATAGTCCTTCAGCCTCATTTGCATATCAATTTAAACACTGACTTCTCAGTAATGGAGGAACGGACTGGCCATGTAAAGTTATTGCTGGAATTGTCTTTCAAAGAGCTACATGCACATGTAAATAGTTTGGGTGGTGAAGTCCTATTGACAGACCCTTTAAGCCGGCTGTACACATTAGATAGCTTTGACCGCAAGTTCGGCTGACAGCTATCTCTCCTGACTCCCCCCATAAACAAGAATGTTCCTGCATTCTCTATGAGAGAGGATTGTCTGGTAGCACCTTATCTTCTAGGATCAGGTGATGGTTTTACAACCATCCGGCAGGGTTGTGCCCTGACATAATGTGTCGGAGAGAGTTAGGGTGCCCTCATACACACTGGAGGGTCTGACCATCCCAAGAAAATTAGCATTGACTTTTACCTAATGTGTATGAGGACCTTGAGCCTGACACAAGTTAAGCTGCTGATACGAAAGCAAGATGTGGTAAGTAAAGCAAAAAGTCATAGAGCAAACAGTCTCCAAATAATAACTTTAATATCACTTACCCCAAAATATCAACTCTCTAAAGAGATAAGAGTATATAAGTGTAACCATGTAAAATAGTCATTCTGGCTTAGAAAACCTTTCTTAAAGGGAATCTGTCAGCAGGTTTTTGCTATGTAATCTGAAGACAGCATGCTGTAGGGGTTACAACACAAATTTCAGAGATGCCCTTCTTCAAGCTCTGTGGTTTTGTTTGCTTACAATGATTGTTTTAGCACCAGTAGCTTATCGTTGATGTGGCTAACTGGTTGAGTGAGCCGTGGTCCAACTCCGCCTCTTCCTGTGATAGGCAGCTCAGTGTTTATGGACTTTGTATATACAGAGCCTGGTGTGGGCGGGGCTAGCTTCCTCAGCTCTGCTTCATGCTAAATCTAAAAGCTCTGATTGTGTCGGAACTGCTGCACACAGTAATCTAAGTGATACATCATTGGATTCAGCTTCTCGTTGCCTACATCAGGATGCTCTCAGATAAGGTAGTAAAAACCTGCTGATAGATTCCCTTTAAGTACTCTTTTAGAGAATACTGATTTAATGGGTCACTTGCTCAAGACCATCAGCAGCTGCAAAGAGTTTCTCTTACTCTGGAGGACCCAGCACGTCTATGTAATACTCAAAAAGCGATTGTGACTTCAATGGGAGTTGTGTAATGCTTTATCTTCTCTGTGAACTGGGAACGCTTGCTGCCAGGTCCACCTACAGATTACAGTTGATCTTTGGTGGTCCAAGTAGTGAGAAACCCTTTGATTGGCGTATTGTTGGAGTGGTGTCTAAAATTGAAGGGGTATTGCCAATTTCATATATGGGTATTGTTGGATAGTGCTTGTAAAACAGACACTTTGGCAATTTGCTGTATTAAAATTTGCAGTCGCTCTTGAGATATGGACACTTTTCTTTTGTTGACAGCTCGTTGCCTAGGAGACCGACCACCATTGCTGTCTAGCGTGTCAGCACTTCACTGAAGCTAGCCGAAATTAAAAGGTCACAGCGCACTCCAGCGATCCCTGCCCAGCTTCAAAACAGTGCTTACAAGTTCCTCGGAGAAGAACATGTAAACATTGCACATGTTCTGCTGTCTCGCAGCGGTGGGCGGTTTCCAAGGCAACGATGTGGAAACAATAGAAAAGTGTTAATATCTCAATAGAGGTTGAAAAATTTAATAGACAGAAAATTGCAAAATTGATTGTATTTAAAAGCACTATCCATCAATACGCATTTATGGAGATGGTAACAGCCCATAAAAATTGGTGTGTGTCCAAAATCATTACCCAGCCATAACATAAGGAAGCTAAAAAAATTATTCGGAACTCAGATCAACATTTATTCTTCTATTTCGGGAGGAATAACCATTCCTTTGGTTAAGGACCACATCTTACCTTCATCCATGCCACTCAGTGCCTCTTCCAGATATTCCTTCCCATAACGATTCTGATGTTCTTTCCACACCGACCCGTTATCACTACGTAGGATGACCAGTTCTCGATCACCGCGTCCCACCGAGGAAAAGTGAGGGATTTCCACCACCACTGGGCTACAAGTACAAGAGTGACGTATATACATCAGCAAGTCGATTAGGAGTAAGAGCTAGGTGCTAAACTGATACAACCCTAAGGAACCCACCTAAGAAACTGAGCCCCAGTAGGACCCAGAGCGATGATCCTGCTGGTCAGACCCTCTTCTTCACCCAGTGGAGGGGGGCAGTTCAGCTTTTGTGGTTTAACAAGGCGACATGTTATTCTGGTGGGTGCAGCACAAGTCCTAGGTGGTATAATAACCCTCAGACCATTGTGACGGCTTCCACGCATTGATCCACCCCGGGCATCTACCATAAAACTGACTAAAAATCTGCAACGAAAAAGTCATTTCAATAAACTTTGCACAATTATGTAGCACAAGTGAATATAAATAATACCGTAAAACATTTTACACTGAGAAACTGGTAAAATGCCTCAGTTAATGATAGATGGGAGAGAGACGTAGGAAACATCTCTATGGAGGAGTGGGAAGAGGTCCGTGAATTGACAGGGAAGATCTTGATTTATACGGCCCAGAGAAGGTCTCGATTATTTCTGGTGCGCAGAGTCTACAGGACCCCCAAAGTATTATGTAAAGTGGGCCTTAGAGGAGACGACGCTTGTCCGAGATGGAGGGAGGAAAGAGAGGACTTTATGCATTTTTTTGGTCTCGCCCCAAATTGAGTAAGCTCGGGGGGAAAATGTTGGAAAATTAGTCATGGAAATCTATGGTCTCCAAATCTCACTTTCACTCCAGAGCTGGGTTTACAGCTACACTGCTCTGTACTGCTATATGACGTCATCCATGCTGCTGCTTTCTAGTACATTTTTCTATTACATCACAAAGCCACATTCACAGCAACACTGCTTAGTACTGCTGTATGATGTCCTCCCTGCAGCTGCTTTCCAGCATTTGTTTTATCTCACCCACAGCTAGAGTCACAGCTACACTGCTCAGTACTCGTATATCATATCCTCCATGCTGCTATTTACTAATGTTTTATTTCACTCCAGAGCTGGATTCACAGCTACACTGCTCTGTACTGCTATATGACATCATCCATGCTGCTGCTTTCTAGTACATTTTTTTATTTCACCACAAAGCCACATTCACAGCAACACTGCTTAGTACTACTGATGATGTCCTCCTTGCTGCTGATTTCTAGCAATTGTCTTATCTCATCCCATAGCTAGATTCACAGCTACACTATTCAATAATGCTGTAGGTTTTCCTCCATGTTGCTGCTTTCTATTAATTATTTTATCTCACTCCAGAGCTAGAGTCACAGGTACACTACTCAGTAATATTTTATAATGTTCTCCATACTGCTGCTTTCTAGTAAGTGTTTTATTTCACTCCAGAACTGGATTCACAGCTATACTGCTCGGGACTGCTTTATAATATCCTCCATGCTGCTGCAGATCCTGAACATGTGCATGATAAAGATAGAACAAGAATCCCTCATATCTATGTGTGCCGTGTATGGGAGACATCAGAGCAGCTAGTCTCTATCCACTAGCTCAGAGACAACTACAAATGAAATATGTAGCTTGCAGAGGGGAAAAACTGGTGAAAATGCAGAATACAGATCATATGATGAGAAACGGTATTATTCTTCATATATACACATGACAGCTTATTCTGAAGAGTTAGAAGCACACGGTAAGAGTTTCTAACGCCCTTTGAGTAATAAACTACATAAAATCTGGCATGGAGAATAAAATGGCAGCATCGGTTTTGCATCACCATGGTCCCCGCTTGCCATATGTATGAGGTTTCTTTTGTCTTTGATGCAAATTCATGAATATTTGTTGCATAATCCGTCCTGTGGTCGTCCAACATTTATTGCTGAAGCAGATTTATGACAGCTACTGATGGCGGCATGTGAAAACACCATCTGCGGCACAAGACTTGTTGAGCTTGCGGGGCTGCTTTTCTGTAACATTCTCCTACTATAAACCTGTTCTGGTGTGCACAATCTATATTTATACATCTCAAGTTTGTCCTATTTCATTTTTTTTTTGTCTTGTTGCCAGGACTGTGCAAACTGGGAAAAATTATTTTGCCAATCTAAATAGATATTTAGGTAAAGTATTTACTTCATGCATTAGACACATGTAAGTATCAGCAGCATCCATAAGATTCGAGAAGTCCGACCGCTGGGGTGGCTGCGTTAAAAGGGTTATTCACCCCTGGCGACAATTTTTTTTTTTTTTATTACTTAAATTTTTGGCTAAAAATCATTTTTTGCAATGCTGTTTTATTAAACATTTTTGGCTTTTACAGGCTCTTTTGTTTCCTTGCACATTCATGTTTTGATGTGGGCTACAGTCATAAATCAGCTAAAAATGAAAAAAAAGAAGCAGATAAGAGTTAGAAACTCTTCCATTGGAGCGTCAGAACAAGCTTGCTGACAGATTTCCTGTTAACTTGTTTCTACGGTTGTCAATAAACACGGCGGCTATAGGTAAAACTGGTGCAAAATTGTTTGTGAACCCAATTACAAAAAGGATTTCTAGCCAAAAGTACATGTAGTACGATACAGAAAAAAATAAAAAAATTGTCCCCAAAGGTGGACAACCCCTTTAAAAAATAGCATTCAGTTGGTTTTATCCATACGCCTTCTATACGTGTTGTTCAGTCGCTCAGTCGACAGGTATCTCTCCTAAACGCATCAAACATATGAACTCGGGACAAAGCCAAAAAAATGTTGAATAAGGAAAGGGGAGTCACACATTAGATAGCGGTGAGCCAAACTAATTTTCAGGTAATAAGTTTTTTTCAGGCCTCTTTGGGAGTAAAGAGTAGGGCACGTTGAAATTAAGCATGTCCGATCCCTCGCTTCTGCAGTCAGGACGCTGTGGTTTATTACAGTGCTGTCTAACTACTATTAATGTGCAGCCGGAGGTGTAGCGTGAGGTTTCAGGGTCTGGATGCAAAATCTACAAAACCTACGATGTAGCCTTTGGGTTCCTGCAGGCACCAAGGCACAGGTGGCACTGCCTGCCTCTGCATGCACGCTAGTGGCATTGTCATGGAAAGCAGAGATCCCCACTGCGCCCTACTCGTCACTCACCCTGTATGGACAGGACTGGCCACAGGACTGATATTGTCCGATGTCTCGGTGGCGGGACTGCTGGGGATCAGAGATTCATCGTCTAATTCCCTAGACAACTGAAATCAGAGAGAAACATTTGTTTTTTGCTAATAATAATAAGGATTTGGGCCACTCAATAGTGGGCAACCCGAGGATGAGAGGAAGCAGGCAAACCAGCAATGCAAAATAATGAACTATTATTAGTTGAGTAGGAGGAAATGTTTTCTTTTAGCTTCCACCCCAAGGATTTAGTAAGATTTACCCAGTGCCCCAACAGCTCAGGACCTGTTATTCCATGATGCCCTCTGCTACGTCACCATAGACTGCTGATGCCAATAATGGAGGCCACCACTAACGTCTGCTCTACAGTCCGACGTCAAGGCACTAATACTTAATATGTCCTGGAAGATGTGGTCATGTCTCAGTCATTATGCCCCATGTGTATTTTCTCTACAATCCTGAGACACTTATTGGTGACCACTGTGCCCACAAGTATTCTGGGCATCCTAATTATCAAATGGGTTTACCACTCACGTTATTTTTGGGTGATCACAGGGTCACCACTCTGGGAGTACTTTTCACATTGGGCTTTGAAATGACATAACTGAATGGCATCGATCACGTGACCATTAACAAAAACAGGTAGCAAATAAGCAGGGGGGCCTAGTGTACCATATATTACAACTTTGTCATTAAAATATTAATGATGCAGCATATATGTGTCCCCTGTACTCATGATCCTACATAGCTCGCCAACATCCTTCCACCGACCTGGTGTCTCACTACTGAAGTGGTGTCCCTCTACTATCCAGGTATTCCTCTACTTACTGGTTCTACTGACCCAGCGTCCATCTACTAATCCGGTGTCCTTCTACTGGCCTGGTGTCCCTCTACTGATCCCGTGTCCCTCTACTTAGTGCTACTGCTGACCCAATGTCCCTTTACTGATCTGGTGTCTTTCTACTGGCCTGATGTCCCTCTACTGATGCCGTGTCCCTCTTCTGATGCCATGTCCCTCTACTGATCCCTTGTCCCTCTACTTACTGCTCCTAGTAACCCAGTGTCCCTTTACTGATCCGGTGTCCTTCTAATGATCTGATGTCTTTCTCCTGGCCTGATGTCCATCTACTGATCCCATGTCCATCTACTGATCCCATGTCCATCTACTAATCCCGTGTCTCTACTGATCCCGTGTCTCTCTTCTGACCCTGTGTCCTTCTTCTACTGAACCCATGTCCTGCTACTGATCCCGTGTCCCTCTGCTGATGTTGCGTCCCTCTACTGATGTTATGTCCCTCTACTGATGCCGTGGCTTTCTACTGATCCCGTGTCCCTCTACTGATCCGGGGTTCCTCTACTGATCTCATGTCCTTTTACTGATCTCATGTCCCTCCACTGATCCAGTGTCCTTCTACTGATCCAGTGTCCTATACTGATCTGGTGTCCCTCTACTGATCCAATGTCTCTCTACTGATCCGGTGTCCCTCTACTGATCCAATGTCCCTCTACTGATCCGGTGTCCCTCTACTGATCCAATGTCCCTCTACTGATCTGGTGTCCCTCTACTGATCCGGTGTCCCTCTACTGATCCAATGTCCCTCTACTGATCCAATGTCTCTCTACTGATCCAGTGTCCCTCTACTGATCCAATGTCCCTCTACTGATCCGGTGTCTCTCTACTGATCCAATGTCTCTCTACTGATCTGGTGTCCCTCTACTGATCCGGTGTCCCTCTACTGATCCAATGTCCCTCTACTGATCCGGTGTCCCTCTACTGATCTAATGTCTCTCTACTGATCCGGTGTCCCTCTACTGATCCGGTGTCCCTCTACTGATTCGGTGTCCCTCTACTGATTCGGTGTCCCTCTACTGATCCGGTGTCCCTCTACTGATCCAATGTCCCTCTACTGATCCGGTGTCCCTCTACTGATCTAATGTCTCTCTACTGATCCGGTGTCCCTCTACTGATCCAATGTCCCTCTACTGATCCGGTGTCCCTCTACTGATTCGGTGTCCCTCTACTGATCCGGTGTCCCTCTACTGATCCAATGTCTCTCTACTGATCCGGTGTCCCTCTACTGATCCGGTGTCCCTCTACTGATTCGGTGTCCCTCTACTGATCCGGTGTCCCTTTTTGCTCATACAAAATCCACAACTATTGGAACTAATCAATATACCTGCATAAATAAGTCTACTGCCTTGGTCCCTTATTGTACCTGCTTGGACATTCGCTGCATATCAGACCCCCATCCTGTTTTGTTAGCTCATGATTTTCTTGGCTTTTTGGTGCCTATATTCAGCCATTTTTAGTGTTACTGGGTAAAGGAAAAACTGATGAAGGATATGAACCCACAAGCATGAAAAAATGTTTTTTTTCCAGCCATGATCTATGTACCCTATAAATACACACTGCTTACGCTTGAATTATTTACCGGTTCATCCTCCTCCTTTCTTAGTATGACAGTTTCGGGAGTGACACAGGGAATTCTGGGTATTGCAGGTGATCCAACTCTATAAAGGGAAAGCAAACAGAATTATTTTTGGGACATGAAAATAACAGTCTTCTATGGTATCACTTAATGAGGTAACAGAGGCCACCTTGAAAGGGTAGCTTTCTTGATCTGTTCACTTTGTGTTGGCGGATGCTGGTGTGGTTGGGTGCTATTGGGCTGCTACCCCGGCCCATGACGTGCTGCTGAGACAGTGGGCGTCAGGCAGTGCGGCATTTAATGCTCTTTGTGACATGGTTTTCCCATTTTGGGATTATTTGTTGGTGGTTAAAAGCCCCTGGGGTGCAAAGGGTTGTATGTGACTTGGGCGGTGGTTGCGGCACAGTGGTTGCAGCACAGTGGTTGATAAGGGAATTTGCTGTTGAGGGTCTATGTGTGGCCTGAGCCTAAAAAAGTAGGGACTCACTTAAAAAAATGTTGCTTTGAACTGTGACACGTAGAATTATACAGCCCCAAGTAAAGAGATTCACATCGTTACATGTCATGACAGTATGGAGGCCTAATAATTACGGGAGGCACTGAGGGGGTGCCGACTGAGGAAGTTAACACTAGCCTTATCCGGCTGCCATATTGGTACTCCATGGCAGTCGGACCAGAGCAGTATGAACTTAATGCCGACATCCTGGGCACCTCTTGTGATCACAAGGCCCCTGTGATGAAAGGATGACGATGTATTGACGTCATGAAGTGGACACTGGACCAAGGTCCTGAAAATGTTTTTGCTCAACTCTACCTTTAATATATGTTTATTTTTACATACCCCTGATCCAGCTTGGGTAAGAACTCCATATCTGTGTCTTCATCGGGCTCCCTCGGTCCTGTGTGAGGAGGTCTGAAGTCTGGAGGCTCCTCTCCTAAAGACAGTAAAGAGGAATTACAGACAACTGCCAATAACATGGGCCTCGCATTCATACAAATGGCGGCCACATATCTATGTACACGTCCGTCATCGGAGGGGTTTCTGGAAAAACTTCACATAAGAACATAGTGACTTACGCAGATAATAATTTGTGCAAGAAGACGGTCACACACACAACGTGCAAACAGGCACAAGACATAGATATCTGATGTGTCCGGCAGGAATGACCCACAGATTGCAGAAGCCTGTAATAGTATGCATTATGCCAATGAAAAGCATGGCCATGACTTATAAAGAGGGGAGTGATGCTATCCTTTATGTAATACATATATATGGCGTCCAACCAATTCATGTCATGTCCTTAGGACGCAAGGTCTGGACTACGAGTGTGGCTGTACTGCTCTGTGCAGACCCAACCTAATGTGTAATGGATTATTGGGTTCAACCATTCTTCTTTTTACACTATAATGACCCTGTATGGCGATATGCTTCCACTACACTTCCATATTATGACTGGCGAGGTAGGAACGCCATGTAAGACCTCACGCACACAGGAGCAAACATGGGGCATGACGTTAGGCAGACATGGGTGTGACGGGGCATATGGCTTTTGACACAATAATGGGGGTTATTTCTAGATAAGTGCAGCAGCCAATATAAAAGCGTCCCTGAGATTGTATATTTGGTCACTATATACTAAACACTACATGAGAACACAGCCTGACATAGTCCAGTAGAGAATCCATATCCATATTGCCTAGATGAAAACTTCCCAAACTTCTTCCTCCAGGCACTGACTAGACACAATCCATGTTGACGTCTGGACACCATCATCAGTCACTATACTTGCCAAAGGAGGGACATGAAAAATGGAGGGACATGAAGAGTACCATCAGTACCAGTCACGAGTGACCATCAGTACCAGTCACGAGTGACCATCAGTACCAGTCAAGAGTGACCATCAGTACCAGTCACTAGTGACCATCAGTACCAGTCACGAGTGGCCATCAGTACCAGTCACGAGTAACCATCAGGACCAGTCACGAGTGACCATCAGTATCAGTCACGAGTGACCATCAGGACCGGTCACGAGTGACCATCAGTACCGGTCATGAGTGACCATCAGTACCTGTCACCAGTGACCATCAGTATCAGTCACCAGTGACCATCAGTACCAGTCACAAGTGACCATCAGTATCAGTCACGAGTGACCATTAGTACCAGTCACCAGTGACCATCAGTATCAGTCACCAGTGACCATCAGTACCAGTCACGAGTGACCATCAGTACCAGTCACGAGTGACCATCAGTATCAGTCACGAGTGACCATTAGTTCCAGTCACCAGTGACCATCAGTATCAGTCACCAGTGACCATCAGTACCAGTCAAGAGTGGCCATCAGTACCAGTCACTAGTGACCATCAGTACCAGTCACGAGTGGCCATCAGTACCAGTCACGAGTGGCCATCAGGACCAGTCACGAGTGACCATCAGTATCAGTCACGAGTGGTTATCAGTACCAGTCACGAGTGACCATCAGGACCGGTCACGAGTGACCATCAGTACCGGTCACCAGTGACCATCAGTACCTGTCACCAGTGACCATCAGTATCAGTCACCAGTGACCATCAGTATCAGTCACCAGTGACCATCAGTATCAGTCACCAGTGACCATCAGTACCAGTCACGAGTGACCATCAGTACCAGTCACGAGTGACCATCAGTATCAGTCACGAGTGACCATCAGTACCAGTCACCAGTGACCATCAGTACCAGTCACCAGTGACCATCAGTACCAGTCACCAGTGACCATCAGTACCAGTCACGAGTGATCATCAGTACCAGTCACGAGTGACCATCAGTTCCAGTCACGAGTGACCATCAGTACCAGTCTCACGAGTGACCATCAGTATCAGTCACGAGTGACCATCAGTATCAGTCACGAGTGACCATCAGTACCAGTCACGAGTTACCATCAGTATCAGTCACGAGTGACCATCAGTACCAGTCACGAGTGACCATCAGTACCAGTCACGAGTGACCATCAGTACCAGTCACGAGTGACCATTAGTACTAGTCACGATTGACCATCAGTTCCAGTCTCACGAGTGACCATCAGTTCTAGTCTCACGAGTGACCATCAGTACCAGTCTCACGAGTGACCATCAGGACCATCAGTACCAGTCACGAGTGACCATCAGTACCAGTCACGAGTGACCATCAGTACCAGTCACGAGTGACCATTAGTAGCAGTCACGAGTGACCATCAGTACCAGACATGAGTGACCATCAGTTCCAGACACGAGTGACCATCAGTACCAGTCACGAGTGACCATTAGTACCCGTCACGAGTGACCATCAGTACCAGTCACGAGTGACCATTAGTACCCGTCACGAGTGACCATCAGTACCAGTCACGAGTGACCAACAGTATCAGTCACGAGTGACCATCAGTACCAGTCACGAGTGACCATCAGTATCTGTCACGAGTGACCATCAGTTCCAGTCACGAGTGACCATCTTTATACTCCCGCCAGTTCAGTTGCACACCCTCACTACTGCTCCATTCAGTAGTTCTTGTGATCAGTTTGGGGACCAGCGATCACATTTCCATTGACAAGTATTGAAAGCTGTTTTTGGAACAACCCTTTTATCTTCTGTTTGCCTACATTAACAAGTGAAGGTTTGCCTACGTCAAATCCGACGTCTATTTTATACATGGATCTAAAGCAAAAATCCAAATCCGACACTCAGTTTTCTGAGTGCTATAGACACATGGAAACCCAAAAACGATTGGGCCTATTCTTATCATACTCTGACTGTGTTATAGCTTTCCTATGCCAACCATCATAGATCTCACTGGATTTAAAGCACTGGTGACGGACCGCTTGTGCTGGGACAAGGGGGTCCCTCCTGCTGTCCCCGCGCCTTATTAAACAGGTTCAACAAAACTAATATAACAAGTGGTTTCTAAAAAATACAACTTTTACTGACTACTGTGGTCTCAGAATATACTTGCTCCTTCATGACAAGCATCATTAGTACTTAGTAGAGCCCCTCTGGCTGTTATGACCTGCTGCAAACATGATGTATAGCCAGACATGCCTTATGAGCAATGGCCTCCAGGTCACTAATATTTTTGAGTTGGACGAGAGAGAGGTCCAAAAAGAGATGGATACAGGGGCGGAACTATCGTGGAAGCAGGGGAAGCAGCTGCCATAGGGCCCGGGCTAGCAGGGGGCCCGTCCCTGCTGCAGCTGTCTCCCCTGCGGCTGTGTTCCGCCGCCCATGGCCTGAGAGTCGGCGGTTCCCTGTGCTGGCTGTCATGCTGACAGCCGGAGCAGAGAAGCTGCTGCGTGCCGTCTCCCAGGAATCAATTGCACTGGTGTCTATACAGACGCCAGTACAATTGAAGCTCTGACCGCCGGGTCAGAGCGACGTCTGCAGCGTGATCATGTCATGTGATCACGCTGCTGACGTCACTCGTCGGCGGCGCCCAGAAGGGTGAAGACTGGTGGTGAGTGTGCTCCACTGTGGAGCTGAAGATACCACCGAAGATTAACGGGGGCACATACTGTGTGAGTGATAACTCTGCATTCTTGGCTGCATTACTACTTGAGGGGCACATTACTATGATGGGAGAATAAGAGGGCTTATTACTAGTTATGGGGCATAATGTGCCTGCATTAATAGTTATGTGGGACATGGTTACTAGTAATGGTAGCATAAGGGGCTGCATTGCTACCAGTCCATTATATTATATTGTGTTTCCATAATGTCTGCTTTAAATACAGCTCTGATTTGGGCAAAAAGCTGGCCGTTATGAGACTGAAGAGGATTTTTTGGGCCTAGAGAATTGCTGTGATTTGCTCCGCCCACTGCTATTGGCTCCGCCCACTATCAGAACCCCCCCCCCCCCGCCGCCCGTTTGGGAGAGGGGGCCCCGTTCAAAATTTTGCTGTGGGGCCCCGCCATTTCTAGTTACGCCACTGGATGGATACAAATAAATACAAAGGTGCTGACTGGTCCTAGAGATACAGATAGAAGCTACACTTCCTGGACATGGCAGAAAGAGGAAGCTGTCACCGACTGTCATTATTTTTGAGGAGGCAAGGGGTCAAAAACCCTAGAGTGACTGCAAAAGAACTACAGAAAGAAGTGGTGGCAGCATGCATTTAGGGGCAGGTACATCAAAGTGTGTACTTCAGAAAAGTAAAACACTTTGAATAGTTGCAAAAATTTTTGTGCAATGCGGAGTTGCACAAAAGGTTTGTGATTTTTGGCACTCTTACGCCAGTTTCAAGCAGCTCCACCAAAATGGGTGATGCTGGGGAAAAGCCAGGGAGCAACATTTCTGGCAAGACAAATTAATTTATGTGCAGTGAATTTGGCGCGTCTTATTCCAGCATGCCCCTCATTAAGACTAGTGTACCGAACGCCCAACTTAATCAATTGGCGTCTAATGTTTCAGTTTGTACAGTAAGAAGCTATTAGATGAAGAAGAACTCTATGTCTGAACTCCAAGAATTAGACCTCTACTGACCCAAAGGTAGAATAAAAGTCAGCTCCAACATGATCAAAACCATATGAACAAGCCAAAGATGTTTTGAGATTCTGTTCTATGGAGTGGTAATGCAAATTTAAACTTTTGGACCTATGGATCAGTGGCATGTCTGGATGAGAAAGAATGAAGCATGTGCTGAAAAGAACACCCTGCCTACAATGAAGCATGACAGTGGTTTGGTGACGTCTATAGTGAAGCATGGTGGTAACTCGATGATGCCTACACATAAGCATGGTGGTGGCTCAGTTATCCCTGTAGTGAAACATGGCAATGATTCTGTGATGGCTATAGTGCAGCATGGTGGTGGCTCAGTGATCCCTATAGTGGTGGCTTGGGAATGTCTACAGTGAAGCATGGTGGTGGCTCAGTGATGCCTACAATGAAGCATGGTGGTGGCTTAGTGATGATTACAGTGAAGTATGGCAGTGGCTGCTCGATGATGCTCTGGGGGGCTGCTCTGCTTTCTCTGGCACTGGAAACCTGCAACGTGTGAAGAACAAGATAGATATAATCAAGTATCAAGAAATCTTAGGAGAAAACATAATGCCTTCAGTAAGGAAGTCTGAGCTTGGGTGTCAATAAATCTTCCAACATTTCAATAATCTCAAGCAATCCTCATAGTCTACTAATGCCCGGTGTAAGAAAAAGTCTTGGAAGATTCAGGTGTGACGGTCACAATCAATTTGAACCCAACAGAAAATCGTTGGTGGCATTTGAGGAAGGCAGTTTCACAGAAACCCAAGAATATTAGTGACCTGGCTGGAGGCCATGGACCATGACGATTGAGCCTAGATTCCTCAGGAAGCTGGCGTCTGACTAAGCATCATGTCTGTAGCAGGTTACAACAGCCAGAGGTGATCTACTAAGTACTAAAGACGCTGGTCATGAAGAGGTGATTAGTTCTCTGACTGCAGTAGTGAATAAAACTGGCATTTTACGTCTAGTTAGGAGAAACCACGTGTTATATTAGCTGTTGTTATTTACATTGTCCTTGCTTGGTTTATTGTAGAACGCTTGTAACTTTTGTTAATAAACCTGATTTGGAATGGAGGGTGGGAAGGTTTAATAATTTTGATTCTAGCTGTACTAAAACTTAATGTTGCATCATGGAGACACCTGATGTAAAGCCGCTTGCTGAGCTTCCATCAATAATATCTCATTTTAAAAAAGGAGTCAAAGAAATGCAAAGACGGCAAATAACACAGTAATGGAGACTATGACTAAAAGCATTCTTGTAAATGAACGCTAATTATCTGTCAATGGAAACCTAATGAAACACGCTAATTACCTCTGTTTATACAGCGACGTGCAAAACTAACATCTAATTAACACACTTTATAGCACCAAGAGAAAGTTTTTAAAGCCCAAGCGTAATGATGAAAACGATTGCGCCGTAACAACGTACAATAAATCGCTGATGCTTTGTTTAGCATAATATTGTGGACAGTAAGATTAATTAAGAGCTAAAGATTTAACAAGGGAATTGCTACGTGCTTCTGTATGGGAGCTCCGCTGGTTTCTGTAGAGTTCTTAGATAAATCACTGTTTGCTATAAGATTTTTAGTCTGTAAAGTGAGAAGAGTTACACTTTATTAAAAGTTTCCTCCTTAGATATATCGCCAATGATACATTTCTGTCTGCCTGAAGCCACCACTAGAGGGAGCTCTCCAAGTTACTGTATACTGTTTCAATATTGAACTCAATGTGTGAACTGTAACCTCCGAAGCTCCCCCTAGTGGAGACTGCAGGAAGCAAGAAATATATAAACTATGTCTAAGGCTGTATTTAAAGGGAACCTGTCACCAGAAATAACGCTATTAACCTGAAGATATCGGGTTAATCTGTACGGTAATAGTGTTATCAACCTGCCCGGTTCCAGCACTTAGCCGAACACTGCGGGGAGACAATAAACTTTATTCCCCTCGGCAGTGTTCCAGTTTCAGTCACAGGGGTGACGCCGACGAGGTTTCAGTCACAGCTGTGAGTATAGAGAGGGGCGTCTGTAACCTCACCCCGGCCCTGAATGACACTCACTCTGCATTGGGACCAGCAATCAGGTTCCCTTTAAAAGACTGATTGTGCAGTCTGGAGACCACCTATAACAGCAGTCTGGAGACCCCTATAACAGCAGTCTGGATGTGTAGTCAGGAGCCCCCTATAACATCAGTCTGGATGTGTAGTCTGGAGCCCCCCCTATAACAGCAGTCTGGGTATGAAGTCTAGAGCCCCCCTTTAACAACAGTCTGGATGTGTAGTCTGGAGCCCCCTATAACAGAATCTGGATGTGTAGCCTGGAGCCCCCTATAACAGCAGTCTGGATGTGTAGCCTGGAGCCCCATATAACAGCAGTCTGAATGTGTAGTCTGGAGCCCCCTATAACAGCAGTCTGGATGTGTAGTCTGGAGCCCCCTATAATAGCAGTCTGGAGGCCGGGAGCCTCCTATAACATCAGTCTGGATGTGTAGTCTGGAGCCCCCTATAACAGCAGTCTGGATGTGTAGTATGGAGCCCCCCCTATAAAAGCAGTCTGAATATGTCGTCTAGAGCCCCCTATAACAGCAGTCTGGGTGTGTAGTCTAGAGCCTCCTATAACAGCAGTCTGGATGTGTAGTCTGAAGCCCCCTATAACAGCAGTCTGGATGTGTAGTCTGGAGCCCCCCTATAACAGCAGTCTGGGTGTGTAGTCTGAAGCTCCCTATAACAGCAGTCTGGGTGTGTAGTCTGGAGCCCCCTATAACAGCAGTCTGGATGTGTAGTCTGATGCCCCATATAACAGCAGTGTGGATGTGTAGTCTGAAGCCCCCTATAACAGCAGTCTGGATGTGAAGTCTGGAGCCCCCCCTAAAACAGCAGACTGGATGTGTAGTCTGAAGCCCCCTATAACAGCAGTCTGGATGTGTAGTGTGGAGCCCATATAACAGCAGTCTGGATGTGTAGTCTGGAGCCCCCTATAACAGCAGTCTGGATGTGTAGTCTGGAGCCCCCTATAACAGCAGTCTGGATGTGTAGTCTGGAGCCCCGTATAACACCAGTCTGGATGTGTAGTGTGGAGCCCTTATAACAGCAGTCTGGATGTGTAGTCTGGAGCCCCCTATAACAGCAGTCTGGATGTGTAGTCTGGAGCCCCCTATAATAGCAGTCTGGATGTGTAGTCTGGAGCCCCCCTATAACAGCAGTCTGAATATGTAGTCTAGAGCCCCCTATAACAGCAGTCTGGATGTGTAGTCTGGAGCCCCCTATAACAGCAGTCTGGATGTGAAGTCTGGAGCCCCCCTATAACAGCAGTCTGGATGTGTAGTCTAGAGCCCCTATAACAGCAGTCTGGATGTGTAGTCTGAAGCCCCCTATAACAGCAGTCTGGATGTGTAGTTGGAGCCCCCTATAACAGCAGTCTGGATGTGTAGCTGAGCCCCCTATAACAGCAGTCTGGATGTGTAGTCTGGAGCCCCCTTAACAGCAGTCTGGATGTGAAGTCTGGGAGCCCCCTATAACAGCAGTCTGGATTGTGTAGTCTAGAGCCCCCTATAACAGCAGTCTGGATGTGTAGTCTGGAGCTCCCCTATAACAGCAGTCTGGATGTGTAGTCTAGAGACCCCTATAACAGCAGTGGTATGTGTAGTCTGGAGCCCCCCTATAACAGCAGTCTGATGTGTAGTCTGGAGCCCCATATAACAGCAGTCTCGGTGTGTAGTCTGGAGCCCCCCTATAACAGCAGTCTGGGTGTGTAGTCTGGAGCCCCCCTATAACAGCAGTCTGGGTGTGTAGTCTGAAACCCCTATAACAGCAGTCTGGATGTGTAGTCTGGAGCCCCCTATAACAGCAGTCTGGATGTGTAGTCTGGAGCCCCTATAACAGCAGTCTGGATGTGTAGTTGGAGCCCCTATAACAGCAGTCTGGATGTGTAGTCTGGAGCCCCCTATAACAGCAGTCTGGATGTGTAGTCTGGAGCCCCTATAACAGCAGTCTGGATGTGTAGTCTGGAGCCCCCTATAACAGCAGTCTGGATGTGTAGTCTGGAGCCCCCTATAACAGCAGTCTGGATGTGTAGTCTGGAGCCCCACTATAACAGCAGTCTAAAATATGTAGTCTAGAGCCCCCTATAACTGCAGTCTGGATGTGTAGTCTGGAGCCCCCTATAACAGCAGTCTGGGTGTGTAGTCTGGAGCCCCCTATAACAGCAGTCTGGATGTGTAGTCTGGAGCACCCCTATAACAGCAGTCTGGATGTGTAGTCTGGAGCCCCCTATAACAGCAGTCTGGATGTGTAGTGTGGAGCCCCCCTATAACAGCAGTCTGGATGTGTAGTCTAGAGCCCCCTATAATAGCAGTCTGTATGTGTAGTCTGGAGCCCCCTATAACAGCAGTCTGGATGTGTAGTCTAGAGCCACCTATAACAGCAGTCTGGATGTGTAGTCTGAAGCTCCCTATAAGAGCAGTCTGGATGTGTAGTCTGAAGCCCCCTATAACAGCAGTCTGGGTGTGTAGTCTGGAGCCCCCTATAACAGCAGTCTGGTGTGTAGTCTGGAGCCCCCCTATAACAGCAGTCTGGTTAGTGTGTAGTCTGAAGCCCCTATAACAGCAGTCTGGATGTGTAGTCTGGAGCCCCCTATAACAGCAGTCTGGGTGTGTAGTCTGGAGCCCCCTATAACAGCAGTCTGGGTGTGTAGTCTGGAGCCCCCCTATAACAGCAGTCTGGATGTGTAGTCTGAAGCTTCCTATAACAACAGCCGGATGTGTAGTCTGGAGCCCCCCTATAACAGTAGTCTGGATGTGTAGTCTGGAGCCCCCTATAACAGCAGTCTGGATGTGTAGTTGAAGCCCCCTATAACAGCAGTCTGGATGTGTAGTCTGGTGCCCCCTATTACAGCAGTCTGGATGTGTGGTCTGAAGCACCCTATAACAGCAGTCTGGATGTGTAGTCTAGAGCCCCCTATTACAGCAGTCTGGATGTGTAGTCTGGAGCCCCCTATAACAGCAGTCTGGATGTACAGTATGGAGCCCCCTATACAGCAGTCTGATGTGTAGTCTGGAGCCCCCTATAACAGCATCTGAATATGCAGTTGGAGCCCCCTATAACAGCAGTCTGGATGT
>JARQOD010000004.1:524959313-525027228 GCA_033576555.1 Oophaga sylvatica | reverse complement strand
AAACCCTGTAAAGGTTGAAGGAAGGAACATGTTCATTCTTCAGGAGGTTCTTGCTCTCTTAAGTAAGATATAAGGGAAAATATGCCAGTGGCGGAGCTGCTGTGAAAATGACGGCAAAACCACCGGCAGAGCCGCTTAAGGAAAGAAGCCGTGGAGTTTGTCCTGGAGTGGCTTCTCCTTCTAAAACTTGGTGGGCATAGAGCCAGTCCACATAAGAATGCATAAAACCAAAGAAAGGAGGGTTCCTACCTAGAACTAGAAGGACTCTCCTAATACAATGGCCATTGAAAGATTTATGTAATGTCAAGTACTGCAATAAGGGTGCAAAAAAAAAAGGAACCACCCTTAGCAGTCATTAATTTTTAAGAATAGCCTAATTATTAATGTGGCCCTACAGTATTTAGTGGACCTAATTAGTCTTCTTCAGTGAGCCATCACATACGTGGTACGGATCTTACCAATACATCCACTAGTGTGAGTAAGAAAATGAATCACATGCTAGAAAAGGCCCCAAGCGTGCACCAAAAGTAAAAAAAATAGGGTGTAAGGTGAAGGATGGGACTAAAGGGGTTGAATGTGTCCTTGTCAAGTGGTGTCATATATTCTGACCTTTGACAAGACATCTGCATTGGGGTCATTCTGCAGGAGAACAGCGGCTGTCCGGGTGTCATCATTTCGAGCTGCAATGTGCAGTGCGGGAAGTCTCACTTTTCCTTTCATCCCGTAGCTGATGAGGTGAGCCACCACATTCTCATGTCCCTGCTGCAGAGCCACGGCCAACGGGGTGAATCCATCCTGCGTGTGAGAAGATCGTACAAGGGAAAGCTTAAATCTAGAATATTAGAGATGACAATACGGAGTGGACAGACGCGGGAACTTACATTAAAAGGCACAAGACGGCGGAGCACTGGCTGGTATAGTATCACTGAGTCCTTCAGAAAAAAGGCTGCACACTGGGATACTGTTTAATAGGTCAGCGACCCATCTTTATGGAGACAGCCTGAAACTTGGCTACATCCTGCGCGCTCTCTCCGCAGATGTAGGTCAGTCATCCTTTCTACAGAACCCAGCTGTGAGCTGAAGTTTTGCCTTTTTAACCAAAAGACAAAAGAGGCCACTGGCAAGAAATGGGATCGTGCCCAGAGGCCAAGAAGCGATAAAACCAGGATGAGCTGGAAGCCCGCCATCAAATGCACCTTGTGCTCATATGCTGACGATAATGGTGTACGGCATGGTATTATACGCACGTGTAAAAGGAACAGGACCATTCTATTATATACAACAGGTCACCATTACAATATGGCTTCTAGATAGCCAACGCATTTTGATTAGGTTTGGCGTTCTCGTAACCGTCCCCATTCACTGGAAGGGTCCTAAGGAGGAGATTAAGGGTCCCCATGCTGAAAATGTTACTTCTCTATTTTGTGTGAAAAAATGTATTATAAAAATATAATTTATTAATTGCACTTAAAAAAAATCAATATAAGGAGGGTAAGATAGAAACACTTGGCCTATGCGTTTCGAGCACTAAGGCTCTTAGTCAGGTGGTTGCTGGATACCTGCCTTTCTACTCAGCTGCTCTTGCTAGGAAGCCGACTCGTGATCCTTGTCCGTGCCCAGCACCCTTTTAGATGAATTGGTCAGTGGATGTGATTTCCTTGTTTGTTCATGTTTATTTCTCCTTTGAGCTAATTTTTATACATACCAGCTAATGCGTTTTTTGATTTTTTTTTTTGTGGAGTTTCACAAAAATTCTCGCATGTCGCATTTCAGGTTTTAGCCTCATGCATAATTCTGTTTCACAGATGCTATGTGCCGCCACATGAACCAGGGCACCAGACGTCCTCCTTTTGGTAACTTTACTAGTACAGGAAAATCACAAGGTTTCGGACATGCAGGGCCTTTATCAAGCCATAAAAAAGAGAGCTATGCATTTTTTATGGCTTGATAAAGGCCCTGAGCAGCCGAAACGTTCTGATTTTTCTGTGAGGACGTCTGGTGCCCTAGTTCCTGGATTTCTTGGTATTGATACAACCTTGTGGTTGGTTGCACCAAATGTGCACGGACAACAGAACGGTGCACGGCACTCATCAATTGCAAGCATGTGACGAGGGTGATGCATTCTCTATGGTCGTGATCCCTGTCGGGACATATTCTAAAATTATAATGAACATTAAATCAAATGGGATTGTGGCAAAACTTCCAGTGATCAGTGGCGCCTGTTTTGAGTATTCTGAGTCTTGATATGGGGCCCTATTATTTTTGAATAAATAAAAAAAATACTTTTTTATTTCTCAATAAATAACAAAATTTGTGGTTTTGTGGTATCAAAACCATTTTAACCCTAGCTTCTCTGTAGTCACACATAAAAAAAAATCACCAATGAACCCGGTGTTTCCTTCAAGGGGTATTACCATCTCCAAGATCCTATTCCAATACGTAGCAGGTGTAATAATAAAAATATTATCAAATACCTCCAATTAGAAATGTAGTATAGTTCTTCTGATTTGCTATATTGCTTAGCCCATATGCAGGGCATTGCAGTAGCTTAGGTATTAGTGATGAGCGAGTATGCTCGTTGCTCGGGTTTTCCCGGGCATGCTCGGGTGGTCTCCGAGTATTTGGAAGTGCTCGGAGATTTAGTTTCTGTTTCCGCAGCTGCATGATTTGCGGCTATTTGACAGCCTGAATACATGTGGGAATTCCCTAATAAACAGGCAATCCTCACATGTATTCAGGCTGTCAAGTAGCCACAAATCATGCAGCTGCGGCAACAAAAACTAAATCTCTGAGCACTTCCAAATACTCGGAGACCACCCGAGCAATGAGCATACTCGCTCATCACTATTAGGTATCCATGGTTTCCACCACTAACAACTAATTGTCACTATATGAGTCGTCATAACCATGGATACCTAAGCTACTGCAATGAATTGCACATGGGCTAAGCAATATAGCAAATCAGAAGAACTATACTACATTTCTAACAGGAATTATTTGTTAATATTATTATTATTTTTATTACATCCACTACATTGGGATTGGGTCTTGGAGATGGGATTACTCCTTTAATGCCAGTATAGTCGTTCTGACCTCATCAAACAGGTCCCCGTGTCTCATCTTCTTAGAACAACAGGGAAGCACTCGTACCTTAAAATTTGCAGTGGAAATAAGCTCGAACATCAAGAAACAGTGACTCCTTATGTCACCAAATTTACTGACCTCTGTGGCAAGGTTCTGGTTGGCTCCGTTCTCCAGAAGGAACTTCACCACGGGAAGATGGTTCTCCTGAGCTGCCATGTACAGGGGCGTGAAGCCTTTCTGAGGTCACATAAAGCAGAAGCAATGGTCACCTTTTTGTGATATCACTGGAAAGATCTGATTTCATTGGGTAGCGGACAGCGGTACCTGTGACTGGCTGTTGACATTGGCCCCATAATTGACGAGCTCCCGCACCACGTCTTCTTGTCCGGCCAAGGCAGCGATGTGCAGCGCCGTGTTACCTTTCTACACAGTCGATGGGAAGAGGGGAGATTTAAGATGGTTACAGACAGCCGGCCATAGATGGCACATTTCCTACAGATTATATATGATCCATATTTTTGATTAGATTCTAAATAACTAATGATCCCATAACATCCCCCTGACTGGATCCAAATATCCTCCTTCCACGGCCATTGGAGCTAAACATCACTCCGGCTCCATGAGTTTCTGTCACGGGTGTATCGCCACGAAGATCGTCGCGATTTCACATTCCGACTTCTCGCAGCTGAGTTGTTGGTGCTATGTGTCTGTTGGCAGTGAGGGAGTTAATTCTACCATTCTCTGTGCTTAGACTAGTTCCAGCCTCGCCCGGCTGCAGTGTATTAGGCACTAATTAGCTTCCTTCATATACCTGCCGTTCTGCTTAGGAGTTGTCGGTGAAAGCATTCATTCTGACCAGCAGAGCGGATCGTTTCTGAGAAGACTTAAGCTAAGAGTGCCTGTTGTGGTTTATCCTCTCCTCGCTTATTGTTTATCTCCTTAACCTTTTGTGTTCCCTCTGTGTTGAAGTTTTTGTATGCAAGGCAGTATTTACTTTACCCCTTGTCTGTCTCGTTTGTCTTATACTGTTAGTAAGCTGTGATCTGCCCATTCCCTTTGGTGGTAATCAGGGTCCTTCTCAGGACTGGATTACAGTGGTCAGGGATCTACAGGAGACAGGGTTAGGCTGGCGGCCTGGACCTCTGTACCATTAACAGTACCTCCAGGTAGAGGGACTAGTCAGGACCCCAGTTTAGGGTCAGCATAGACCCCGGTCTACCTCTATCCTGAGACAGCGTGACATTTTCACCGACCATACTAAAGATTCTCCACAGCCACCATGGATCCAGTAGCCCATTTAGCTCAGCAGTTGCAGAGTTTGTGTGTGGCCCAGCTTCGCAAGGCACACATATCTTCTGGAAAATGCACAGGAAGGTAACTGTAAAGCTTGATATTCATTCACGCACACTTCTCAGCATTGCCACTAGAGGCACATCAGACTACAGTACGGGGTGAAGTGATCATTTCAAGCTCCTAGCCTAGTCAGGGTCATCTGCCTGACGTCTCCTGGGTAATCACTGTCATACGTCAGACAACGGGAGGGGAATCTGATCTAAGGCTGTTGTCCTGAAGAAGGAAGGGAGGGAAGTGATCATTACCAGTCAAGACCTTACTTATAGACACCCCCAAACAGAGTCGGAACTGAGAACAGGTCAGTGAGCACTGAAGGAAATCTGACCTTGGCACGATTGCTACACGTGCTTATGTTAAGAGCGAGAGCAGGGCGAAGGGCGAGTGGAGAAGTAAGAGTGACAAAGGGACAGATCACCCTCACTCAAATTAGCCGGACACCGGGGTCCGAAGCGTTGCTAGTGCTTCACGCCTAGTAATAAGAAAACCGGAGGCTTTCTGGACTACAAGTCGCAGAAGGTAGCCCTAAGCGCTGATACGTAACCGGAGTTAGGGAGAACAGGGACTTTGAGCAGGACCCTGCAAAAAAAGGACTTAGTTCTCTCAACGTCTGATAATCAGAGACATAGAAGGCTCCACCACAATATTGGCCGGGCATTTGTTATTAAAAGAGTTGCACTTGACTTTATGCAAGTTGTACTCACACACAGAAAAAGGATAAAGGAGGCCTCTAACCTGCTCAACAGTTCTCCTGAATGTGCATTCTCCAGCCTAACCAGCTTCCCGGGACATACCTGCAACATCTACAAGTAAAGGTATGGAAAGAGATTGCATTGTGTGTGACTGAATTCTTATCTGCACCCTGCATCACCACCATAGACTTTGAGGGACCAGTCCCACCTGTGGGGGACCTAACACCTAGCTGCCATCACATCCCCTCAGAGATCTACCCTGCAGCGCTGGTCAATCAGATCAGAAACCACAGGTGGCATCACGAACTATACTAACCTACAATCCCCTGTAAATATCCCCATTGCATGACCGCCAGGGCCACGGACCGAGCTCTGCTGCCAGTGACAACTCCCATAGACTTCCATGGGCTCGGCTCCGAGTACCCCATAGCCCTGGTATCCACACATGTGGTGCGCGTCATCTAAAACTTGGCGTCACGAACAGGATACGAAGCTTGCAAAATTGTGAGTCCTGTGTTGCCTATATTGACTGATTTGTGCAGAAAAGACTGTTTGCTGTTTTGTCATTCTGGCGCCAAATACCGCCATTTTTACCGCCATATTCGCGCCCTGAGGCGCTGTTGAAGAAGGTGGGCGTGCATTTGTGGGCGTACCTGAAAGAGCGCGCTGTTTCCCAGCCACGCCCCCAACGCTGACGCGGCGGCAGGTCCTGTGAGAGCGGAAGTGAACGCTCTGACATCAGAGCGCCAGCGACTCAGGTCCTGTCTCCACCGCTGTGTCTGCGGAGCTGCAGCCTTTGAAAAAGGTAGGCTCCGATCAAACAGGGGGGCGTCAACATGTCACAACAACCGGCAGACAGCGCGGCCCCAGCCGGTGGCCCCAATGACTTACCGCTGGGCGTTGTAGCGCAGGATGGAAATGTGGGTCCCTCACCCGGTCCTGTGGTCCCGCTCATGCCCCTAACGCTCCCATACATGCCAGGAGCGAAGTGGCTCCCTCGGTACAGCGGCGAGCCAGACACCCTGTCAGTGTTCAAATGGAAAATATGCAGTATCCTGGACATGTACTCAATGACAGAGAAACAAAGAGCTGCTGTGGTAATAGGGCAGTTAGCTGGTGCTGCTGAGAGAGAAGTAGAGACTTGGACCACTGCAGATCAGGAGTCGGTGCCTGCGATCCTCTTAAAGCTACAGACCATCTTTGAGGACCGCACAGAAACAGACCTCAGGATGGCATTTTACCAATGCTCTCAGAGACCAGGTGACAGTATTAGGGACTACGCCTGCCGGCTACAGGGGGCCCTGCGAGCTCTCAAACAGGTTAACCCTATAAATGCCGTTGATGAAAGCAAAATGTTGAAAGAACAATTTGTACGGGGACTGAGGTCCCAAGCGGAGGGCAGGACTGTGAACAGGTGGTCCTTGGATCATCCTGATGCTACCTTTGATGCCTTAAAGATATGGCTATAAAAGGACTGCGACCCCTGGAAAAGCCTGAAGTGGCGACCCAGTATCACCCGGGTGAAACCACTCTAAAGCCGGCAGTACCCACCTTTTCCCCGCTAGTGGCAGAAGCCAAAACGCAGGTGACACCCCCTACTGAGTTGGACTGTCTGCGCTCAGAAGTGCGCCAGCTGACTAAAAATCTGGCCACTGTAATGAGTGCCCTGCAACTGCGGAAAGAGGAAGAAGGAAAGATCCTGCTAGCCGACTGTCCAGAGGATGTCCCTTGGAGAACCGGAGGAAATGGAGGACGTCGCCTCACCGGAGGAGGACAACGCTACCCCCAGGAGCGACCCCTGATCAACACCATCCTCGCAGGGAGATCATCTGCTACCGCTGCAACCGAAAAGGTCATATGGCTCAGCAGTGTCCTTTAAACGAGCCGATCCTGGGTCAGAGGGCCAACACCCAGGAGTAGACTCATCAGGCCCCTTAGACTGGAACCGCAGGTTTGTGGGTGGAAGGCCCTACTTGTCCATCATTCTGGACGGAATCGCAATCCCTGCACTGCTAGACACTGGATCTCAGGTGACCATCATACCTGATGTCCTTTATAATAAATTCTGGTCCATGGACAGTCTCCAGCCCCCGAGCCCTGACTTTACAGTGTACGCCTCTAATGGTCTCCCTGTTGAAGTACTCGGAGCCAAAAACGTGGACGTAAAGGTTGGCAGAGTGGAGCTGGAGGATCAGGGACTTTTGGTAGTAAAGACTGTAAATGAGGAAAATGGCTTAAATGTGGTCTTAGGTACTAACATAATTAGTAACTGTCTGGGAGAAGTTGTGTTTTTGCTCCAACAGCTCGCTGATGTTGCCAAGCCAAAGCAAAAGGGAGTGATCCAGAGGGAGATCCGGGCCCTGATGTGCCAGCAGCAAGCGAAGCTTACAGACGGTGAAATTGGTAATGTACGGGTAACGGACCCGAACCCCATTGTGATACCCCCAATGAGTGAAATGTTAATATGGTGTAGAGCAGCAATAGGTCTGAGAGGACAGAACTACCAAGCCGTAGTAGAGCCCCATCGTTCAGAGCACAGACCTACACTCTTGACTGCTAGAGGGGTAGTGGAAGTAATAAATGGGAGAGTACCAGTACGACTTCTCAACTGGGGAGAAGATGAAGTAAATTTACCACGTTATGCCACTGTTGCTAAATTACATACTGTAGATAACAATTCTATTCTTACAACCGAGTCCTTAGCCTCCCGCCAACCAGCGGAGGATAATGACCCGGCAACCCAGGTGGCGGATTGGTGTCAGCAGCTCCATGTCGGGACAGACACCACTTCCGCCCACCAGAAACAGGGAGTACTACGGGTGGTACAGGAGTACGCACAGGTATTTAGCAAACACCCACTTGACTTTGGGACAATTAAGGGAGTACAGCATCATATCCCTACAGGCAGTCATCCTCCCATCAAAGAGCGGTACAGGCCTATACCTCCAGCACACTATCAGAAAGCTAAGGAAATGTTGCGTGACATGAAGGAAGCCGGGGTGATAAGGGATAGTTGTAGTCCCTGGGCAGCACCTCTAGTCCTAGTTAAGAAAAAGGATGGAAGCATGAGAATGTGTGTAGATTACAGACAAGTAAATCGCATAACACATAAAGATGCATATCCATTACCACGCATTGAGGAATCCTTAGCTGCTTTGAAAACGGCTAACTACTTTTCCACCCTCGACCTCACTAGTGGGTACTGGCAAGTAGCTGTGGCTGAGGAGGATCGGGAGAAGACGGCGTTCACCACCCCAATGGGACTCTGTGAGTTTGACAGAATGCCGTTTGGACTCAGCAGTGCCCCGGGAACATTCCAGAGAGTGATGGAGAGCTGCCTGGGACATCTTAACTTTGAAACCGTGTTGCTGTATCTGGACGACGTAATTGTGTACTCCAAGACGTATAAGGATCATCTGAAACACCTGGCAGAGGTATTCGAATCATTGTCCAAGTTTGGGATGAAACTGAAGCCCTCAAAGTGCCATCTGCTCAAACGAAAGGTACAGTACTTGGGGCATATTGTCAGCTCCGAAGGAGTAGCGCCAGACCCTGAGAAGGTCTCGGCCATCCAGAAATGGCCGGAGCCGAAGAATCTCAAGGAGGTGCGCCAGTTCCTGGGACTGACAGGTTACTACAGGAGGTTTGTAAAAGATTACACCAAGAAAGCAGCGCCTCTGCAGGACCTCCTGGTAGGACAACCCCTCAAAAGCAGAAATCCTCCATTCCACTGGGGTAAAGAACAAGCTGAGGCATTCAAAGAGATGAAAGAGATCCTGACAGGCGATGAAATCTTAGCCTACCCTGATTACAGCCAACCATTCCTGCTGTACACTGATGCCAGTAACGAAGGATTGGGAGCTGTCCTCAGTCAGAAGCAGAATGGTCAAGAAAAAGTCATCGCATATGCAAGCAGGAAGCTCCGGCCAACTGAGAGAAACCCAGAAAACTATAGCAGCTTCAAGTTGGAGTTCCTGGCGCTGGTCTGGGCCATTACGGAAAGATTCAAGCATTACCTTGCCTCCAACAAGTTCACTGCGTATACAGACAATAACCCCTTGACGCATCTTGAAACAGCCAAGCTGGGAGCCATGGAGCAACGTTGGATGGCTCGGCTGTCAAACTATCAATTTACCATCAAGTACAGGGCAGGCCGTAAAAATGCCAACGCTGACGCCTTGTCCAGAATGCCGCATGAATCCGACACGGAGGAAGAATCAGACGACCTGGAAGAGATTGAGCTACCTGCGTTCCACCGAAATGGGATGATCCATGAGCAACGAGTCCACGGAAAGCGGTGTGAAAAGACGCTAAACCCTTTACCTCATCACAGCTGGAAGGAGACTCAAGACAGCGATCCAGTGGTCAGCCGTATCAAGGAGTTGATAAGACAGGAAGGTTCCTCCTTGGAGAAGGATGCACCTATACCAGCAAAGCTCCTGTGGAACGAGAGAAGCCGGTTGTTCATCTACCGTGAGAAGTTGTGCAGGAGATACGTCGACCCAAGGAACCATGAGATGGTTTGGCAGATAGTGGTCCCCAGAGCAGACATCCAAATGGTGTTAGAAGCCTACCACGATCAAGCGGGACACTTTGGCTGGAAAAAGCTGGAGACCCTGTTGAGGTGTCGGTTCTACTGGGTAGGGATGCGCAGCTCCATCGAGAAGTGGTGCCGGAACTGTGGACCCTGTGGCCTCAGACGAAAAGACTACTGTAGTCAGAAGGCCCCCTGCAGCCTATCCAGACGACTCGTCCCTTGGAGATCGTGGCATTGGACCATGTCAAGCTGTCACCAAGCAGGTCGGGATACTCATATGCCCTGACCATGGTGGATCACTATTCCAAATTTCTGGTGGTCGCCCCTGTCAAGGATCTGACAGCAGAGACAGCAGCAAAGACCTTCCAAGCAAGTTTCTGCAGACCACACGGTATCCAGAGCAAGTACTGACTGATCGAGGTCCAGCCTTTGAAGCTGAACTGTTCAAGGAATTCTGTCACTTGTATGGGTGTAAGAAGATCAGAACAACACCGTACCACCCTCAAACCAATGGCCTTTGTGAAAAGATGAATCACATTGTCATTGATTTACTGAAATCTGTACCCCTGGAAGAAAGAAATCGGTGGCCGGACTTGTTACCTGACCTGGTCGATCTGTACAACCACATACCAGTAAGTTCCACCAACTGCACTCCAGCCTACCTTATGAGAGCAAGACCAGGAAAGCTGCCAATGGATTTGGAACTTGGTGTGGTAGAACCAGAGGCTGATGACACTGCTGAAGATTGGGACACGAATCGACAGGAACAGTACAGGAGAGTACAAGCCTGCGTGGAAGATAGTCTCAATAAAGTAAGAGAAAAGCAAGAGAAGAACTACAACAGAAATGCTCCCGCTAAGCCTTTTATGCCGGAAGAAATTGTGCTAAAAAGAAAGAGAAGAATGCACAAATTGGATGATCAGTGGGAACAAGAGCCATATGTCGTGCAAAATTCCAAATTTGATAACAGAAAAACCTGCACCATTAGCAAGGATGGAGGAAAAACGACTGCAACTGTGTCTAGAGATCATCTAAAGTTGTGTCCTGGCCCATTAAAGCTTCGTGAGGAAGAACCTGTTGTCAATCAAGAAGAGACTGATGAAGCGGTCATACATACGGATTTGGGAGATTTACCTGCAGATTGGCCCAGAGTGGGAGATGCTGTAATCATTCCTGTGCTGCAGTTTTATCAACCGCAAGAAGAATCTCTACATCCAGTCATACCAATTGTGCCAGTAGAGTCAGTTCCAGAAGGACCTGTTCCGGCAGAACCTCAACCTGCAGAACCCCAAGAAGTGGAACCACAAGAGGCAGCACCCCAAGAAGTGGAATCACCTGGTGAAACCGAATCGCATCGCCCAGCCACCAGTATGCTTGCCAGATCCATAGAAAGGTTGAGACAGTATTACCGTTTGCCAGCACGCAGAACAGACAGGCCAGAGACTACTATACCTGACACCACTCCACGTAGGTCAGTACGTACAACGAAAGGAAAGTTACCTATTCGTTATCAAGAGTAGTCCTAGCAAACTAGTCTAGTATGACCCAGACAGGGGTTTACTGCAACTGAAAATGTATAAAGTTTGAAAAAGATGAAGATTTGCACTTTACTATTGATAAATGTTTACATAGTATGTTTGCATATTTAAAGTAGAATACCCGGCTGGGTAAAGAGTTAAAGTATAATGTGATTTTACTTGAAAAATGTTTTATCATGCAAAGGACTGCGTGGCTGTGGACTTTGCCAGCCCAAAAACTTTCATTGTAAATAGTTCGCACTTCGGTGCCCCATTTTGGTTTTACATAAAGCCTTACTACCTCTGAAGAAAAACCCGTATGGTGTGGCCTAGAGTGAGGTCTGCAGCAATGAAGTCCTGCAGCCCACCCAGGACCCACGTGGGAGGTTTTTGGTGCGGGTCCTCCACAAGAATCTTGTCTTATACTGTGTATATTTATTGAAAAGTATTTTGATAATTTTCTACTGATCCATTGTACAAATTGTAACGTTCAAGAGTCGTACCTCCCGCAAGGGATGAGTTATTATGTTGATGTTATATGCAAAACAAAAATGTTTTTCTTTTCTATTTCAGCCCGGGAGTGCTGAGTTTAACTAGGGGGGGATGTGTGGCCCAGCTTCGCAAGGCACACATATCTTCTGGAAAATGCACAGGAAGGTAACTGTAAAGCTTGATATTCATTCACGCACACTTCTCAGCATTGCCACTAGAGGCACATCAGACTATTTAGTAGTGTGACGTAGCAATAGTGATTCAGTCAAGTTCCTGTCTTCGGACAGAGAAGATCAGATTCTAGTCAGAGCTCAGCCTGAGCTAGACAGCGTTCAGTCTGTTTCCTGTCTTAGGACAGTGCAGTCAAGCCTTGGGTGGCTCAGGAGTGAGTCATCCCATCCATCTTGATTCCAGTGATTAGTTTCATTCCAGTCAGACAGACGGAGGGAGAGGAGAGAAGTCTGAATCCTGACAGAGCTTGTGTAGCTCATCTGACAAGAAAGTGGAGGCTAGTACGGGTGAAGTGAATCATCCTAGCCTAGTCAGAGCTACCCTTAACCTGCTACTCAGAACAATCTGCCTGCGTTCCTAAGAAGGAAGGAAAGGAATTACAGCAGTTATACCAACGAGTCAACTGAGAACAGGTCAGTGAGCACTGAAGGAAATCTGACCTTGGCACGATTGCTACACGTGCTTATGTTAAGAGCGAGAGCAGGGCGAAGGGCGAGTGGAGAAGTAAGAGTGACAAAGGGACAGATCACCCTCACTCAAATTAGCCGGACACCGGGGTCCGAAGCGTTGCTAGTGCTTCACGCCTAGTAATAAGAAAACCGGAGGCTTTCTGGACTACAAGTCGCAGAAGGTAGCCTAAGCGCTGATATGTAACCGGAGTCAGGGAGAACAGGGACTTTGAGCAGGACCCTGCAAAAAAAAGGACTTAGTTCTCTCAACGTCTGATAATCAGAGACATAGAAGGCTCCACCACAATATTGGCCGGGCATTTGTTATTAAAAGAGTTGCACTTGACTTTATGCAAGTTGTACTCACACACAGAAAAAGGATAAAGGAGGCCTCTAACCTGCTCAACAGTTCTCCTGAATGTGCATTCTCCAGCCTAACCAGCTTCCCGGGACATACCTGCAACATCTACAAGTAAAGGTATGGAAAGAGATTGCATTGTGTGTGACTGAATTCTTATCTGCACCCTGCATCACCACCATAGACTTTGAGGGACCAGTCCCACCTGTGGGGGACCTAACACCTAGCTGCCATCACATCCCTCAGAGATCTACCCTGCAGCGCTGGTCAATCAGATCAGAAACCACAGGTGGCGTCACGAACTATACTAACCTACAATCCCCTGTAAATATCCCCATTGCATGACCGCCAGGGCCACGGACCGAGCTCTGCTGCCAGTGACAACTCCCATAGACTTCCATGGGCTCGGCTCCGAGTACCCCATAGCCCTGGTATCCACACATGTGGTGCGCGTCATTTGTCCATGGAGCTGACGGACGTTAAATCCAAGGTTTTGTACCCCCGGGAGCAAGCCAGATCTGAACCTAAAGTGGCTCTCCCGGACAGGTTTACTGGTGGGCGGGACAAGTTTTTTACTTTCCGGGAAGCATGTAAATTGTATTTTCGGCTGCGGTCGTCGGGGAGTGAGGATCAGAGGGTGGGAATTGTCATCTCGCTCTTACAAGGGGACCCTCAATCCTGGGCGTTCTCTCTCCCCCCGGGCTCCCCGGCTCTCCAGTCAGTGGACCGATTTTTTACAGCCCTGGGTCTTGTATATGATGACCCGGATCGGGTCTCCCTTGCTGAAATGAAGTTACGTAGGATACAGCAGGGAGATCGTCCGGCGGAGGAATTTTCTTCAGAGTTCCGTAGGTGGGCCACGGATACTCAGTGGAATGACCCGGCTCTTAAGAGCCAGTTTTGTCAAGGTTTATCTGACAAATTAAAAGATGTGTTGGCTCAGTATGTTCTCCCCGTCACTGGAGGCCGCTATGGCTCTTGCAATTCGCATTGATAGACGGCTTCGGGAGAGGTGTGGGGTAACTCCGCCCCCTGTGATGACTCCACCTCCTTCTAAAGTCCCTAATATTGAGGTTCCCCTGGTTTGTTACGAGGAACCTATGCAGTTGGGAGGGACATCATTCCGAGGGAGGGGATCGGCGGTGCGCCGCAAAACAAGAAGGTGTTTCTTCTGCGGGAGAAAGGGACATTTTATTGAGGGGTGTCCATCCCGTACTGTACTGAGCAAGAAGTCGCCGGAAAACTATTAATCCCAGGTTGTGTGGTGGACGACAATCTGGGAGTATGTATTTCGTCCCCAGGTCCGTCTCAGTTTCTCGTACCAGCGGAGGTGGTGGTAGGTACGAGAACTGAGAGGATTTCTGTTCTTCTGGATAGTGGGGCCGGGCTAATCTGGTGGACGCTCGGTTTGCCCAGGTTCAAGGTATGCAACTGAGTGTACTAGCCAAACCTATCCCCATATTCTCTATCGACGCCAGGCCTCTCGGTCAAGGTAGCTTTTTGCAAGCCGTACATAACATTGACCTTCGAGTGGGGGTAATACATAAAGAACTATTGTCTTGTTATGTGTTGGAGGGTCTTCCCACTCCTATTGTGTTGGGTCTTCCTTGGTTAACTAAACATAACCCAGTTATTAATTAGCAAACCAGAGAGATAAACCAGTGGGGTGAATTTTGCAATAAAAACTGCATGAACACGGTCATTGGTGCAGTCGTGCCTAGAACCTTACCACCTTTTTTGGTGGACTTTGAGGATGTCTTTTCAGAGGAGGGGTGTCAAGAATTACCTCCTCATCGCGAGTATGACTGTTCTATAAAATTGCTCCCTGATGCTAAATTACCTAAATCTAGGTTGTATAACCTTTCTGGTCCTGAGAGGCAGGCTATGAAGGATTATATTTCGGAAAGTCTGGCTAAAGGGCATAATAGACCTTCATCTTCCCCAGTGGCCGCGGGGTTCTTCTTTGTGAAGAAAAAAGATGGAGTCCTACGCCCTTGCTTGGATTTCCGTGAGCTTAATCGGATTACGGTCCGAGATCCATATCCGCTCCCACTTATTCCAGATCTCTTCAATCAGATTGTGGGCGCCAAATGGTTCTCTAAGTTGGATCTCAGAGGGGCGTATAATCTGATTAGGATGAAGGAGGGGGATGAGTGGAAGACGGCGTTTAACACTCCGGAGGGACATTATGAGAACCTTGTCATGCCTTTCGGTCTGACTACTGCCCCGGCGGTGTTTCAACATTTTGTTAATGACATCTTTCGCCACCTAGTGGGACAGTTTGTTGTCATTTATCTGGATGACATCTTAATTTACTCGCCAGATCTTGTGTCTCATCAGGAGCATGTGAGACAGGTGTTGCAGATCTTGCGAGATAATAAATTGTACGCCAAATGGGAGAAGTGTGTATTCGCCGTACAGGAACTTCAGTTTTTAGGGTTCCTGGTGTCAGCTTCCGGTTTCCGTATGGACCCTGGGAAAGTGAAGGCAGTGCTTGAGTGGGATCTGCCAGAGGATCTTAAGGCACTGCAGCGTTTCCTGGGGTTTGCTAATTACTACCGGAAATTTATCGTAATTTCTCGTCCATTGTTAAACCTCTCACTGACATGACAAGAAAAGGGACGGATTTTTCAAGATGGTCTGATAAGGCTTGTCAAGCATTTTCCTCCTTGAAAAAATGTTTTGCTTCGGCACCTGTACTCATTCAACCGGATGCGTCACAGCCGTTCATTGTGGAGGTGGATGCGTCTGACGTAGGGGTGGGTGCAGTATTATCTCAAGGTCCGTCCCCTGGTAAATGGCATCTGTGCCTTTCTTCTCTAAAAAATTGTCGTCCGCTGAGAGGAATTATGATGTCGGCAATAGGGAACTTTTGGCCATTAAGTTGGCTTTTGAAGAGTGGCGTCATTTTTTGGAGGGGGCAGTCCACCCGGTACCGTCATTACTGATCACAACAACCTACTGTATTTAGAGTCTGCAAAACGTCTGAATCCCAGACAAGCTAGATGGTCGTTGTTTTTACCAGGTTTAATTTTGTCGTCACATATCGTCCTGGGTCAAAAAATGTAAAGGCTGATGCCTTATCTCGCAGTTTCCCTGGGGCCGGGAAGACGGATGACCCGGTTCCTATCCTTCAGGAGGGAGTAGTGGTGTCGGCTGTATGCTCTGAACTTGAGGAGGAAATATTGGAGGCTCAGGGGGAGCCCCTGTAGGACCTCCAGGGAAACTGTTTGTTCCAGATCAGTTAAGACAAAAGGTTATCGAGGCACATCATAATTCTGCTTTGGCAGGACACCCAGGGAGCAAAGCAACTGTTGATCTCCTTTCACGCCGGTTTTGGTGGCCTAACTTAAATAAGGAGGTGGTAACTTTTGTCGCGTCCTGTGGGGTTTGTGCACGCTCTAAGACCCCACATACCCGTCCGTCTGGGGCCCTCTTACCTTTAAAAATCCCAGAGCGTCCATGGACCCATCTGTCTATGGACTTCATTACGGACCTCCCTCCGTCTTCAGGTAAAACTGTCATACTAGTTGTAGTTGACAGGTTTAGTAAGATGGCACATTTTATTGCTCTTCCTGCTCTTCCTAATGCTAAGACTCTGGCGCAAGTGTTCATTGGGGAGATTGTGAGACTTCACGGGTTGCCTTCCGATGTGGTGTCGGATCGGGGGTCTCAGTTTGTGTCCAAATTCTGGAGAGCATTTTGTACACGGCGGGGGATGCAATTGTCATTTTCTTCGGCTTTTCATCCGCAGACCAATGGTCAGACAGAGCGTCTGAACCAGAGCTTGGAGACATATCTCCGGTGTTTTGTCTCGGAAAACCAAGAGGACTGGTCTTCTTTCTTGCCTCTGGCAAAGTTCGCTCTTAACAATAGGCGGAGCGAGTCCACTGGTAAGTCCCGTTTTTGGGGCATATGGTTTTCACCCCCAGTTTTGTACTTTCAATGGGGGGGGCTCTTCTGGGGTTCCTGAGGAGGAACGATTTTCGTCATCACTTGCTTCTGTGTGGAGAGGAGTGCTGAATAATTTGAGTACTATGGGGAACCGATACAAACGTATGGCTGATAGGGGAGAGTGTCTGGTCCGGACCTAAGTGTGAACGATCTGGTATGGTTGTCTACCAGAAATATAAAACTTAAGGTTCCCTCCTGGAAACTCGATTCCAGGTTCATCGGGCCATACAGGATCAGTTCGATAATTAATCCGGTGGCATTCCGTCTTGACCTCCCTCCTACGTTTAAAATCCACAATGTGTTCCACAAATCGTTGCTTAAGAGGTACGTGGCGCCAGTTATACCGTCACCTCTACCTCCTCCTCCAGTGGTGGTCAATGGTAACTTGGAGTTTCAGGTGTCGAAGATCATTGACTCACGTCTGAATCGCCGGTCCCTTCAATACTTGGTTCATTGGAAGGGGTATGGTCCTGAGGAGAGGACGTGGGTTCCTGCGTCTGATATTAACGCAGACCGATTGGTTCGGGCCTTCCACACAACTCACCCAGACAGACCTGGCCCTAAGGGTCCGGAGGCCCCTCGTAGAAGGGGGGGTACTGTCACGGGTGTATCGCCACGAAGATCGTCGCGATTTCACATTCCGACTTCTCGCAGCTGAGTTGTTGGTGCTATGTGTCTGTTGGCAGTGAGGGAGTTAATTCTACCTTCTCTGTGCTTAGACTAGTTCCAGCCTCGCCCGGCTGCAGTGTATTAGGCACTAATTAGCTTCCTTCAATACCTGCCGTTCTGCTTAGGAGTTGTCAGTGAAAGCATTCATTCTGACCAGCAGAGCGGATCGTTTCTGAGAAGACTTAAGCTAAGAGTGCCTGTTGTGGTTTATCCTCTCCTCGCTTATTGTTTATCTCCTTAACCTTTTGTGTTCCCTCTGTGTTGAAGTTTTTGTATGCAAGGCAGTATTTACTTTACCCTTGTCTGTCTCGTTTGTCTTATACTGTTAGTAAGCTGTGATCTGCCCATTCCCTTTGGTGGTAATCAGGGTCCTTCTCAGGACTGGATTACAGTGGTAAGGGATCTACAGGAGACAGGGTTAGGCTGGCGGCCTGGACCTCTGTACCATTAAAAGTACCTCCAGGTAGAGGGACTAGTCAGGACCCCAGTTTAGGGTCAGCATAGACCCCGGTCTACCTCTATCCTGAGACAGCGTGACAGTTTCTTACTAAATTACTTAGCTGGGGGGACACAGGAGCTCCCATAGGCCCCTCCACAACACAACCCAGATCTGACAATGGGTTGCCATGGCAGATGGAGGCCTAATAAGGGCCCTACGGCAGCCATCTTGATCTTCCTGTGGAGATCAGTGAGTTATTTACTTACCCTCTTATACAGAGCACTTTACATACATGATCATCTCTGTCCCCATTGACGCTCACAATCTAATTTCCCTATCACTATGTCTCTGGCGTGTGGGAGGAAACCGGAGAACCTAGGGGAAACCCACGCAAACACGGGAGAACATACAAACTCCTTGCTGATGCTGTCCTAGGTGGGATATGGACCCCGAAATACAAAGCAACAGTGCTAACCACCGAGCCACCGTGCAGCCATACTGAAATACTATCATATTACAATATACGGACCATATGATCCCCAGTCCAGATCTCAAGTTCCTTTAAGGGATAAATGATGAAGTAAAAGGAAAATGTTTTTTAAACTATTAAAAAAATATAAAACTAATAAAAAATAAATTGGAATCACCTCCCCTTTTTCCTAGATAAATATAAAAAGATGAAAAAATAGGCCTATGTGGTGCTACCACATCCCCAAAAGTCCAGTCTGTTAATACACAAAGTAATTTGGAATGGTAAAGCAGAAAAGGAAATCGGCCACCGCATGTCCCCCAAGAAATACAATAAAAAGCCATCAAAATGGTAGAGGTTCCCAAACCAGCGCCATAAAGAACCACAGCTTGCACGCAAAAAAAACCCAAAACAATGAAACAAGCCCTCATATATGTATGCCAGCCCAAAAATGTTATGGCTCTTGGGGGAAAACAAAAAAAAGAGAAAGCAAAAAAGTGTAAAATGAAAATTGGCAGGAAAGGGTTAATAATCATCTTAAAACTATGTGTTAGCCATTATCAAGTAATTAAGGGGGTTTTGACATTGCGTTCTGTGTCCCTGTCGGGGTCTACGTCTGAAATCTTTCGCAAAACGTGGTCCGGACATATGCACTAACGGGGCCATAGACTGCAATGGTGACGGCAGAGCAACCGTGCTCTCTGCCGTGCGCTTTTTTTCGGGAGCGTACGCCTACAGGAGGCAGACACTCAGACAATAGTTGCACTTTAAATGCATGTATCGGGGCTAAAAATGATTTTTTTAGGTTTGGCTTCCATTTAACACTTTGCACCGTTTGCCTTCTACAGCCTATGTGTTGCATTGTCTATTGCTGGCCACATAATGAGTTAACTAAGAATCTGTCAGTGAGCTCATTCTGCCACAAGAACGTTTTTAGATCTTTTATTTATCTTTTCTGAGCTACTCTTGGCTGATTTATGACCACTGACTACATCAAAGTTCAATTTGCAGGTAAGCAAAGAGCTTGTAACAGTCAAATGTTGCAACATTTTTAATGAAACCAATTGAAAAAATACATTTTTGCCTCAAATACATGCATTTAAAGGGGTATTCTCATCTCCAAGGTCCTATCCCAATATGTAGTAGGTGTAATAATAATAATAATATCATCAAATACCTCCAATTAGAAATGTAGCATAGTTTATCTGTTTCGCTATGTCTCTTTCCTCGTATGCAGGGCATTGCAGGACCTTAGGTATCCATGGTTACGACCACTGGAAACTAGCTGTCACTATATCAGTGGTTGTAACCATGGATACCTAAGGTCCTGTAATGCCTTCACATGAGGAAAGAGACACAGAGAATCAGAAGAACTATACTACATTTCTAATTGGAGATATTTGCTAATATTATTATTATTACACCTACTACATATTGGGATAGGATCTTGAAGATGGGAATGTCCCTTTAAGTAAAAAAAAAGGTCCCCCTAAAACTTCTCAAATGCTCATTATACGATATAAGTAGCGCTCACCTTGGTGGTGGTCTCCAGCACAATTTCTTTGTGTAGCAGCTCGCTCACCATTTTCAGGTGCCCCTCCTTGCTGGATAGATGCAGAGCATTCAGCCCATTCTGCAGGAAAGAAGGGGTTAATCTTTTTGCACAGAAAAAAAAAACATGGAGGCTATGGGGCTGGCAATGTGGCGGACAGTGAGGTCACACTACAATGGAAGCGGTAACATCACAGTACGGGGTAGATTTATTATGACTGGGGCAACATATGGTACAAGTCAGAAGAAAAAGATATTTCTGCCATTTATGGCTTTTGGGGGAACATTTTTGCCCAAATATAGAATTTGCTAAGATTTGCAATCTATTTAGGCCTTAAAAATTGCATCATGTGAACATGGCCTAATGCCAAAGAATGAAACACAAAGTTATTCGAAGGCCCAAGCTGGTGATTTATAGGACTATGCCAATGACAGTATTGTTAAATCAGACCCGTTATTTATAACTAGACTTGATTTTTCTACGTTTTCGTAAAAATTCCCATTTTTCTCTGCAAAGATAAGGTGTGTAAGTTTATCTTGATCAGAGTTAATCATTGATGAAAACGGTTAGCAGCTACATATTTATTCCACAGTGACACCGCAGGTGTAAAGCGGTATTACATGATGAGTAGAACTGGCGTTTCTTGGAACCACAAGAGAAACCCAATTTTTCCAAGGCCAACTCCCCATATATACAGAACATGTGCATGTCTACTTTCTACTGCACCGTAATCCCTGTTATCTTCTTCTACCACGTAGGTAAAAAACTGTATTTATGATGTGAAGGTGTAATTTGTAATCTACCATTTATAATACCGGTTTCCTCATATGTCGTAGGTAAATCTTTGTGCGCCCTCAGGCAGCAGACATCAGGTGTGATGGCTACTTTTGCACCACCTAAAGCTTCACCCCTGGTAAAGGGAAACGGACTGCGCTTTTTGCCTAATAAATGCCAGCAATGCCTGGTATAATAATTAGGAAATGGTGCAGATGCACTGAGCGACCAGCAGTGTTCTCAGTCCCAGCCCCCAGCAATGTTATTATTCCTGCCCCACCTCCAACCCCGGCAGCATTATTAGTCTAGGACCCATGCAGAATTATTAGTTCTGGCACGCAACAGTGTTATCAGTCCTGAGACCCAGCAGTGCTATCAGCCCTGGCCCCCAGCAGTGTTATCAGTCCTAGGCCCCCAGCAGTGTTATCAATCCTGGCCCCCAGCAGTGTTATCAGTCCTAGGCCCCCAGCAGTGTTATCAATCCTGGCCCCCAGCAGTGTTATCGGCCCTGGATCCCAGCAGTGTTATCAGTCCTGGCCCCCAGCAGTGTTATCAGTCCTAGGCCCCCAGCAGTGTTATCAATCCTTGCCCCCAGCAGTGTTATCAGTCCTAGGCCCCCAGCAGTGTTATCAATCCTGGTCCCCAGCAGTGTTATCAGCCCTGGATCCAAGCAGTGTTATCAACCCTGGATCCCAGCAGTGTTATCAACCCTAGCCCCAGCAGTGTTATAAGTCCTGGCCCCAGCAGTGTTAGTAGCCCTGGCCCCCAGCAGTGTTATCAGTCCTGGCCCCCAGCAGTGTTATCAGTCCTAGGCCCCCAGCAGTGTTATCAATCCTGGCCCCCAGCAGTGTTATCAGCCCTGGATCCAAGCAGTGTTATCAACCCTGGATCCCAGCAGTGTTATCAACCCTAGCCCCCAGCAGTGTTATAAGTCCTGGCCCCAGCAGTGTTATCAGCCCTGGCCCCCAGCAGTGTTATCAGTCCTAGGCCCCCAGCAGTGTTATCAATCCTGGCCCCCAGCAGTGTTATCAGCCCTGGATCCAAGCAGTGTTATCAATCCTGCCTCCCCAGCAGTGTTATCAGTCCTATCCTCCAGTATGTGTTATCAGCCCTGGATCCCAGCAGTGTTATCAGTCCTGTCTCCCCAGCAGTGTTATCAACCCTAGCCCCCAGCAGTGTTATCAGCCCTAGGCCCCCAGCAGTGTTATCAGTCCTGGCCCCCAGCAGTGTTATCAGTCCTGGCCCCCAGCAGTGTTATCAGTCCTGCCTCCCCAGCAGTGTTATCAACCCTAGCCCCCAGCAGTGTTATCAGTCCTGGCCCCCAGCAGTGTTATCAGTCCTAGGCCCCCAGCAGTGTTATCAATCCTGGCCCCCAGCAGTGTTATCAGTCCTAGGCCCCCAGCAGTGTTATCAATCCTGGCCCCCAGCAGTGTTATCGGCCCTGGATCCCAGCAGTGTTATCAGTCCTGGCCCCCAGCAGTGTTATCAGTCCTAGGCCCCCAGCAGTGTTATCAATCCTTGCCCCCAGCAGTGTTATCAGTCCTAGGCCCCCAGCAGTGTTATCAATCCTGGTCCCCAGCAGTGTTATCAGCCCTGGATCCAAGCAGTGTTATCAACCCTGGATCCCAGCAGTGTTATCAACCCTGGATCCAAGCAGTGTTATAAGTCCTGGCCCCAGCAGTGTTAGTAGCCCTGGCCCCCAGCAGTATTATCAGTCCTGGCCCCCAGCAGTGTTATCAGTCCTAGGCCCCAGCAGTGTTATCAATCCTGGCCCCCAGCAGTGTTATAAGTCCTGGCCCCAGCAGTGTTATCAGCCCTGGCCCCCAGCAGTGTTATCAGTCCTGGCCCCCAGCAGTGTTATCAACCATAGCCCCCAGCAGTGTTATCAGTCCTAGGCCCCCAGCAGTGTTATCAGTCCTAGGCCCCCAGCAGTGTTATCAATCCTGGCCCCCAGCAGTGTTATCAGCCCTGGATCCAAGCAGTGTTATCAATCCTGCCTCCCCAGCAGTGTTATCAGTCCTATCCTCCAGTAGTGTTATCAGCCCTGGATCCCAGCAGTGTTATCAGTCCTGTCTCCCCAGCAGTGTTATCAACCCTAGCCCCCAGCAGTGTTATCAGTCCTAGGCCCCCAGCAGTGTTATCAGTCCTGGCCCCCAGCAGTGTTATCAGTCCTGGCCCCCAGCAGTGTTATCAGTCCTGCCTCCCAGTAGTGTTATCAACCCTAGCCCCCAGCAGTGTTATCAGTCCTGGCCCCCAGCAGTGTTATCAGTCCTGGCCCCCAGCAGTGCTATCAGTCCTGCCTCCCCAGCAGTGTTATCAACCCTAGCCCTCAGCAGTGTTATCAGTCCTAGGCCCCCAGCAGTGTTATCAGTCCTGGCCCCCAGCAGTGTTATCAGTCCTGGCCCCCAGCAGTGTTATCAATCCTGGCCCCCAGCAGTGTTATCAGCCCTGGATCCAAGCAGTGTTATCAACCCTGGATCCCAGCAGTGTTATCAACCCTAGCCCCAGCAGTGTTATAAGTCCTGGCCCCAGCAGTGTTATCAGCCCTGGCCCCCAGCAGTGTTATCAGTCCTGGCCCCCAGCAGTGTTATCAACCATAGCCCCCAGCAGTGTTATCAGTTTCGTCTAGGCCCCCAGCAGTGTTATCAGTCCTAGGCCCCCAGCAGTGTTATCAATCCTGGCCCCCAGCAGTGTTATCAGCCCTGGATCCAAGCAGTGTTATCAATCCTGCCTCCCCAGCAGTGTTATCAGTCCTATCCTCCAGTAGTGTTATCAGCCCTGGATCCCAGCAGTGTTATCAGTCCTGTCTCCCCAGCAGTGTTATCAACCCTAGCCCCCAGCAGTGTTATCAGTCCTAGGCCCCCAGCAGTGTTATCAGTCCTGGCCCCAGCAGTGTTATCAGTCCTGGCCCCCAGCAGTGTTATCAGTCCTGGCCCCCAGCAGTGTTATCAGTCCTGCCTCCCCAGCATTGTTATCAACCCTAGCCCCCAGCAGTGTTATCAGTCCTGGCCCCCAGCAGTGTTATCAGTCCTGGCCCCCAGCAGTGCTATCAGTCCTGCCTCCCCAGCAGTGTTATCAACCCTAGCCCTCAGCAGTGTTATCAGTCCTAGGCCCCAGCAGTGTTATCAGTCCTGGCCCCCAGCAGTGTTATCAGTCCTGGCCCCCAGCAGTGTTATCAGCCCTGGATCCCAGCAGTGTTATCAGTCCTGCCTCCCCAGCAGTGTTATCAACCCTAGCCCCCAGCAGTGTTATCAGTCCTATCCTCCAGCAGTGTTATCAGCTCTGGATCCCAGCAGTGTTATCAGTCCTGCCTCCCCAGCAGTGTTATCAACCCTAGCCCCCAGCAGTGTTATCAGTCCTGGGCCCCCCAGCAGTGTTATCAGTCCTGTCTCCCATACGTGTTATCAGTCCTGGGCCCCCCCAGCAGTGCTATCAGTCCTGGCTCCCATACATGTTATCAGTCCTGGGCCCCCCAACAGTGCTATTAGTCCTGGCTCCCATATGTGTTATCAACCCTAGCCCCCAACAGTGTTATCAGTCCTAGTCCCCAGCAGTGTTATCAGTCCTTGGCCCCCAGCAGTGTTATCAGTCCTGGCTCCCATACGTGTTATCAGTACTGGGCCCCCAGCAGTGTTATCAGTCCTGGCCCCCAACAGTGTTATCAGTCCTGGCCCCCAGCAGTATTATCAGTCCTGGTCCCCAGCAGTGTTATCAGTCCTAGGCCCCCAGCAGTGTTATCAGTCCTGGCCCCCAGCAGTGTTATCAGCCCTGGCCCCCAGCAGTGTTATCAGTCCTGGCCCCCAGCAGTGTTATCAGTCCTGGCCCCCAGCAGTGTTATCAGTCCTGGCCCCCAGCAGTCTTATCAGTCCTGGCCCCCAGCAGTCTTATTATCAGTCCTGGCCCCCAGCAGTCTTATTATCAGTCCTGGCCCCCAGCAGTCTTATCAGTCCTGGCCCCCAGCAGTCTTATCAGTCCTGACCCCCAGCAGTCTTAACACTGCTGGGGCCAGGACTGATATCAGCTGGTGAGACATACAGTATATCTGTAGTGGTACAGGGCCAGGACACCACGTCCTATATCACCTCTGTATCACTTTTCGGCTCATTGTGTCTTCTTACCTGCTCTTCATCAAACAGAACCTACAATTCAGGCCGTTCTCCCTCTCACAGGTATCAGCCCTTTATGCTGGGTGGAAAGTCATGACGGATATGACCATTTTTGTGTCCTGACATATCAATCATCAGATACAGAGACAAGATAAATATTATCTACTGGAGCCGCTATGTGACGACTCTCGCAAATATCAAGTGGCACCAGTGACAGTGCGGGTATATGAGATTAAAGATTTAATTGTACCTCACTTAACACCTCTTCAAAGTAACCGTTTTGGAAGAAATGAAGTGGAATTAGCATTTAAATGGAAAATATGATTAAGTTCATTAAGCGGCCTGGAAACAGTCACCGACACAGTATATACCAAATACCTCCTTCTCTTAATATCAATGAGTCCCGTCTCAAACTTGTCACAAGTCGTGGTTTTACTACGGGGTCCTAATATTAAAAAGGGGTGATGTAAAGAAGATTTATTATGGTAAGTTAGGAACAATGAGCCCGATTTATTATTGTATTTACGCTTATATTTTAGGTGTTTTTCGCCTGCTTTTAATTTTTGCCTTATACTGCTTTTAATCTGCGCCTTTCTTAAGATTTATTTTACATGTTTTCATCTGTTTTTTTTTTTTTATTATTTTTTTATGTTTATCACCATGGGCGCAGTTTGGAGAACATACAACTTTTTGCTCTACATGTGAGGAGGGGTATACATAATAAATACAAGTACAGTAAGCCTAAACAATACAAGTGACGACTGGTACAGGAGGAGAGAGGACCCTGCCCGCGAGGGCTCACAGTCTACAAGGGACGGATGAGGATACAATAGGTGAGGGTAGAGCTGGTCGTGCAGCGGTTTGGTCGATCGTTGGTTACTGCAGGTTGTAGTCTTGTCGGAAGAGGTAGGTCTTCAGGTTCTTTTAGAAGGTTTCCATAGTAGGCGAGAGTCTGATGTGCTGTGGTAGAGAGTTCCAGAGTAGGGGGGAAGCACGGGAGAAATGTTGTATGCGATCGTGGGAAGAGGAGATAAGAGGGGAGTAGAGAAGGAGATCTTGTGAGGATCAGAGGTTGCGTGCAGGTAAGTACCGGGAGACGAGGTCACAGATGTATGGAGGACACAGGTTGTGGATGGCTTTGTATGTCATGATTAGGGTTTTGAACTGGAGTCTTTGGGTAATGGGGAGCCAGTGCAGGGATTGACAGAGGGGAGAGGCCGGGGAATAGCGGGGGGACAGGTGGATTAGTCGGGCAGCAGAGTTTAGAATAGAATGGAGGGGTGCGAGAGTGTTAGAGAGGAGGCCACAAAGCAGGAGGTTGCAGTAGTCAAGGCGGGAGATGATGAGGGCATGGACTAGGGTTTTTGCAGATTCTTGGTTGAGGAAGGTACGGATACGTGAAATATTTTTGAGTTGAAGTCAGCAGGAAGTGGAAAGGGCTTGTATATGTGGTTTGAAAGAAAGATCATTGTCAAGGATAACCCCAAGGCAGCGAGATTGTGGGACTGGGGAGAGTGGGCAGCCGTTTAATTTAATGGATAGGTCCGTTGGGGGGGGTCGAGTGAGCTGCGGAAAGATCATGAATTCTGTTTTGTCCATATTAGGTTTTAGAAATCTAGCAGAGAAGAAGGATGAAATAGCGGAAAGACATTGTGGGATTCTGGTTAGTAGGGTGGTGATATCTAGTCCAGAGATGTAGATCTGTGTGTCATCAGCATAGAGGTGATATTCAAAGCCATGAGATTCTATGAGCTGTCCGAGGCAGAAGGTGTAAATGGAGAAAAGCAGGGGCCCTAGGTGTTGTGAATGTGTTAGAAATGAATTCTGAGCAGAAGCTCCCTCTGGTGGTTACAAACAGTACTGAACCATTCAATGAGGATTGGCAATCAGGAGTTACTAACTGGTCTTATATAAGGGAGGTTCCCTCCCATCATGGTTGCCGGTGATCAATTGTTCTTGTCTCAACTGTGGTTCCTGGTTCACTTGGAAGCTTGCTGAGTCTTGCCTCTTCTCCTGCTCTCAGATAAGATATTTTCTGTTTTTTGTTTTTGTGCTTACCATTTGCATATTTCTCTGCATTTCTGTGAGCTTAGCCAGGTCTCCCCCACCCCACCCCACCCCCGGGGGGCTTGGGCTCCTCTCAGTTCTTCTGGAGCCACTGTTATTTGTTCATTTGCCTTTTCCAGTTTTTTCAGTGGCTGCGGCTTAGTTTTGTTACACCAGAGAACTAATTTAGGTGGTAGAGGTCGTGTGATCTCAGGTGTTTTTGCAATTAGTAGAGTTGGTATTTTTTAGGGTTTTTTGGATTGCAGTAAGTGTCCTTCCTATCCTTTTCTGTCTAGGAAGATTGGGCCCCAACGTTTGCTCATACTATTTTCTGCCTGTGTCTGTATTTCCTCTTGTCTAACCGCCATTACATGTTTGGGGGCTTCCTATGTTCTTTGGGGATCTGCTCCGGGGCAGATAGCTTTCCTCTTTCTATCTTTAGGTGTAGTTAACCTCTCAGGCTGTGACGAGGCATCTAGGACCAACGTAGGAATGCTCCACGGCTGCCTTTAGTTGTGGTGGTTAGTCAGGGTACTGCAATCCAGTAGATTCCAACCTCTCTGGTGTATTGCCGTTTTTGCCTGCTCTCCTCAGCTACCAAATCATAACACCTAGGACTGAATCTTGCGGGACTCCGACAGATTGGAGGCGAGGTGAGGAGGTGGTGGGCGAGTGGGAGACGCTGAATGTCTGGTCTGTTAGGTATGACGCGATCCAAGATAGGGCCAAGTCTGTGATGCCAAGAGATGAGATTGACTGTATTAATAGGGAATGGTCCACTGTGTCAAAGGCAAAGGACAGGTTCAGGAGAAGGAGGACAGAGTAGTGTCACTTGGTCTTGGCGGTTAATAGGTCATTGGTGACCGTAGTTAGGGCAGTTTCAGTGGAGTGGTGTGGCCGGAAGCCAGATTGTAAGCGGTCGAAGAGAGAGCAGGAAGAGAGGTGGGATGACAGTTCAAGATGGACGTTTTGTTCCAGTAGTTTTGAGGCATAGGGGAGAAGTGATATAGGGCGATAGCTAGATACAGAGGATGGGTCAAGAGAGGGCTTTTTGAGGATAGGTGTGATTGAGACATGTTTAAAGCTTGAGGGGAAAACACCAGTTGTTAGTGATTGATTTAAGAGATGGGTTAGGGTTGGGATGAAAACTGTGGTGAGGTTTGGGATGAAGTGGGATGGGATCGGGTCAAGTGCACAGGTGGTGAGAAGTGATCTTGAGAGTAGAGTGGAGCGTTGATCTTCTGTAATGGTGGAGAAGTTGGTTTTGGAGGAGGAGGGCTGGGCAGTTAGGAGAAAGGGCTCTGGGGTTGTCGACCAAAACTGTCTCTGATGCTATCAATCTTCTGCTTGGAAAATGAGGCAAAGTCTTCAGCTGAGATGAGTGGAGAGGGAGGGAGTGCTGGGGGACGGAGGAGAAAATTGAAGGTGTTGAATAGCTGTTTAGGGTTATGAGACAGGGAGGACATGAGAGATGAAAAGTAGGTTTGTTTAGCTGTGGCGAGTGTGCCCTTGAAAGTAGTGAGGGACTGTTTGAATGCGATGAAGTCCTCGTTGGAGTGGGATCTTTTCCATCTCCGCTCAGCAACCCTGGAAGCCCGTCTCAGTTCTTTGGTCAGGCTGGTGTGCCAGGGCTGTCTGTTGATTTAGCGAGATTTGGTATGTATGAGAGGGGCAACTGATTCCAGAGCTGCAGCTATTGTGGTGTTATATAGAGCGGCAGCGGCATCCGCATTGTGTAGGGAATTTATGTCTGTAAGAGGGAGAAGGGATTCAGACAGTGAGTGTAGATCGAGGTGTTTAAGATTTCTGCAAGGGTGTGCAAGTTTGTGGGGTGGGGATTGTGGACCTGGAGAGGAGAGGAAGAGAATGTAAGTAGGTTGTGGTCAGAAAGAGGGAGAGGTGAGTTAGAGAGTCTAGATAGGGAGCAGAGGCGGGTGAAGATGAGGTCCAGTGTGTGGCCATCTTTGTGAGTGGCTGCAGAAGACCATTGAGTGAGACCGAAGGAGGAAGTGAGAGATAGAAGCTTAGTGGCAGCTGAGAGGGAAGTGTCAATGGGGATGTTGAAGTCGCCCAAGATGATAGTGGGGATGTCAGTAGAGAGGAAATGAAGTAGCCAGGAGGTGAAGTGGTCAAAGAAGGTGGTGGCTGGTCCTGGGGGTGGTAAATGACAGCCAGTTGGAGGTTAGAGTGGGAGTAGGTGCGCACAAAGTGCACCTCAAAGGAAGGGAGGGTAACAGAGGGTGGTAGTGGGACTGGGGTGAAGGAGCAGTTATCTGACAGGAGAAAACCAATTCCTCCACCATGTTTGCTGCTGGGGCGGATGGTGTGGGACAAGGTGGAATCCACCATACGAAAGTGCAGCAGGGAAGGCTGTCAGAGAGGGTGAGCCAGGTTTCGGTGATGGCGAGGAAGGAAAGTTTGTTTGTAATAAAAAGATCATGGATGTAGGAAAGTTTGTTGCAGACAGAGCGAGTGTTCCATAGAGCTCCTTTTAGTGGGACAGGGGAAGCGGGGGCCAGGTGAATGGGTACAAGCTTAGAGAGGTTATGGAAGGTTGTGATAGAGCGTGGATGGGAGGTAGAAATGACTGTGGGGATGGGGTGAGGAGGGACAGGATTTGGAGAGATATCACCAGCAGTGAGAAGGAGAAGAGAAAGTGTTAGCAGGTGGGAGCAGAAGAGGGCATGAGGTGGCTGTCTGTTTTTGGAGACAGAGGATTGTATGTTGAGGAGCAGTTCTGAGAAGGAGGTGATATGGATGGGGAGGATGGAGGGAAAGATAACCAGTTCCTTACTTGTTGGATTAGGGGGGTTAGCAGAAAGTGAAGGATTTTAGTGGTGAGAGTGAAAACTAACAGAAACATTATTTACACAGAAACATTGTTTACAGTGACTGTATCCAGTTACCTTCAGTTCCCTTCTGGTTCAATTCTGGATTAATTCATATCTCACACTTGTATGATACACACTTATAGGATACACACTGCAGACTAAAGTCTTGGCAGACTTGTGCTATGCAATATATGTGCTACAAAGTGCATTCAGGTGTGAAGCAGAGAGGAGTGGTCTGTGCTCATGCTGGGCAGAGAATTAAGAGTGGACCAGATGCATATGATCAAGCTAAAGTAAACAAGTAAAAAATTATCAACGAATACCATAAGACAAAAAAAGAAAAAGGACATTAAAAATGCAAGTAATGAATCAGGCCCAATATTTTTCACTTAAAAAGGGTTATGTCAGGCAGGCAGAACATAACCCAAATTTTGCATCCTGCTAGACATGTTATACATTTATTTGTGTCTTATTGCCATTACTCGGTTGGCCTATGCCAGTGGCGGTGAACCTATGGCACGTGTGCCAGAGGGGGCACGCAGAGCCCTCCCAGTGGGCACCATCTCCTCAGGGCTAGAAGACGGCGGTGGAGGGGGTCGGCGAGTCACAGGAGGCAGGAGTTGGTTGCTGCGGCTAAAGCCTGTGCCTGCTGCTAAAGAGAAATGAATATTCACTGCACTGGTAGTGAATATTCATTTCTCTTACAGCGCACAGTGTCATCCGCAGCCGCCGGCTTCCAGCAGCTGCCGGGCTATCACGGGTGGCTGCTCATGAAGGTAATGAATATTCAATTCTCTCCACTCCCATAGGAATGGAGAAATGTGAATATTTATTACCTTAATGAGCGGGGACACGTGATCGCTCAGCCTTAGATGCTGCTGGCACCGGAACAAGATGCTGTAAGGGCGCACAGGGAAGGTAAGTAGGATGGTTTTTTAATTAATGCGTTTCCCATGGGGACCATATATACAAGAATAGGGATGAGGAACCATGCAAACCAGGATAGGGATGAGGAACTATACATGAAAGGATGGGGATAAGGAGCCATGCATAACAGGACAGGGATGAGGAGCCATGCAGACAAGGATGGGGATAAGGAGCCATGTATACAAGGTGTGAGGCAGTGACCAGGATCGTTTATGAGGGACGCTATGTTTCCCCCAGAATGTGTACAGAGACCTATTAAAACCATTGGAGTGCATTGCAGTCACACACACACAGCTGCGGCTGCAATGCAGGAATGAAGGTGAGCAATGACCTGGTCAGACTACCTGGCTAAGGCAGACTAGGTAAAGTCCGGCAGGGCCTTCATTCCTTGGAGGAGGTCACAGGAGGCAGTGGGGCGGCATCCTCCCTTCAACCCGGGTTTTCCAGTGGCTTTTTGCCACAGGTCTTTAAAACTCTTGCACTAAGGATTAGTGGAGTTCTATGTTTGACCCTGCTAAGGAGCATAGCAGGAAAGCTACGCAGGATTGCGTCTAGCTGAACCCACACCTGGCGCGGCTCTGCACCTGTCAGGCTCTGTTCGGCCCGGCGCGGCCGTTGTTCCCGGCAACCTTTGTTTATGGACTGATGTTAACTCGGCTGTGTATCGGAGGACTTTTTTCTGTTTAACCCGTGAGTTGCTGAATAAAAGCTGTTTATGTTGGACTTGCTTGGGTCAGTGTCTCAGTTACTGCACGATGTGAACACCGCCACCTTACAGTTGGTGGAGAATGCGGGCACTGTGACTGAGGCATACCCACCGGCAGCTTCATGACCACAATCCGGCCGGCCACTTTTCAGCCTCACCCCGTGAACAAAATGGAAGAGCTGTTAAAAGCAGCTGGTAATTTCACAACAGCAGCAGCTGCAGTCTCAGCGACAACAGCAGGAGCAGTACCTGAGTCTCCAGCGGCAACAGCAGGAGTGAGAGCAACAGCACAATGAGCAACAGCAGCTATTGTACCAGCAGCAACAAAAAACAAACGAACTGCTGCTGCAACAGATTTCTGCTTTGAGGGAGACCTCGACGGTGCCAGCCCCTGAACGTCGCGAGGCCCGAGACAGGGTTCGCTCAGCGTTGAGGAAGATGGGACCGGAGGACGACGTGGAAGCTTTCCTGACAGTTTATGAACGCACAGCGGAGCGGGAAAACCTACCAGCCGGCCAGTGGGCAGAAGTAGTGGCTCCGTTTCTGGTCAGCGATGCACAAAAGGCCTACTTCGATCTCAGTCGGGAGGACGCCCAGGACTACCAGAGGCTCAAAGGTGAGATCCTTGCCCGACTGAGGGCTCAGCGTGTATTTTCATGGGCTTATGTGGAGACACGACCCGCTCGGTCTCAGGCTTATGACCTCCTGCAGCTGGTAAAGAAGTGGCTCCAGCCAGAGACTTTGTCTCCAGCCCAGATGGTGGAGAGGGTGGTGACTGACCGGCTGGTAAGGACTCTGCCGGCTGCTATACAACGTTGGGTGGGGCAAGGCGACCCCGGCACGCTCGACCAGGTAGTCAGTTTGATCGAGCGCTACTCGGCCACTCAGGACTTCATTCGAGACTCCGCCCCCTCTCGGCTGTCACGCCGATCCCTGCCACCCCAGGAATTGGGAAAGGGGTCGCGTCCCTCTGCTGGGGACAGTCAGCACCGTGTCCGTGCTGAAGGGGAACCCCGGAGTGAGAGTGGCAGGAGACCGGTTCCCTCCCAAACTGTCATAAGACCTAACAGTACCTCCACCCTCAGGTGCTGGAGATGTCAGGGCCCGGGACATGTGATTGCTAATTGTCCCCTGACTACGGAACCCATGGACTGCGGATATAGCCGCCGGGTCTCAATGTATGCCCAGTCCGTCTGCACCGCGAGCCTCGACCCCCGGACAGTGAACTCCAACTATGCCAGGTACTGGTTAATGGTATCCTACGGAGGCTCTCCTGGACTCAGGGAGCCTCGTGACTCTGGTACATGGGTCACTGGTGGCAGGCGACAACCCCAGCGGACGGCAGATAGGGGTTGTATGTATCCATGGGGACCTCCGAGAATATCCAACTACGGAGGTAGTTTTGTCTACGCCCTGTGGAGACATAAAACATGTGGTGGGAGTGGTAAAAAATCTTCCCTATGGGTCTGTGTTGGGAAGAGATTTGCCCCTGTTCTGGACTCTGTGGAAAAACAAAATCCACTCTCCCCCGGTAAAATGTATTACTGATGCTGTACCCGACGAACCTGCCGTAGGGGTGTCCCACCTAGGGATAGAGTGTGACCCCGATAGGTGTCCCTTAGAGGTATTGGCAGGAGAGGTTGAGGAGACCCCATCGATTCCCGAGCTGGAAGTGTCCAGGGCCACGTTTGGGACCGCTCAGCTACAGGATCCCACCCTGACTCGGGCACGGGAAAGGGTGCTAGAGGTAAACGGCATAGCCCAACAGCCCAATGCAGCTACGGTATTTCCACGCATGGTAGTCAGTGGTGAGTTGCTCTATAGGATCGATAAGATCAGGGACGTGGTCGTGGAACAGTTGGTAGCACCTCAGTCGTATCGTCGGGTAATTCTAGATTTGGCACACTCACACTTGCTGGGTGGACACTTAGGGGAAAAAAAAACTCTAGAACGTATCTTGCAGCGGTTCTTTTGGCCTGGAGTTTACGCGGAGGTCAAAAGGTACTGCGAATCATGCCCCGAATGTCAGTTGACCTCACCCACTGCAAGTTTCCGTAGTCCATTGGTACCCCTGCCAGTGATAGAGGTACCTTTTGAACGAATTGCAATGGATTTGGTAGGGCCCATTGTAAAATCCGCCCGTGGCCACCAACATATACTGGTGGTCGTTGACTATGCCACCCGGTACCCGAGGCTATACCACTACGCCACACCTCGGCAAAACTTATTGCCCGGGAACTGTTTGCCATGTTCTGTCGCCTGGGACTACCTAAGGAGATCCTGACGGATCAGGGGACCCCCTTTATGTCCAAGGTGACAAGAGAACTGTGCAAACTGCTAAAAATTAAACAATTGCGCACCTCGGTGTACCACCCTCAAACCGACGGGTTAGTAGAACGGTTCAATAGAACCCTCAAGTCAATGTTAAAAAAGGTGGTTTCTAAGGATGGAAGGGATTGGGACATGTTGCTACCCTATTTGATGTTCGCCGTCCGTGAGGTACCCCAGGCTTCCACAGGGTTTTCTCCCTTTGAGTTATTGTACGGCAGACACCCTAGGGGTCTGTTGGACGTAGCCAAAGAGACATGGGAACAAGAGCCGACTCCACATAGAGTATAATTGAACACGTGGCTAGTATGCAGGACCGGATCGCGGCGGTCATGCCCATCGTGAAAGAACATCTGTTAGATGCCCAGGCAACCCAGAGGCGCACATATAATAAAAGAGCCAGAGTCAGGTCTTTTAACAAGGGCGATCAGTATTAGTACTGGTACCCACAGCCGAGAGTAAGCTCATGGCCAAGTGGCAAGGGCCATATGAGATTCGAGAAAAGGTGGGGGAGGTAAATTACCGGGTGTATCAGCCCGGAAGGAGGAAACCTGAGCAGATTTACCATATAAACCTGCTAAAGCCTTGGAAGGATCGAGAGTGTTTTGTTACAGACATACCCCGGGCATTTCACCAGAGAGTCTTACCTTCAGCCAGGGAGCTCCAAGGGGGAGGTCAGGATAAGTGATCCCTTCACTAAACAGCAGCGACGGGAGGCTCGCTCCCTGGTACAACACAATACCGACGTGTTCTCAGAGCTACCCGGTAGAACTACGGCTATCCAACATGACATTGTCACTGAACCTGGGATAAGGGTACGAATGAGACCATACCGGGTGCCCGAAGCCCGGAGGCAAGCCATCACGGCTGAGGTAAAACAAATGCTTCAGTTAGGCGTCATAGAGGAATCAAGGAGTGAGTGGGCTAGCCCCATTGTACTGATTCCAAAACCAGACGGATCATTACGCTTCTGTAACGATTTCCGGAAATTGAATGAAGTGTCGAAGTTCGACCTTTATCCAATGCCCCGGGTGGACGAGCTGATTGAGAGACTGGGGCAGGCCCAGTACTTTACCACGCTCGATCTCACCAAGGGTTACTGGCAGGTACCGCTCACAGATTCAGCGAAGGAAAAAGACCGCCTTCGTAACTCCGGAGGGTCTATATCACTATGTGGTCTTACCTTTTGGGTTACATGGGGCCCCGGCTACATTTCAGAGATTGATGGACATAGTGCTAAAGCCGCATCAGGAGTACGCGTCCGCGTATCTAGATGATATTATCATATTTAGCTCCGACTGGCAAACGCATCTATCACAGGTACAAGCGGTGCTAGATTCTCTCAGAGCCGCGGGGTTAACGGCAAACCCAAAAAATGTGCGATAGGGCTAAGGAAGCCCGATACTTGGAGTATGTGATAGGCCGAGGAGCTATCAAGCCCCAAATCAATAAAATTGAGGCCATAAAAAACTGGCCTAAACCATCGAGTACAAAACAGGGGAAGGCGTTCCTTGGCATCCTTGGGTATTACCGCCGGTTTATACCTAATTTTGCTGGGCGAACGGCGGCCCTGACCGATCTCTTGAAGGGAAAAAAAAACGGTAATGGTTCGGTGGACTCCTCAGGCAGAAGAAGCCTTTCAGTCCATGAAGTTGGCCCTGTGTGGACAGCCGGTCCTCATCAGCCCCAACTTCAATGAAACCTTCATTGTCCAGACAGATGCCTCGGAGGTAGGCCTAGGGGCGGTGTTGTCACAAAAAGTGAATGGCGAAGAGCACCCGGTCACCTACTTGAGTAGAAAACTTGTCCCGGCAGAGAAAAATTATAGCGTGGTAGAGAAGGAGTGTTTGGCTATTAAGTGGGCCTTGGAATCACTACGTTATTATTTACTCGGGCGTCAGTTCCGCTTGGTGACGGACCACTCACCCTTGGTATGGATGAGGAATGCCAAGGAGAGGAATGCGCGAGTCACCAGGTGGTTCCTGTCACTGCAAAATTTCAGTTTCTCTGTAGAACATCGCCCCGGAAAGTTGCAAGCAAATGCGGATGCCCTGTCCCGGGCACCCTGTATGGTGACAGATGTTCAACCCCACAAGATTGAACAGAGGGGGGGAATATGTGAGGCAGTGACCGGGATCGTTTATGAGGGACGCTATGTTTCCCCCAGAATGTGTACAGAGACCTATTAAAACCATTGGAGTGCATTGCAGTCACACACACACAGCTGCGGCTGCAATGCAGGAATGAAGGTGAGCAATGACCTGGTCAGACTACCTGGCCAAGGCAGACTAGGTAAAGTCCGGCAGGGCCTTCATTCCTTGGAGGAGGTCACAGGAGGCAGTGGGGCGGCATCCTCCCTCCAACCCGGGTTTTCCAGTGGCTTTTTGCCACAGGTCTTTAAAACTCCTGCACTAAGGATTAGTGGAGTTCTATGTTTGACCCTGCTAAGGAGCATAGCAGGAAAGCTACGCAGGATTGTGTCTAGCTGAACCCACACCTGGCGCGGCTCTGCACCTGTCAGGCTCTGTTCGGCCCGGCGCGGCCGTTGTTCCCGGCAACCTTTGTTTATGGACTGATGTTAACTCGGCTGTGTATCGGAGGACTTTTTTCTGTTTAACCCGTGAGTTGCTGAATAAAAGCTGTTTATGTTGGACTTGCTTGGGTCACTGTCTCAGTTACTGCACGGTGTGAACACCGCCACCTTACAAAGGATAGGGACGAGGAACCATGCATGCAAGGATAGGGATAAAGAGCCATGCAGACAAGGATGGGGATAACAAGCCATGTATACCAGGATGGGGATAAGGAGCCATGCATACCAAGGATGGGGATAAGGAGCCATGCATACAATGATATGGATGAGGAGCCATGCATACCAGGACAAGGTTTAGGAGCCATGCAGACAAGGATGGGGATAAGGAGCCATGCAGACAAGGATAGGGATGAGGAGCCAGCATACCAGGATAGGGATGAGGAGCCATGCATACCAATGATAGGGATGAGGAGCCATGCATACCAGGACAGGGATGAGGAGCCATGCAGACAAGGATGGGGATAAGAAGCCATGCAGACAAGGATTGGGATAAGGAGCCATGCATACAAGGATAGGGATGAGGAGCCAGCATACCAGGATAGGGATGAGGAGCCATGCATACCAGGACAGGGATGAGGAGCCATGCAGACAAGGATGGGGATAAAGAACCATGCAGACAAGGATGGGGATAAGGAGCCATGCAGACAAGGATGGAGATAAGGAGCCATGCAGACAAGGAGGGGATAAGGAGCCATGCACACCAGGATTAGGATGAAGAACCATGCATACAAGGATAGGGATGAGAAGTCATGCATACCAGGACAGGGATGAGGAGCCATGCAGACAAGGATGGGGATAAGGAGCTATGTAGACAAGGATGGGGATGAGGAGCCATGCAGACAAAGATGGGGATGAGAAACCATGCATACCAGAATAGGGATTAGGGGGCAATGCATACCTGGCTTATACTAGAGTTAATAGGTTTTCCCAGTTTTTCGTGTCAAAATTAGGTGTCTCGGCTTATACTTGGGTTGGCATATACACGAGTATATACAATATTTATTTTTTTATGTGAGGCCATTATACTGTATGGAGCCCTATGTGAGCACATTATACAGTATGAAACACTATGTAGTGTCATTATACAGTATGGAGTATCACGTGGGGCCATTATACAGTATGGAGCAATATGTGAGGCCATTATACAGTATGGAGCAGTATGTGGGGGCATTTTATAGTATGGAGCATCATGTGGGGCCATTATACTGCATGGAGCACTTTGTGGGGCCCATTAGACTTTAGGCAGCACTATTTGGGGGCCATTGCACTGTATGGAGGACTATGTGGAGCCATTATACTTTATGGAGATCTATGTGAAGCCATTGTACTATATGGAGGACTTTATATGCCCATTATACTGTATGGAGGGCTGTGTGGGGATTATAGTTGAAGAATCATACTGTGATGGGGTCACCATTCTTTGTTGGGGGAACTGAGGGAGGGGGTACCACAGGTTCATCATACTGTGCGTGTGGGGGAGTTCACTGTGGGGCATCATACTGTGCTTGGGAGCACTTTTGCTTGCATCATACTTTATCTGTTTTATTCAAGGTTTTCTTATCCTTTGTTATTACACATGTAAATTAGGCCATTGTGCCATATGCTTTTTATGCTGTTACATAACATATTATATTATTCCACTATAATTCCAAAAGTTAATCGATATATTTGATAAGGAAAAAAATCCTCAATTGTAGACATTTCTTTAACAAATATCAAGGTTGGCCTGCAACTTTCTGCAAGCTTTTAACTTTGGCCCTCTGTATATTTCAGTTTGATATCCCTGCCTTAAACGGTTTGTTCTCATCATGATAAAGGGTTACAATTGCAAAGAGGTTGTAAAATCAAACAACTTTGCAATTTTTCTTTTGATTGAAAATCTCCATTCTCAAGAACAGACCTTCACTACAATTGGTGGCTAGTATCTTAGGCTTGGAGTGCAGCGCTTACAAGCTCTTTGATATTGACTCTATAGCACGCTAATGTACGAGTTGTCTTTCTAATCTAAAACCTCAGTATTCAGGGCACTTTGCGAAAAATAAGTGGGTTTTGGATTGCAGTTTGGGCACATGGTCTCTAAAAGGTTCGCCATCACTGGCCTATGCCAATATTTTGTGCCAAAATTCAGGTATTTGTTAAAGACACAAACCCTTTTGTTAAAACCATACCCATTCTCTTAAACCATACCCTTTTCCAGATACTGTCCACTAAGGCTAAAAAAAAATCCAACCTGAGAGATCACGGTTTTGTCAGCCCTGGCGTCATCCACTATTTGTTTATAGTTCCAATTAATGGATCCCTCCTCATCCCGCCCTCTCTCTGTCGGTGTCCCTAAAGGCTCTGTTCTCTGTCCTACTCTTCCTCATCTATACTCTTGGCCTGGGACATCTCATACAGTCCTATGGCTTCCAGTATCATCTGTACCTGAAGACACTCAGCTCTACCTCTCTGGCCCAGGCGTCACCTCTGTACTGTCCACAATCCCAGAGTGTCTATCAGCCATATCCTCCTTCTTCTCATCATGAATCTTGAAGCTCAATGTGGACAAAACTTATCATCTTTCCTTCATTTCACTTAACCCCCATTTCACTTAGGTCCGCTATCTTGGAGTAACCCTTGATTTGTTGTATCCTTCAAACTGCACAAAAAAGCCCTCACAACCTCTGGCCGCCTCCAACTTAAAAATATTTCCAGAATCCGTCTATTCTTCAACCCTGAAACTACTAAAATGTCAGTGCATGCCCTCATCATCTCCTGAATCAACGACTGCAAAACCCTCCTCTGTGGCCTTCCTGTTAAGAGTCTCGCACCTCTCCAGTCCGTCCTTAACTCTACTCAGTTCAAACTACTAACAATGACTTACAAGGCCGTCCATAATTGGTCTCTTCCTTATATCGCCAAACTAATCTCCCGATATCTTTCCAGACATAATCTGTGGTCCTCACAAGACCTTCTTTTCTTCTTCATATTCGTAAATTCCTCACCCAATCGCCTCCCAGGCTTCTTCCAAGCTTCCCTCATCCTCTGGAATTCTGTGCCCCAACACGTCCAATTATCCACCACACTCGGAACTTTAAGACGGAACTTAAAAACCCATCTCTTCAAGAAAGCTTACAGCCTTCAATGACCACGCTGCCACCTCAACACCACCGAAGTTGCTGGAACCCACCGACCTTCTGTCTCCTTCCCCATTACCCCGTAGACTCTAAGCCCATGAGAGCAGGACTCTCCCTCCCCGTACCCATCTGACATTGTTATTTTGTTCATTGTAATTTATATATGTATTTTGTATATAACCTCTTCATTATTAAAAATAATAATGATGATGTTCAGACAAAATGGTCAAAATCAGTTATTTTGGCCAACATTTTATCTTGTTTGTGGGAAGGTTAAAGTGGTTTTTCAACAGACTAAAATTTTTCTTAAAAAGTTTCAAATTGGCTAACAAAGATAAAATAATTGATAACTCACCCACACAGGTCTTGTTCTAGTGCTCACTTGGCCCTCGCTGTTCTCTATTTCTCAGTCCCAACATCAACAAACTGGAAATAGGCAGAAATGTCTACCAATCTCTAGCTGAGGCGAGTGATCGCTGCGGCCAGTGATGGCTGAACAATCCTATTCAGGCATTTATGATGTGTGAGGACGAGACCAGGAAGAAGCATCCAGCAGGGACCGATGTGTGGGATCCATGATGCTGAGTATTACTTCTTGTATTATCTTTAACTGGTATAAACTCTATAAAGAGGACCTGTCACTATGTCAAAAGTGGCCGGTTTTTGCTCTTCTTGTATTCCCACTGCACTCTTGAGTATTCCATTTCTAGTTTTTTTAAAAAGCCACAATACTACGGTCCAGAGATATGAGCCTTCTTATTTACTGCTAATTTTTATGAGATCTACAAGGGGGTGAGGCTGACAGGATCCTCTGGGGCGTGTCTTTATACTTTTCCTGTGAACCACGCCCCTTTAGTAAAGACCATAAAAATTAGCACTAAACCAAAAGTCCCATATCTCTGGCAACGTATTGCGCATTTACAAAAAAAGAAAAAGAACTGAATTCTCAGGGGAGTAGCGGGAATAATATAGGAGCAAAAATTGTCCGCTTTTTTTTATTGCCCAGTAAAACCCTTTAACAGGAAAAAACATAATTTTCAAAAAAGATTTAAGGTCAATTAGCAACTAACTCTGGGCAAAAGGGTAGCCCATAGCCACCTTTAAATATAGGCAATGTGTACCTTTGTGCATACAGAAAAAAATATGAGAAAAATGGAGCATTGCACAACACCCGATGAAATCAGTGAGTCCTCAGTAAGTATCATGCATGGACAGATTCTAACAAACCATCTAAGGTAGAGGCCCTCTTTCAAATGAAGGTATTTTTTTTCGGGAGAGTCTCAAGTAAAGGGGGCAAAATGAAACATTTTTACCTGCACAAGACCAGAAAGTAAGCTTTCAAAAATCAACATTAGGTATGGTAAATTGTGAATTAGACGCACAGAAGATGAAATCTGGGCTAGCAGACAAGACATATCCGACTTCACAGTGGTAGTTGAGAAGAATGGTCAGAAGGCACGGTGAGGTCGGGCAGAATACACGGCCTGTGGGACAGGTCTGACCACATATCTCCCCCTCAGGATCACAGGACATATGAGGCTGGACCTTTCCCACACGCCCGATATTCTCCAGAAGACCTAAAGGTGCCGGCTGAACCGCAATGGTGGTGTCACTGAAGTGGAAAGTTATGGCGTAACACAAGATTTTGAGATAATGTCTACTGTTTGTGACAAACGATTCTATGTGGTCTAAATCAGTGGTGGCCAAACAGAAGACCATGATCTACCAGTAGACCTCAGAGTAGGGGCAGGTAGACCTCGAAATCAAGATCATATTGTGTTCTCTTTCTAGCTTGGCATTCAACCATCTTGTAGGTTCAATTCATGGGTCTTAGTCAGTGTTATTAGATGCTTTGGGACTCACTTGCTCCCTGATGGCTCACATCAACCCTAGCAAAAGGGGAAAGCAGCAGGGTCATATATCAAGAATTCATGGCAGAGGAGCAGGTTCTATAAACTTCTACTTATCACTGTCATGGGGGCAACTAGGGAGCCTGAAAAAGGGATATCTAAAATGGTGGTCTCCTAGTAGATCACCTAATACCACTAAATAATATCTCGTATTGAAAAAGTTTGGCAGCTTCTGGTCTAGACCTTTGAAGTAGAGAAAGAACTTACATTTCAGAGACTTTAGGAGCCACTTGTGCTTGATCTACTTGGTCTACAAATAGTTAGCGCATAGATTTCGGGAAAGATAATGGATTTTTATCGTTCATGGTTTTTGAATTCAGAATAGAAACGTATATAAGGTGGCTTGAAAAGTTTTTGGTTCTTTGTGAAACCTACTTTAAGACGTGAGGATACATCATACGAGTCTCTTCTGCAGGTGGGAGCAAAGTTCTGATTGTAGCGTAGTTTACATAGATCTACATGAGAGCTGAGAATGCAGAAAATACTATGTGGGCTAGCTTCAAAGTCATGAACCTATTCTGCCGGTAAAAGTTCTGGAGAACATCGGTGCCAAAAGCTCAAAGACGGGAAATGGGGAAAAATGTTTGATTCATCTTTATTTACATGATATATTACGGTGAGGGGTGCGTTTTACCTGGTTGCATGTATTTATGTCCACTCCATTCCTCAGATGGTCCAGCGCTTTGTCCAGGTTTCCAGCCCTGGCGGCTCGCAGGAAGCTGGTCGCTGCATCAGCCTAAAAGGACAGAGTTATTGGTAGCATTATAATTTATTTCATTTCCCTCTTAGTACGGCACCAACGCATTTCGCAGTGCTGTACAACGATTGTGAACATTTACATCAATCTCTGACCTTCCCATTTCTCTGTCCCATACACACTCAACAATTAATGATGGAGTAATGTAAAGTACACAATCTCTGGTTAAAAGGGTCGTCCGCGGAAAACAAATTATTACCTATAAAATAATTCTAAAATACAGCAGAGGTGCAGAAGACAATCTGGGCTGCCCACCGGACCCCTCAGAAACGATTTGTACACGACACATAGCAAGAATTAAGTAATTTTTTCAGGTATGATGGACTGAGGCGTAGAAGTATCAGTGGTGAAAGCCAGGTATAACAGGTACGTGGTATAACAGGGATACCGGACGACAGGTTCCTTTTAGAGAGTATCTGTCACCAGGTCAAAAGTGACCAGTTTTTCCATTTTATTGCTGCTGCTCCCTTGATTATTTTCCTTTTTTTTGTGTGTTAATCCTCCATATGGTTCCAGAGATAGGGGACTTTATATTTAGGACTTCCTTTTATGGTCCTCACCAGGGGGTGTGGCTCATCAGTTAAAGGACACGCCCCAGAGGATCCTTAGTAAGGACCTTATAAATAAAAAAGCCCATATCTTAGAACTGCATGGTGGATTAAGAAAAAAATACTGAGGGGAACAGCAGGAATAAATTAAGAGCAAAAACTGCCCACTTTTCACCTGGTGACAGGTACTCTTTAAGCAACTTAATCTAAAGTCTTCATTAAAAATCTCCTGCCGTTTTGAATACACACCTCATACGGAGCGCTAAATATCTCCATGGTGCCAGTGTAGCCTGATTCTGCATTGCTGTTACTCCCTTATATCAGCCCCCTTACATTCTCCTACTAGTTTAACTTGTAGACTATTCACATGGAGAAACATAGGTCTGCATAAGAGCTGTATACACAAAACAGCAGTGGTTGACATATGATTGGTGCAATCTGTGCAGCCACACAGGGGCCCAAGAGGTCGACGTCCACCTTCAAATCAGCAAGCAGAACAATCACCATCTGTTGGTACATCTATTGGCACAGTTTACATGAGCCCTTCATTGGAGGTACGTGTCTGCAGGATTTCCAAATTTATACCTCTAACAGGAGGTGCTGATATACGCCTCTGCCGAAAAATCCAAAGTTGTTGCCCACCTCTGGAGATTTTTTTTAAGAAATATATACACTTAAATGCATGTATTTGGATATAAAAATCATTTTTGTAATATGGTTTAATTAAAAAATGTAGGAAATTTCGGCTTTTATAGACTCTTTAGTTTCTCTTCACATTTAATTTTGATGTGGTCGGTGGTCATAAATCGGCAGAAAGGAACTCTAAAAAGAGGGATAAAAAGAGTTACGGCATAAACTCTCCCACTGGATCATCAGAATTAGCTCACTGACAGATTTTCAGTTAACTCATTCTGCAGCCAGCAATACACAGTGTAACACAAAGGCTATAAAAAACAATTACGGTACAAAATTTTTTTTAGCCAAAAATACATTGATTTAAAGGGGTAATCTCAAGTTTGTAAGATCTCCTATTCATGCGAATTGAAGAATGTTTTGTAAACGGAGCAATGGTCGATTGACCTTCATTGATATGGACCTCTTCTAAGCCCCTGTCCTCAGGATCGATGCGGATCCCACCAGTCGTGCCTCCAGTGATCGGAAATGAATCCCCTACCCTTTGGTTAAGGGATAACTTCAAAAATGAAGAATAAATAGCCCTTTAAGTATAAAAAAATTACCCCAAAAGGTGAACAAGAGTACAAAGATTAGTACATTTTAATCTAAAACTGGAAAAGTTTTAAGTGACAATTTTTTTGTAATAAAAAAGCTTCTGTTATTGATTTTTTAAAATATATTTACACTAGGTGGCGCTAGAGAAAATGTTAAAATTTTTCTGATCTGATTTGTTAGCGCCTGCAGTATTTAAGAATCCTTCCTGGTTTCTTGGACCTTTTACTACAGAAAGTATCTGACGGCATACCACTAGGCGGTATAATGTTACTACAAACTTATCCGTGACCACAACCAACACAGAACCTCAAATCAAACTGATAAGATTTCCTTGGCCCTCATTTCTGGGAAGAAGCCCAGGTAACATTACACAGTCTTGTAACTTTATTCACTGGTCATTTGGACATTACTTAAACACTTAGTCAACGACTAATACGTATGCGCGACATTTGGCGCTTACCTGTATAGTGCTTATATGCCCGAATGTCTATCTGTACACGTAAAGAAATCCCACAATAAAGCAAGACAGGGTGGATAAAAATCAATGATTTTTTAAAAAAATCAAAAAAATCGATTTTTTTTATTTAAATCGGATTTTTTTCAATAAACTGCTTTTTGAGGAAAATATTTTACCATCCAAAGGTTCTTCCATCATGAGATAAAGCTGAGTTGTTTAACTCAGTAGAATAAAGGCTGTATATGTGTAACATTCACAATGCCATGCTCTTCCAGAGGTTTCTGTAGGATTAGTGGGCAGTTTCTCTCCTATATTATCACAGACGTTCGCTTTACTTACGCAGTTCTCAAAACTGAATTTGACTCCGCAGAGGTCCCAGCCTCTTCTTCACGGCAAAAATGTTACAACATGAACAGAGTTGAGAAAAAGACCTTAATCCTATTGTTCTACAAACCTATATGAATACAGAATCAACCCCTTCAGTGCAAAGTCCAAGAAGTTAGACAATATGTTTCTGATTGTTTGGAGTGGAATAGATCTGCACAACACAAGAAGAATGTGAATCTAAGTGTGAGGAGGAGGAAGGGCAAGCAGACAAGAAAATGAAAGTGAAACTTTGAGCACAATACTGCAGCATAGCCACAGACAGACAAGTCTGGATCTGTTTGTGTGTACGATCTGAGGTTTATTACATTCTTTCCTTATAATGGCAGCAGGCCGTAAAAGAGACCCAGTTTGGGAATATTTTAATGAAGCTCCTTCGCCTATCGGTAAGGCAGGCATGAGTGCAAAATGCAAACGATGCAACAAAGAGATGCAAGGCCTGGTGGTGCGAATGAGGCAACATCATGAGAAGTGCGGTGATGAAGATGACCAAAGAAACACTTCTGAACAGGCAGGATCTTCAGGTTGGTAAACATTTTTATTGAATCCTATTTCTAAAGACTGAACTGTCATGTGTGAGAAAAATTATATTTCTTATTATTGCTGCATGTTACTGTCATTTGGTACAGTTATGAAGAAAAACAAATATTCCTTTTGGGGCAGTGCTGTGTTGTGTACAATAAGCAGAATTGTATAAACAATAAAATAACAGCATTGACTTTTTTTGTTTAGGGGAATTCATGGAATCCGGAAACTATCCACCTCCAAGATCACCATCATCCTGTTCTACAGTTTCAGAGTTATCCATCCAGGATAGTGCTTCATTAGCAGCAGCATCATCATCAGACACCCACAGCCACATATCACCATCACCCAAAAGGAAGAAAAAACCTTTACCTCCTGGAACCACCATAGATAGGTTTGTGATAAGAACTAGCAGATTAGAAAAAGAGTTAATTGATGAAAAATTGCCCAGTTTATTTATGCAACGAACTCTTCTTTCCGTCTGACTGAGAACCACATTTCATTAATATGGTTCAGTCACTGAGACCAGGATACAGTCCACCCAGCAGAGCTGATGTTGCAGGGAAACTGCTGGATCAAGTGTATGACAGAGAAATGGAGCAATGTGCAACAGCTCTGGAGGGTAAAATTGTTAACCTAAGTATTGATGGGTGGAGTAATGTCCACAATGATCCTATTGTATGTGCTTGTATAACAGAAGAAGGTAAAGTCTTCCTTGCACAAACAACTGATACGTCAGGAAATGCACACACAGCAGAATACTTACAAGAAGTGGCAGTAAAAGCTATAACAACATGTGAACAAAAATTCAAATGTCTAGTACGCAGTTTGGTCACTGACAATGCTGCAAACGTATCCAAGATGAGAAGAAATTTAGAAGAGCAGGGAGGGAATACAAAGCTAATAACATATGGTTGCAGTGCTCATTTGCTGCACCTCTTAGCCAAAGACTTAAGTGAAAGTGTTCCAGAAATAAAGGCTAATGTTGTTGAAATTGCTAAATACTTTCGTAATAAATCATTTTGCTGCAGCAGCTCTGAAAAGGATGGGTGGAACCAAGCTAACGCTCCCACAAGATGTTAGATGGAACTCTGTGGTGGACTGTTTTGAGCAGTATATCAAAAACTGGCCTATTCGATGACACTTTGTGAAGAAAATCGAGATAAAATAGATGGCACTGTCACGGCCAAATCCTCAACATTGGGCTTAAGAGAAATGTTGAACATATGCTGAGCTTCCTGAAACCCATCTCTCAAGCTTTAAACAAAATACAGAAAAATAGCTGTTTTATTGCGGATGCTGTTGAAATTTGGAAGAAACCGAGTGAACACTTAAAACAGAACTACACATGGACAGAATTAAATTACAAGCAGTAAACAAACGAATGGGACAAGCACTGACTCCAGCTCATTTTTTGGCAAATATTGTCAATATCCAATATCAGGGTCAAAACCTAAGTGCTGAGAAGAGGAGTTAGCTATGACATGGGTATCCAGCAATCATCCATCTTTAATGCCAACTATAATAAACTTCAGAGCTAAGGGGGAACCATTCAAGAAATATATGTTTGCTGAAGATATTTTAAGGAAGGTCACACCAGTAAACTGGTGGAAGTCACTTAAGCGCTTGGATTTAGAGGACTGTTCAAGTAATGATTTCACTTTTAACAGCAGTAGCTTCTTCTGCAGGCGTTGAAAGAATATTCTCTTCCTTTGGACTCATTCATTCTAAATTGAGGAATCGGTTGGGACCCAATAAAGCAGGAAAGCTTGTTTTTCTTTTCCAGATTATGAATAGGAACAAAGAAGAAGAAGATGATGATGAAGATGACGACGAGTGAGCTACAGAGGACAGCAGGGACAGTAGTATTTAAGTTTTTCATGTGTCGGCTGGGCTGACAGTCTAAGTTTCTTAAAATATATATATATTTTGTTTAGCCAAATTAGTTAACAAACATGATGTTTGTTTAAGCAAATAACTTATGCTGTAATGTTGTTATTGTTTCAGTTGAATAAATCTATTTAAATTGTTATTAAGGTCAGGATTATTTTTCTCCTTCCTAAGTACAACAGAACAGTGGTGTCCAAATATGAATGATTAACCCATTAAACTGGGAGAAAAAAGTAATATAAAAAGTGATTCTAAAAATCTTCATCTACTTGCATGTTAAAGTAGCAAGAACTAGTTTAGGTAGAAACTTTGATTTAAATCACTGATTTAAATCAAGCCTTACTGACTAGTGATTTAAATCGGATTTAAATCGTGATTTAAATCAGTTTGATTTAAATCAAATCCACCCTGAAGCAAGATATGTGTAAAACAGGATCTATGCCATGCATATTTAGTTTTGCTCTGACGCCCTATGATTTATGCTCTTGGGGAACTATCTGAAAAACAGACATGTTCTTAAATGGTACTTCCTATCTTATTAAGTTATCATCTATCCACTGTAGACAGTGAAGAGCTGTACTCGACTATGACCATCAGTCACATAAAAACAAATAGAGCAGAAGTGAGTATCTGCAACCATTATTCATTGAAATGGAATCTGTCAGCAGTTTTGCTATTTAATCTGAGAGCAGCAATGTGTAGGGAAGAGACCCTGATTCCAACGATGTGTTACTTACTGGGCTGTGTTTTGCTGTTTCAATAAAATCAGTGTTTTATCAGCAGGAGATTATGAGTACAGGACTAGATGTCTCGTGCCTCCCAGTCCAACCACTCCCCCATCACTGATTGGCGGCTTTTTGTGTTGAGGGCGGGCTATACACAGCTCAGGAATCAAGCTTTGCTAGATCTGCAGGAGAGAAAACTGAAATTCTATCACAACTGGGGCATCTAGTAAATTAACTGATACATCACTGGAATCAGTGTCTCAAACCCTACATCATGCAGCTGTCAGAAAACATAGAAAATACCTGGTGACAGATTTTCTTTAAACGGAGTACTTCAGAGCCCTGTTCTCGGGATTGTGGAGGTCCCAGCGGTGGGACCCAAAGTGATCTGTAAGGTATTAGCTGTCTTATGACTAGTTCATAACTTACTAAGTTTTGAACAACTCCTTTCACATTTTAATAACCAAAGTGTTTTGTTCCTGAATGACCAGTCATTTTTTAGTGATAGTGGGTAAAAAAAAAAGTAATGGATCCATAGAAGACTATGAGTTCACTGTTTTTTCACCAGTGAGCCAAAACGGCCGAAGAGACAGAAGTTCAGCAAATCTGGGGGTTACACGACTTTGCATTTTTGGTAAACTACCAAACACCTCTAACAAAATCTGCAGGCTTATCTCCTGTGAAAACAAAATAAACGGCCATATTGTGACATTTGCCATTGACGGAGAGTCATGAGGCTTCTATAAATAATAGATTGTCATGCCCATATTGGTGGGATTGGCCAACAATAATCCAAAGTATATAACGAACTGAAAGGGGTTCTCTAAGAATGTAATAAATTGCCCCGTCACATAATTCAAAAGGCATCCCGTACTAGTCACTGTTAGAACGGGCTTCAATCTGAAAAAGGATACCAGCTCCTGACACCTGTGTCTCAACTGACAGAGGAGCTGTATCGTAAACACACATATCTCAGTGAGCTGAGGAGAAGGGCTTTGACATGAGAAGAAATTAATCTTCTACTTGGTTGACTGAGCACAAAGGATTTTTTCTCCAGTCTCAGTCCACTCTGCATGCGCTTTCATGAGATTTATTTTTTCTGACGTCACTGCCCTTCTCATACCGGCTGCTCCTTTATGAGTGCTTATGATACATCTCCTCTGCAAGTTGAGACACAGGTCTCGGGAGCTGTGTTTCTTCAGACTGACTTGTGACTAGGAGTGGCTATAGTATGAATTATGTGACGGGGTTCCATTTTATTACATTCTTGGGAAACCACTTTACACAGGTCCATAGAAACTGGACATAGCACACCTTTTTCATCCCTCCCATTCATAATATGATACTCTTATCAGTAGATAAGAGAAGTGGCACCCAACTTCAACACACCTATACGCTAACACTTGGCCTGCGACCTAACCAGTAGACACCTGGGGCAACCTACTACCACCGCACAATTGTGGAAATAAGGGACCATAATCAGTCAGTGTGTCGACCCGCCACCACAATTGTGGGTTTCCAGGGCAATGGGGTACTCAGAGCCGAGCCCATGGAAGTCTATGGGGTTTGTCACAGGTAGCGGTGGCTCGGTCTGAGGCCCTGGCGGTCTGGCGTATGTTGGGGGGAATATTTACAGGGGATATATAATATACAGTTCGTGACGCCACCTGTAGTCTTCTGGTAATTTATACCAGCGCTGCTGTAGAGCTCTGAGGGGATGGTGAGGCAGCTAGATGTCGGGTCCCTACAGGTAGGACTCTTCCCTCAGGTCGGTAGTTAAAGCAGGATTGTGCAGGCATGCAAGTAAATAACACAGTCTCACACGGTCAGCGTCTTTCCATACCTTTACTTGTAAGATGTTCAGGCAGGTCCCAGGGAGGCTGATCCAAGGAGAATGTATTTCGAGATAGCAGCTGGACAAGTTAGGGGCCTCCTTTACTTTCAACACGATGAGTACAACCAGCCTGAAGTGTAGTTCCCTCTATAACTCCAGCTATTCCATAGCTGTACTGCCCAGTCAGTTTTTGTGGTCGGAGCCTTCCTGTGAGAAAGCTGAATTCCTATCTTGTCCTGCAGAGACTCAAGGTCCTCACTTCCCCTGACCCCAGTTACGTACTGACTATTCGGGGCTGCTTACCGCGACCTAAGGTCCGGTAAGTCTCTGGTTTTCTTACCACTATGCTTGAAGCTAATAGTGATCCTTCGGTCCCCAGTGACCGGTTACAATGTGCAGGACTTCTTCAATCCAAAAGCACTTTTCAAATATTCCTTTCCACTGTGCCTTTCGCCTTGTCCACGCTTGTAGCATAAACACTCACACTTGCAAAAAGTCATATAATCACTCCCTTCTTCTTCCTTCAGAGTTAGTTACCAGACTCTCAGTTATCCACTAGGCAGGAGCACGTCTCTGAACCTTTCACTGTCCTTGGGACAGGAGACTGAAGTATATCTGCACTAAGCTCTTCTTTCTTGTCAATGTCTTCCAGTGAGGTACAGCTCTGACCAGGCTGAGGTGATCTATATCTCGCCCTTACTGGCCTCCACTTGCTGAACTGCTGGTAGAACCAGGCTGGACTGCTTCCTCCCTCCAGGTCCCAGCTAGACTCCACACGTCTGCTCTGTCCGAAGACAGGAAACTGACCACTCTAATCACTCAACAAATCTACACTGACCACTCCCTCACAAGTGACTACACTACCCTAAGGTGTGTCTAGTGTATGTTGAGTGAATGGGTATTGAGCATTAAACTGCTATCTCTCCACACATTCTCCAGGGTACTGCGTGTGCCTAACACCAGGGCTACACATTCCCCCATGGTAAAAGACAGCACTCCCGGGCTGTAAAATACAAAGAGACAGTTTTGTTTATGCATGAAAACATCAACATGAACATTAATTCGTCCCATCCGGGAGGTGAGGATGTCTTGAACGTTGCAAAACAAAAACATTGAATATAGAAAAATACAAAAGTATTAAGGCATCAAAACATTCAATAAATACTCAGTATTCTTGTGAAGGACCCGCACCAAACCTTCAACGTGGGTCCTGGGTGGGCTGCAGGACATCCGAATGCAGACCTCACTCAGTGCCACACCACACGGGTTTTTGTATTCAGAGGTAGTTGTGATGGTTTTATGTAAAACCAAGATAAAGCACCGAAGCGCAACTATATACAAATAAGTTCTGGGCTGGCACAGTCCTCAACCTCAAAGTCCATTGTAAAACGAAGACATATTATATCACATTATAATAATAATAAAGTGCAAAACTTTTTCTGGTTACCCAGCCGGGCATTCTACTGTTAGCAATATATATATACGTTATATACACATTTAACTTGTGCGAAAATTGGCAAACTTCTTAAACTTTTTATAACATTACTTATGGTAGACCCCTATCTGGATCTCACCGGTTTTTCTTTTACTGTTTAATTATTCATTTATTTCAAGTACATTTTCCATCCCGGGGGCTGGAACAATGCGATGGTCCCTAGATCCCATTACTAACAAGTCGTGACCTGTTATTGGGGTTTGAGTTGCCACAGTTCTCGTGCGAACCTCTAGGGGCGCAACGGGTACATTCTCCTTGCGAGACACCGATTGCGTTTCAATCTGAGTCACAGTTAACGATATTGATCGTGTCATGGATTGCGATGGAAACTGGGTCGCATGTTGCGATGTAGATGTTGCTTTCATTTGCGATGAGCCTGCAGGGGGCGATGCTGGGGCACGGCCGGATGCTATTTGAGCTGGAGACGGGGACGCTGCGGTAGTGGTGACGTTACCTGCGTCTGGGACGGGGTCACGGACGATGGTGACGTTAAGGGCATACCATCCCTTCATTCCCCAGTGCCGTGTGTACGTGACAATGTCTCCATTAACTAAGTCCCTCCCGGGATGACCTTGCGGTAGGTGGGATTCTACATCCCTGCGACTAACAAAGACCCCTGGGTAGAGGCCCGGTTCACGGATGAAGCCCCAGCCCTTCCGGAGCTGGAACTCAGTCACACACCCCTGCCGCCGCGGTTCCCTCAGGGTACCTTTCTCTCTCCGGACACTCTCCTTGTCCGCGATCAGCTCTGCATGTTGCCGCTGCCGGTTCCACTGAGCTTCCCGCTCTTCCTCCTGCTGGCGTTTCTGCTTCTCCTCACGACGCTGCCACTCATGTTCCCACTGGGCGGTGTAGGCGACGTCATCCAGGCGCGCCATCTCGTCCCAGTCGACGTCTGGTAACGACGGACAGGACCCCTCCGGTGTCCCTGCCGGGGTTCGATCATCTGCTGCGGCCTCCTGGCCGGGCGGGAGTTCCGAAACTGGCGGTACCTCCTCAACCTCCTTCGCCTCCACCGCTTCACCGGTGGGATCAGGATTGGTACTTTCGGGGGCAGCCTCCGGTTGCTCCTTTGCCTTGGGCAGCAGAAGTTTCGGTAACTCGAATCGTGGGGGGTCGTTGAGGGGAGAGAACACCACGTCCCACAGCCTCCGCTGCTCCTGGGTACGCCGGCGTCTCTCGATCTCTTCAAATCCAGGTTGGTGCTGGACCATCTTTTTCAGGCGTGCATTTTCTTCCTGAATTTCTAGCAACGCTTGCTGCAGGTGCAGGACCACGGATGACTCCGGTGCTGGTGGCAGCTTGGCTGGGGAGCGGGGCCTGCCTTCCTCCGCTTCCCTGCTCGGCTGCACACGTCCTGCTTCCATGATGTTCCAGAAGATTCCTTCTTCTTCCTCCAGAGACGTCCGGTCTCTTCCGTGGAGGCGGGGTTTGCGTCTCCTCCTCCTCGCAGGGAAGGTGAAGAGGAGGCGGACCTCCTTTGCTGTAGGGCAGGATCGCATATTGTAATAGCACTTTGAGAGGGCAGGCATTTTCTTCGCGCCACATGGGGGTACACGCCCACGAAGGTACGCCCACCTTCTTCTCCAGCGCCTGAGGGCGCGAATATGGCGACAAAGATGGCGATTTTTGGCGCCAAAAGTGCAAACAGTCCTTTTTCACAAAAACAATTCCATAGGCACACAGGGCTCGCAATTCTGCGAGTTTCGCATCCTGTTCGTGACGCCAAATTTGTGTCGACCCGCCACCACAATTGTGGGTTTCCAGGGCAATGGGGTACTCAGAGCCGAGCCCATGGAAGTCTATGGGGTTTGTCACAGGTAGCGGTGGCTCGGTCTGAGGCCCTGGCGGTCTGGCGTATGTTGGGGGGAATATTTACAGGGGATATATATATACAGTTCGTGACGCCACCTGTAGTCTTCTGGTAATTTATACCAGCGCTGCTGTAGAGCTCTGAGGGGATGGTGAGGCAGCTAGATGTCGGGTCCCTACAGGTAGGACTCTTCCCTCAGGTCGGTAGTTAAAGCAGGATTGTGCAGGCATGCAAGTAAATAACACAGTCTCACACGGTCAGCGTCTTTCCATACCTTTACTTGTAAGATGTTCAGGCAGGTCCCAGGGAGGCTGATCCAAGGAGAATGTATTTCGAGATAGCAGCTGGACAAGTTAGGGGCCTCCTTTACTTTCAACACGATGAGTACAACCAGCCTGAAGCGTAGTTCCCTCTATTACTCCAGCTATTCCATAGCTGTACTGCCCAGTCAGTTTTGTGGTCGGAGCCTTCCTGTGAGAAAGCTGAATTCCTATCTTGTCCTGCAGAGACTCAAGGTCCTCACTTCCCCTGACCCCAGTTACGTACTGACTATTCGGGGCTGCTTGCCGCGACCTAAGGTCCGGTAAGTCTCTGGTTTTCTTACCACTATGCTTGAAGCTAATAGTGATCCTTCGGTCCCCAGTGACCGGTTACAATGTGCAGGACTTCTTCAATCCAAAAGCACTTTTCAAATATTCCTTTCCACTGTGCCTTTCGCCTTGTCCACGCTTGTAGCATAAACACTCACACTTGCAAAAAGTCATATAATCACTCCCTTCTTCTCTTCCTTCAGAGTTAGTTACCAGACTCTCAGTTATCCACTAGGCAGGAGCACGTCTCTGAACCTTTCACTGTCCTTGGGACAGGAGACTGAAGTATATCTGCACTAAGCTCTTCTTTCTTGTCAATGTCTTCCAGTGAGGTACAGCTCTGACCAGGCTGAGGTGATCTATATCTCGCCCTTACTGGCCTCCACTTGCTGAACTGCTGGTAGAACCAGGCTGGACTGCTTCCTCCCTCCAGGTCCCAGCTAGACTCCACACGTCTGCTCTGTCCGAAGACAGGAAACTGACCACTCTAATCACTCAACAAATCTACACTGACCACTCCCTCACAAGTGACTACACTACCCTAAGGGTGTGTCTAGTGTATGTTGAGTGAATGGGTATTGAGCATTAAACTGCTATCTCTCCACACATTCTCCAGGGTACTGCGTGTGCCTAACACCAGGGCTACACATCAGCACCGGACAAGCCTGAAAATATGCCAGGACTCACCAAACTAGTTTACCCATGGCAATCTCAGCAAAACAGTTTTATGTCTCTAAAAAAGCAAGAATGCAGACATGGGGGCCTCTAGCTAAAGAGAAGCCCACAAATGAGACGTAAATACCTAGACCATGATGGTGGACCATTCTTGCTCCTCATCATATCCAGTTTCAAAATAAAGATTCAGAAGTTCCATGTACACTCAGATCTAGAAAACAGGCCATGATGTGTCATCATTATTGACTTGACTGTCGACTTGAATCAATCTCATCTTCTGCCAACTCAACTTGTACAAGACTAAATTGTTTATTCTTTAATCTCGTCTCCAATCTGACCTAACAGGTGGAATCACGATTATCTTCCTCTCCTGAAGGCTTTTTGAATTGGTTCTTCTATCGCACACCTAAGTTCTAATTTCCCTTATCTTGCATCTAAACTTGTCTTACAAATGATACAAGTAAAATACTATTATTGTGAATCCCTCTGTGGCTTTAAAGTATACGAGTCCAGTCTTTAACCCCTTTACCCCCAAGGGTGGTTTGCACGTTAATGACCGAGCCAATTTTTACAATTCTGACCACTGTCCCTTTATGAGGTCATAACTCTGCAACGCTTCCATGGATCCCAGTGATTCTGATAATGTTTTTTCGTGACATATTGCACTTCATGATAGTGGTAAAAGTTCTTTGATATGACTTGCATTTATTGGTGAAAAAAAAAGAAATTTGGCGAAAATGTTGAAAGTTTCGCAATTTTCCAACTTTAAATTTTTATGCCCTTAAATCACAGAGATATGTCACAAAAAATACTTAATAATTAACATTTCCCAAATGTCTACTTTACATCAGCACAATTTTGGAACCAAAATTTTTTTTGTTAGGAAGTTATAAGGGTTAAAAGTTGACCAGCGATTTCTCATTTTTACATCATTTTTTTTTTTTTTTAGGGACCACCTCACATTTGAAGTCACATTGAGGGGTCTATATGATAGAAAATACCCCAAAGTGAGACCATTCTAAAAATTGCACCCCTGAAGGTGCTCAAAACCACATTGAAGAAGTTTATTAACCCTTCAGGTGCTTCACAGGAATTTTTGGAATGTTTACAAAAGAATGAACATTTAACTTTTTTCATAAAAAAATTACTTCAGATCCAATTTGTTTTATTTTATGAAGGGTAACAGGAGAAATTGGACCACAAAAGTTTTTGCGCAATTTCTCCTGAGTATGCTGATACCCCATATGCGGGGGTATACCACTGTTTGGGTGCATGGCAGAGCTCGGAATGGAAGGAGCGCACTTTTACCTTTTTCAAAGCAAAATTGGCTGGAATTAAGATCGGACGCCATGTCGCGTTTAGAGAGCCCCTGATGTGTCTAAACAGTGGGAACTCCCCACAAGTGACACCATTTTGGAAACTAGACCCCTAAGGAACTTATCTAGATGTGTGGTGAGCACTTTGAACCCCCAAGTGCTTCACAGATGTTTATAATGTAGAGCCGTAAAAATAAAAAATCATATTTTTTCCACAAAAATGCTTTTTCGCCCCAAATTTTTTATTTTCCCAAGTGTAACAGAGGAAATTGGACCCCAAAAGTTATTGTGTAATTTGTCCTGAGTATGCTGATACCCCATATGTTGGGGTAAACCACTGTTTGGGCGCATGGCAGAGTTCAGAAGGGAAGGAGCGCCAGATTTTACTGTTATGGTTTACAGGTGCCATTACCCACTGGGAGAGCCCATGAGGTGCCAAAACTGCAGAATCCCCCATAAGTGACCCCATTTTACGAACTACACCTCTCAATGAATTCATCTAGGGGTGCAGTGATCATATTGACACCATGGGTGTGTCACAGAATTTTATACCATTGGGCAGTGAGCAGGGCCGGCTCCAGGTTTTTATGGGCCCCGGGCGAAAGAGCCTCAGTGGGCCCCTTTAACACAGACCACGATTCATGATGCACAGATACTGCAGAGAAATATGGGTATAGTACAATACCAAACACTTCACTTCTTAAATTACATGAGTGATATCTATTGTAAATTGTACAATAGCTCAGAAACCGCCAAATCCTCACAGAGCACAGTACAGACTGGACAGTACAGTCCTCCATACAATATTATGGGCACCACATAGTCCTCCATACAGTATTATGGGCCAAATATAATGCTCCATAAAGAATATTGGACCCCAAATAATGCTCCATACAGGATACTGGTCCCCATATATTGCTCTGCACAAAATATGGAGCTCTCCTCTGCACTGTGCTGCGTTCTGCGCTGTTACGGCTCAGGAAAGGGTGCTGTGGAAAGAATCCCCATCATCATCCTTGCTTCCTCATTATCATCATCATTGGCTCCCTAACATCATCATCATTGCCTCCCTAACATCATCATCATTGCCTCCCCATCATCATCGCCTCCCCATCATCATCATCATCATCATTTCCTCCCCATCATCATCGCCTCCCCATCATCATCTCCTCCCCATCATCATCATCATCATCATTGTCTCCCCATCATCATCGCCTCCCCATCATCATCATCATTGCCTCCCCATCATCATCATCACTGCCTCCTCCCACCACCATCACACATACAGCACCACAGCACTCTCTCACATACACACATACAAAGCACCGCACTACATACACACGCACAAACACACACATCTCACCTGTCCGGCGTCCGCGCTCTCTCTGCCACAGCCGGCCGCTGAATGATGACGTCATTCAGCGGCGCTGCTGTGAGAGGAAGCGCAGGCACCCCCTGGAGCTCTGAGCTGCGGCAGCGGAGGCACGGGGGGAGGTAAGTATTGCGTCGGCTGCTGCCGGCACCCTGAGCAAAGCGGGGGGGGGGCAGTGGCGGCGCTGGCACCGCTCTCCTCCGCTAACGGGCGCCGGGGTGCCCGACGGCGAGTGGCCCCCCCGCCTGCTCAGGGCCCCGGCACTTGCCCGGGTATGCCGGGTGCTGACGCCAGCCCTGCTCTAGGTCCCCTTATTCCTATACGGCTGCCTTTTCAGCGAATGAGTGTGGATGTGTGGATTCTCTCTATTGAGAACACATGGATGCTCTGATTTGCTGAGCATGCATGTGGGCTCCAGAGAGATTGCTGCCTTCAACAGGATCTGCCCCCTGCACAGTGTATGGGGTTGTGGAGTTCGTGCTACAGCCATACTCTACAAAATTCCACGAGAATCTTGATGTCACTTGTGTTATGCAGAGCCTTCCTTCCAGAAACCCAAAATAAAGGTAGCCATGTTGGCTCGCCACTGTTGCCTTACTTGGTATGATAAACCCGTCCTTTATAAAAGAAAGGAAAAAAAGTGGAAAACGCTCAGTCATCCGTATAATTCATGGACAGGCTCACACTGCCAAAATGACAACAGTTGTTTGCAGCACACCTACCTATGTACAATCAGGGCAAATAGACAAGGGATGTCTATATTAGAGACACTAAAGGGAATCTGTCAGCAGGTCTTTGCTCTTTAATCTGAGAGCAGCTTAATACAGGACACAAGAGTGCCTGATTACAGGGATGTGTCACTTATTAGGCTTCCTGTTGTGGTTTCAATACAATCAGTATTTTATCAGCAGGAGATTATCACTACAGGACTACACCGCATGTGCAAAGCAATCAGGCTAATCTGTGTAACCCCACCCACCACCACTGATTGGCAGTTTGCTGACAATGTACACAGGAATCTGCCAATCAGTGGTGTGGGTGGGGTTATTCACAGCTCAGCATTCAGAGCTCTGCTAGATCTGCAACAGACAAAACAGGGATTCTATCAAAACTATATCAAGCAGACCAGTAAGTGACACATCCCCGAAATCAGGCTTTCTTGACCTATATTATGTACTCTCAGATTATATAGCAAAAACCTGCTGATGGATCAGTAACATGATCTTTCTGTGTCCATAGAATATTATCGACAGCACATCTCCTGCTTTCAAGGGTCAATGGGTTGCCAAGAACGATGATTATTCAGCCGGCTTTAAAAATCATCACATCTGATAAACTAGTATTTTTTTAATCCAAAGGAGGGGAGGCACACTATGAGGGGTGATTGTAAAAAGGAGGCAATGCATGTGAGGGGTCAACATCAAAAGAAAGGGAGGCACACAGGGGGTCATCATGAAATGGAGGGGAATCAGAATAGGGGGGGTCACTATCAAGAGGAGGGGAAGCCCATGGGGGTGGGACTCGGAGCATTATCAAAAGCAGGAGTGGCACAGTGGGGGGTCATTATCAAAATGAAACAACCACGGGTGGGGGGGAGGGTTTGGGGGGTCATTATTAAAAGGAGGGGAGGCACACTGGAGGGCTATTATGATTAGGAGGCACAAATAGGGTAATTAAAAAAGGAACTATAGTGGAGGTCATTAGTAAAAGGATGTAGAGTGGAATATTATTAACACTAGTATTATCAGGAGTCACAACGGGACGTAATAATATTACTACTAATAATAATAATTTGGCTGAAAAACTAAGGGGGTACAGGAGGGCATTAGTATTATAATGAAGCACAGGGAGACATTATTATAGTCTAGTGGCACAACTGGGACATTTGTATCATGTGGGGCACATAAGGAGGGTACTAGTATTGTCCAAGACACAGAGAGGGCTTTGTATTGTGTGGGGCACATGAGGAGGGTTGTAGTATTGTCCAAGACACAGAGAGGGCTTTGTATTGTGTGGGGCACATGAAGAGGGTACTAGTATTGTGCAGGACACAGAGGGGGCTTTGTATTGTGAGGGGCACATAAGGAGGGCACTAGTATTGTGCAGGGCACAGAGGGGGTTTTGTATTGTGTGGGGCACATGAGGAGGGTACTAGTATTGTGCAGGGCACAGAGGGGGCTTTGTATTGTGTGGGGCACATGAGGAGGGTACTAGTATTGTGCAGGGCACTGAGAGGGTGCTGTATTGTGTGGGGCACATAAGGAGGGTACTAGTATTGTGCAGGACGAAAAGGGGGCTTTGTATTGTGTGTGGCACATGAGGAGGGCACTAGTATAGTGCAGGGCACAGAGGGGGCTTTGTATTGTGTGGGGCATATAAGGAGGGTACTAGTATTGTGCAGGGCACAGAGGGGGCTTTGTATTGCGTGGGGCATATAAGGAGGGTACTAGTATTGTCCAGGACGCAGAGGGGGCTTAGTTTTGTGTGTGGCACATAAGGAGGGTACTAGTATTCTCCAGGACGCAGAGGGGGCTTAGTATTGTGTGTGGCACATAAGGAGGGTACTAGTTGCAAATCTTCTGAATGAAGCTTCATAAATTCCAGAATTCACCGATGGATGTAATATGCTGACGTCCATAGATATTTGGGTTTTTTTTCGAGTGGATTGAGATGATCAGTGTGGACTAACTGTTGGATGTTCTGTTGCATTAATAAGAAGGCCACGAATGCTGTTTATACAGTGTATATTTTTATTGAAGAATTTGGACTCTACCATTACATGGTCACTACATGGTGTATTATGGTAGTTTTGGTTAATGGTGAGTATGGCGGCATTATTACTACATTATTATTATGCTGGCAGAATGTGGTTACGGACTGGCAATATTATTTGATTCTTATATCGCAGTATGGATGGTGATATTGGTCTTCGTACAGCCATGTAGGTATTGATCAGTATAGTGGCTTTATTCTGTCATTAAGTGGTGGTATTATTTAAAGGGAATCTGTCGATGGATTCCTGCTGCTTGCCCGAACCACAGGCAGCCAAATAAACTTTTCTCTAAAACGCTCCATTTCAGTAAATATGTACTTAAAAGGTATGGCCGGAGAGTACAGACGGAAATCTGACTAGTCCAATGTTGTCCCTGTCTGGCTTTTCCCAGAGCTGCTGCTGGTGATTGACAGGTGTCTCCCTACGTACACACAAGTGAGAGACCCATCAATCACCAGCAGCAGCGCTGGGAAGAGCCAGACAGGGTCGGCGTCAGACTTGTCCGATTTCCGGCTATGGTCCCTAACGGGATCTTTAAATTTTGTTTTCTATGAAAGTGTTTCAGAGAAAAATATTCCTGGCTGCAATCAGACACTGATTCGTCCTACCCACCATTTGGGCCGCATGAATCAGATGACAGGTTCCCTTTAATCTTATATAGTAGCATTACCGTTGCTATTGGTCTTGCAGTAAATTTTGGTTTTCTCCAGTGTCAGGCAGGGTCTGGCATACAAACACTGATGCAAAATATTGACGTATGCATAAACCCTAAGCAAGTGCCCCCATATAACATAATGACCCCTGACAGCCCCTGATAGAGTATTAATGACCCTTTAAAAAGAAGTATTGCCCCTTAAGTGCCCTATTAACAAGCGATAATACTCGGAGTGCCCTTTATTGTCCTGAATGCCCCTTACAATTAATAATGCTCCGGAGTGCCCCCCTTAGCAGGTAATAACGCCCCCTGTGGATGCTGATACAGGTGAGAGCGGCCTTCATGTAAGCCCCATATCAGAGGTCTGCAGGGCACATGGGCTGAGGACCCCGGCATACAGTGTTCCTGCCACGGTGACATTTGTAGGTCTTGTATGCCCATTTTGTGACCAGGTAGCCCCTGTGTACGCACGTTCGGGGGTAGACGTAGGAGCCTGTATACTGTCCGGGGTCAATGTGAGCAGCTTTGTGTAAGGAGCCTGAGTGTGTTGGTCATGGTCATTGGCTCTATGGGTAGAGGTGTATGGACAATGTGGCGGTATTGTGAGGTGTGAGTCCAGTGTGGCTTAGATTTAGGCCATTCAGGGTCACTGGGCGGGGAGAGGGGCACAGGGCAGTGACATACTGACTAGAAGGGAGGTGGGCTGCATCTCTACATTAAAGAGTGTGCACACTCGCTGCCCCTCACTCTTTCCAGCTTGCTGGGACACAGGACAGCAGGTGCCTAAGTGCATGGCCAAAAATAAACTCCCAGGAGCCCCAAAGTAAAAGAGAATTGTGAACCATTTACCCCCCTGCCTACCCACTCTCACCGTATCCCACCCCCTCACTCCCTCTTTTTACTCACAGGCCGTGCCCGCTGCTTGCCCGCCCGCTCTGCCATTCTGCTGCATACAGACAGTGCCCCTCCCTCCCGTCTCGCACACTGCGTCCCTCCTCCTCCTCACACCGCGCTTCCCCCCCCCCCCCGTCCGCCTTTCTTTCCTCGCTCTCTCCCGTCTTTAAATACCAGGCACCGTGCCCAGAGCTGCACAACCGGGAGCCGATATGGGGTTATTAACCGGGAACCCATTAACCCTTGATTGACAATAACAGGTTGCGTATCAATAAAACCTTCAGAAAATAATTATCAACTAAAAGCTTCCGGGGTCTGTTCCCGAGGGGCTGGGAGTGAAGATGATTGTGCAGAACCAAACGTGTACATGGTGAATATGTATAGGACACTATATACGTTGTAGGACATCTTTATTTCATGTGTATAGTGCCCGAAGGCGAAGCCATGGCCATGAAGATATTGGTCGGTTACAATAAAAGGACAAAAAGAAGGCAGAAAATGGCAATATTGTCAGGGTGGGAATCACTCAGGTGGTTGTATATGTTAGTATGTAGGACAGGTGTATGCTTTGGGTTTTAACTTCCACGTATATACTTATAGAGGTTTCCAGGATTAGGAAAACATGGCAGCTTTCTTCCAAAAAACAGCGCCACACCTGTCCACAGGTTATGTTTGGTATTTCAGCTCATCTCTATTGAAATTAATAGGACTGAGCTGCAATACTACACACGCTGTGATGACAGATGTGGCGCCATTTTTTTGTTGGATAAAGCAGCCATGTTTTTTTTCTTCGACAACCCCTTATAGCAGGGGCGTTATTACGAAAGACAGGACCTCCTAGTAAATAACTGAATGCCCCACCAACCCCGTCAGACTCTCCAGCTGTGCCACCTGCTCTGACACCCAGATCCCTGCTCATCGCCGCTCACAGGCGTGCCCTGCAAAGCTATCCATTGTGACACCCTGTCCTCCACCACTCATCACTGTGGGACTTTCTTCAGAGCCGACCAGTCTGACACTCTGGCACCCTCTGCCCATTGCTATGGGTCCTCCTACAGAGCAGCCCGATTTCACACTCTTCCCCCCACTGCTCCATGTTGTGGACCCTCCTTCAAACCCGCTCATTCTTACACCCTGCTCACCACCACTCATCGCTGTTGGCCCTGCTGCAGAGCAGGCAAATGGCAGGAGGGCCTAGGGGAGATGAGCAGGGGCACAGCAATGCCTATTTGTTAAGGCATAGAGTGGTCGACACTGCCCCCTTCACCACCAGACCGTTGGGTCACAAAGCAGTTGCGTGGTCTGTTGGGACTGGTGGTACGTCACTGCTCTAAAGAGAACCTTTCACCAAATTGTACATGTTTTTTTTATTTTACCTCTATATTGCAGAGATATCAGCAAAGTATTTGTCACCTAATTAATTTTTTGTGGGCGTTACCAAAGAGTTTTCACTGGAGGCGTGTACTTCTTCCCCCTGTATGATGTTGACCAATCATAAGTAGAGGAAATAAGAACATTTAGGGGAAAGAAGAACACACCCCACACTAGTTTAGAACAGGCTTTCACTTATGTGAGACACATAATGACAGACAGTCTGATCTCACTGCACAGCGATTACAAGTTGCTGTGAGTACAGCAGACCTGAGTGTGATTGCTGACAACAGTGAGCTTTCATCTCCCTGGAAGTCTATGTCGGCTGAGGGCAGTACAACTGAGCAGGCAGCATTACTAATGACCTACTTACAGCCAAAGCGAACGGACAATACTCTATACTCCTGCTTCTTGACCTGTCCTCTGCTTTTGACACAGTTGACCACTGCCTTCTACTACAGATTCTTTCCTCCTTTGGCGTCAAGGACCTCGCCCTATCCTGGATCTCCTCATACCTTTCCAACCGCACATTCAGTGTCTCCCACTCCCACACTACCTCCTCGTCCCACCCTCTCCCTGTTGGAGTCCCCCAAGGCTCTGTTCTAGGACCCCTACTCTTCTCAATCTATACACTTGGCCTGGGGCAACTCATAAAGTCCCACGGATTCCAGTACCCACGCTGATGACACTCAGATCTACCTCTCTGGCCCAGACGTCAACTCTCTGCTGTCCAGAATCCCGGAGTGTCTATCAGCCATATCCTCCTTCTTCTCCTCCCGCTTCCTCAAACTCAATGTGGACAAATCTGAACTCATAATCTTTCCCCCATCCCACAGATCTTCCTTACCTGACCTATCTATCACAATTAATGACAATGCGCTTTCCCCCGTACCAGAAGTCCGCTGCCTCGGAGTAACCCTTGACTCTGCCCTGTCCTTCAAACCGCACATCCAAGCTCTTTCTACCTCCTGTCGCCTTCAGCTCAAAAATATTTCAAGAATCCGTTCTTTCTTTACCCTCAATCTACTAAAATGTGCACGCCCTCATCATCTCCCGCCTCAACTACTGCAACACCCTTTTCTCTGGCCTCCATGCTAACACCCTCGCACCCCTCCAGTCCATCCTTAACTCTGCTGCCCGAAAAATTCACCTCTCTCCTCGCTACTCCTCCGCTTCTCCCCTCTGCAAATCTCTTCACTGGCTCCCATTCCCTCAGGGTATCCAGTTCAAATTACTAATACTGACCTACAAGGCCATCTATAACCTGTCTCCTCCATATATCTCTGAACTAATCTCCCGATACCTTCCCTCACGTAATCTCTGATCCTTCCAAGACCTCCTTCTCTCCTCCACACTTATTCGCTCCTCACCCAACCGCCTCCAAGACTTCTCCCGAATATCCCCATCCTCTGGAATTCTTTGCCCCAACACGTCCGACTATCAAACACATTTGGATCCTTCAGACGGAACCTGAAAACCCACTCTTCAGGAAAGCTTACAGCCTGCAATGACCCTGCTACCTCCTCACCACTACCGGAGATATCGCCTCAACCAACACCGGAACTGCTGCAACCCCCCGACCTACTGTCTCCTGCCCTACCATCCTGTAGAATGTAAGCCCGAAAGGGCAGGGTCCTCTCCCCTCTGTATCAGTCTGTCATTGTTAGTTTGTCTACTGTAAGTGATACCTGTAATCTGTATGTAACCCCTTCTCATGTACAGCACCATGGAATCAATGGTGCTATAGAAATAAATAATAATAATAAATAATTAGAGGAGAATTGACAGAAGAAATTCGGCTGTACTTTCCTTCCCTCACTGCCAGGAGATGAAAGCTCAAAAGTGTCAGTAATGACACTTAAGGTACTGCCACACTAAGCTATCCCGCTAGCGATCTCGTTGGCGTTGCATACTAATGAGATCGCTAGCGGGATTGTTTCTATATCGCTAAATGCTGCCGCATTTAGCGATATAGTTAACGACGCTATCGCCGTTAGCGATCTTCTTAACGACTTTAGCGGTACAAAAGTACCGCTAAATCGCTAAGAAAAGGTGCCACACAGCGATAAGATACTTACCCAGCGGGAGCGCCAGCGATGAAATAGGGTCCGGAACGATTCCAGCGACGAGCGAGATCACAGCAGGAAGCTCGTCGCTGGAAGCTGCCGCACTGAACAATATCGCTAACGGGATCGCTAAATAGTGACTTTTTTAGCGATCCCGTTAGCGATATTGTTTAGTGTGGCATACCCTTTAGGTCTGCTATGCTCACAGTATCTTATAATCACTCTGCAGTGAGATCAGATTGTCTGTCATTACATCTCACACAGAAGCCGCCTGTTCTAAGCTAAGGTGGAGGCGTGTTCTTCTTCCCCTAGAGGGTTGCTGCCTGCTTATAATTGGTCAACATCATACAGGGGGAAGATGTACACACCCTCAGTGAAAACTATCTGATAACGCCCACTTGGACTGAATAAATATTACCCCATTAGGTGTAAAATTCTTTGATTTCTAAAATCTCTGCAATGAAGAAGCAAAATAAAAAAACACAAAAACATTTTGTTCTGTTCTGCAGCCACTGGTACATTGTTGGTTCAGTTCAACATGAAAAATGTGGTGAAATGTCCTCATTAAAGCACTGAAACTACTTTTTTTTGGCTGCTTATTTTATCACTCCAATCCCCTAAAGGGGATCCAGCAGTTTTTTTTTCAAGGAAAGAATGGGGTTGTTGGGTGATGTAGCACTGGTACTAAAGCGCATATGTTCATTATCAGCTCAGCAGGCTTGCTTTTTGCACCAGAAAAAGTTAACACATTAGAGGTTAGACGTATAGTGCAGATTCTCCCCAGATGATATCATATATAGGAAACCAAAAATAGCATCACAACTAATGAAAATGACAATACTTATGCAGCATCCCCAGTATACACAGGAAGGGCAGCATGCTATACATGCTCAGTTGTAATACCGCCTTGTGCCAAAAGTTATAGAAACATCAAAGAGCAGGAAAAAATAGGTGGGATTCATTTATAGTAAAACATTAGTGAGTGAATGAGGATGGAAAACCCCAAAAAATGAATAGGTAACACCTGAAACAGTGACAAATTTAGACAGGGTTTCTTTAATATTTGCCCATTGAGTCAAAAGGTTTCATAACATGTAGCAAATTATCACTGATACATAGCTGATCACTGGGGGTTCCATCTTTGGGACTCCCATGATCCTGAGAAAGGCATTCTGCAATGCCCCATCTGAATGGAGCAATGGTGAAACGTGCACTGCTGCTCCATTCATGGTCCAGATTAGTAGGGGCCCCAGTGGTGGTGATACACAGTAGGTGATAACTTGCTTAATATAACACCTTTTAATTGCATACTTACCAGACTTCAGAGATATAACACATATTTTCCAGTTATGTCCTGCCCCTATCATATAAGGACATACCACCAACCTATGACTTTTCATCACAAATATAACATATGGCCTCTTCATACACCCTAAAATGAATGAAGACCACACACCAGACCCTGAAACAAATACAGACCACACACAAGACCCCCAATGTGTATAGATGTAACACTAGACACTCATCTATACTGACCCCACATTAGATCCCCATCTATGTGTAATGTGGCGCGGGGTGGTAGTCGTGGGCAAGGTACTCATCTTCCCCGCCCTGACACAGTGCATGAAAATGGTGTTCCTGGATGGGTATGTGGACTTTGTCTACGGGAGTGCTACGCCCTTGCAGGCTGCATGATGCTGGTGACTTTGGCTGGCCAGGACCAGGTCTTACAAAGGTCAATGATGGAGAAAACCACTTATTAAGGAACTGTGTTTTACTGAACAATAACTTGGTGGGAATTATATACAGCAGATAGCGGGTGCATAACTTCATGAACGTTTCTCTTAATATATGGAACATCTTCATTCACATTTTCTCTATCCTTCCTTACTTAGCCCTCTGTCTTCACCACCACCCATCACTGCACTTCAGGAACTTCCCTCGTTCCCAAACAAGGGTACTACAGTCAGTATGTGAGATTCCTGTACTTCAATACGCGGTTCTGAGTACTTTTCCTCTTTGAGGAGCTAATTGCCCACTATGGCCATTACCCAGCTTCTCTGCCGATCGACGCCTTGGAACTAACGCCCAGGGCACTCTCTTCGTCTCACAATCCCTGCTCTGTTCCGTCTCGTTACCTTCTAGACTTGCAAGCTCGGTATTGCATTGCTAGGTTTTCTGCCCCAGGTCTCGTCTCCAGAGAACCACTCACACATTCTGTCACTTTCTCTTGCCTCTTTCCTGGATCTTGCTATCCGTTCCCTCGGTCTCCACTCACTCCAGGGACACCCACGTCATGCAACTCTACTTACTTATCAGACCATAGGTCTACTCCTGTTACAGGCTGGGCCCTATCTGATTTCTTTACAGAAAACTGTCTCTGTCCCTTCACTTTACTCTCTCCCACTCTGGGCTAGTCCCAATCATTAACCCTAACGCTCCCTACTGTCGGGCAAACTATAACACCGTCACTAAAAACGCATGTCATAATACACATTGCAACCCTTGTGTATTCAAGGGGGAATGTGGGCAGCATGTCCACCTCCTTATATTTGCACACCAGACCACTGACAATACAGACTCCTCCAAATATATAAACACCTGGCCAAACCCGGTAAAATATACAGACTATATACCAGACCACAATCCCCCCACAAAAGCATTGTATCAGTTCATGCAGCTTGCTGTTCTGCAAACATTACAGGACAAAATATGCAGGTTAATTGAACACTTGAATGAGAGATGACTGTTATTTTTGGTAGCTGAGGAGAGCAGGCAAAAACGGCAATACACCAGAGAGGTTGGAATCTACTGGATTGCAGTACCCTGACTAACCATCACAACTAAAGGCAGCCGTGGAGCGATCCTACGTTGGTCCTAGACGCCTCGTCACAGCCTGAGAGGCTAACTACACCTAAAGATAGAAAGAGGAAAGCTATCTGCCCCGGAGCAGATCCCCAAAGAACATAGGAAGCCCCTAAACATGTAATGGCGGTTAGACAAGAGGAAATACAGACACAGACAGAAAATAGTATGAGCAAACGCTGGGCCCAATCTGCCTAGACAGAAAAGGATAGGAAGGATACTTACTGCAATTCCAAAAAACCCTAAAAAAAAGCCAACGCTACTAATTGCAAAAACACCTGAGATCACACACCTCTACCACCTAAATTAGTTCTCTGGTGTAACAAAACTAAAGGGTATGCCACACTGAACAATATCGCTAACGGGATCGCTAAAAAACGTCACTATTTAGCGATCCCGTTAGCGATGTTGTTCAGTGCGGCAGCTGCCAGCGACGAGCTTCCTGCTGTGATCTCGCTCGTCGCTGGAATCGTTCCGGACCCTATTTTCTCGTCGGCGCTCCCGCTGGGTAAGTATATATCGCTAGTGTGGCACCTTTTCTTAGCGATTT
>JARQOD010000004.1:524918020-524959213 GCA_033576555.1 Oophaga sylvatica | reverse complement strand
CTTTTGGGACCCATGTTCTCCAGATCTATGGTGATCCCAGCGGATCCCCCCTCCCAACAATATACATATATATGGTTATGGGGTACCATGTTTAGGTTACCCAAAAGGCCAGAGCTGATTGTTGGGGGTCCCAATGTGCATTTATTTAAAAAAGGGACCTACTATTGTTTGTCTCTGCTCAGACACTTTTTCACATTATATTAATGGTTTAGCGAATTACCAATGCCAGATTAAAGGAATTTGACTACAATACTTATATCTTCAGGTGTAGCATGCCGCTGTCGGACCGTCGGTGAGCTGGGCCAAGTCTGGTAGTAGGAGCGATGGAGAAGCCTGGAGTCAGCAGACGCATCGCCCGCGCTGAGCTTTTTATGGGACGTATAACCATTTCACTTCCATTAGGACAGGAAATGATGCCGGCACTTTCCATACTCCAGATCCTCCCGTCACACATGGTAATGTATCTGTATCTGTATTTCGTAACAATACAAGCAATTTATCATATGTGGGTCATTTTATTTGCATTTTTTATTTTAAAGGGGGGGTTTAGTTGGTAAGTGCCCTGTGCAGCACCTTCCCTGCCCCCCTGCAAACCTGCCCAAATAATCAGCCCCTACAGTGCCAGAGAATAGGACCCATACTGTATGATGCCCAAATAAAAGTGCCATAATGCCTGGCAGGAATAACAATACTATGCAGCATCACCGCCAGCACCATACACTGCAAAAATATACACCCCATATAGTGCTCAAATAATACCAACATACGGTAACTATATAACTGCATAAACTAACACTTTTACAGTTTCTCTTTGCCGTATGTGGTGGGAAAAGTCTCATTTACAAAGTCATAGGCCCTCATTCATCACATAGAGAGTTGTTTTCGACCTTCCTCAGGCTGGATAAATGTTGGTATACTGTTTTTTTCTGCTATATACAGTGTAATGCCTATTTAGTGGGGTCTGTTAGAGGTGTACATCAAGAGCAGACACGCCAGAAACGTGTGTAGCCAGGTAAGCTGCAGAGGGAGACACGGGGAAGAAGTCCCCAGAGACTCTGATTCCAGCAATGTGTCACTTACTAGGCTGTGCAATGCTATATAAAATCAGTGTTTTTATCAGCAGGAGATTATCACTACAGCACTAGGTGTCTCGTGCCTCCTGATTGATTGGCAGCTTTCTGTCTATGCAAAGTTTACACAGGAAGCTGCCAATCAGTGGTGTGGGCGGGGATATACAGAGCTCAGCATTCAGAGCTCTGCTAGATCAACGCATTCAGAGCTCTGCCAGATCAGCAGCAGAGAAAATGGTATCAAAATGACAGAAAGCAGCCCAGTAAGAGACATATCGCTGGAATCAGGGCCTCAGCCCCCACATCATGCTGGTCTCGATTCCATAACAAAAACCTGGTGACAGATTGCCTTTAACACTACAGCAACCACAATACATCTGCGGTTTCTGAAACCGGACGCTGCTTTCTCATCTCCCAATATCACAGGAGGAAAGGTGTAACTGTTCTCAGTTTACTGACTTTTATAAATGTAATTCTTTGTCTTTGGGTTTTCTTTTTTTAAAAGACCTGTTGGGGGGATGGCAGAAACTCTAAGGTCGGGTTCATACAAACGTATAAAAAAAATTGAGAGTTTCCTCCAGAAAACTCAGACTATTTTTTTTCTCACTTATCATCCGTGTACAATACGTTTATTTTACAGCAGCAGCTATTAATCATTTACTGTTTCCTATGTTACAGAATTTCAATGTATCTGTAAAAACCAGATGCTGGACACATGGAATCCTGTTGGGTTTTTTTTTATGCGCACCCATAGACTTGAATGGGTGAGTCTCGTCTGATTTACTGGAGAAACTAGTGCATAGTGTAATATATATGCATGTGAGTAATGTATATACCTGTGTAATGTATATTCATGTGCGTTACGTGTGCACCTGTGTACTATATATATTCATGTGTGTAATATGTAAACGTGTGTGTAATGTGTATACGTGTGTAATATATATCCATGTGTGTAATATACAGTACAGACCAAAAGTTTGGACACACCTTCGCATTTAAAGATTTTTCTGTATTTTCATGACTATGAAAATTGTACATTCACACTGAAGGCATCAAAACTATGAAATAACACATGTGGAATTATATACTTAACAAAAAAGTGTGAAACAGCTGAAAATATGTCTTATATTCTAGGTTCTTCAAAGTAGCCACCTTTTGCTTTGATGACTGCTTTGCACACTCTTGGCATTCTCTTGATGAGCTTCAAGAGGTAGTCACCGGAAATGGTCTTCCAACCACCTTGAAGGAGTTCCCAGAGATACTTAGCACTTGTTGGCCCTTTTGCTTTCACTCTGCGGTCCAGCTCACCCCAAACCATCTCGATTAGGTTCAGGTCTGGTGACTGTGGAGGCCAGGTCATCTGGCGTAGCACCCCAACACTCTCCTCCTTGGTCAAATAGCCCTTACACAGCCTGGAGGTGTGTTTGGGGTCATTGTCCTGTTGAAAAATAAATGATGGTCCAACTAAACGCAAACCGGATGGAATAGCATGCTGCTGCAAGATGCTGTAGTAGCCATGCTGGTTCAGTATGCCTTCAATTTTGAATAAATCCCCAACAGTGTCAGCAGCAAAGCACCCCCACACCATCACACCTCCTCCTCCTCCATGCTTCACGGTGGGAACCAGGCATGTAGAGTCCATCTGTTCACCTTTTCTGTGTCGCACAAAGACATGGTGGTTGGAACCAAAGATCTCAAATTTGGACTCATCAGACCAAAGCACAGATTTCCACTGGTCTAATGTCCATTCCTTGTGTTCTTTAGCCCAAACAAGTCTCTTCTGCTCGTTGCCTGTCCTTAGCAGTGGTTTCCTAGCAGCTATTTTACCATGAAGGCGTGCTGCACAAAGTCTCCTCTTAACAGTTGTTGTAGAGATGTGTCTGCTGCTAGAACTCTGTGTGGCATTGACCTGGTCTCTAATCTGAGCTGCTGTTAACCTGCGATTTCTGAGGCTGGTGACTCGGATAAACTTATCCTCAGAAGCAGAGTGATTCTTGGTCTTCCTTTCCTGGGGCGGTCCTCATGTGAGCCAGTTTCTTTGTAGCGCTTGATGGTTTTTGCAACTGCACTTGGGGACACTTTCAAAGTTTTCCCAATTTTTCGGACTGACTGACCTTCATTTCTTAAAGTAATGATGGCCACTCGTTTTCTTTACTTAGCTGCTTTTTTCTTGCCATAATACAAATTCTAACAAGCTATTCAGTAGACTATCAGCTGTGTATCCACCAGACTTCTGCACAACACAACTGATGGTCCCAACCCCATTTATAAGGCCAGAAATCCCACTTATTAAACCTGACAGGCCACAACTGTGAAGTGAAAACCATTCCCGGTGACTACCTCTTGAAGCTCATCAAGAATGCCAAGAGTGTGCAAAGCAGTCATCAAAGCAAAAGGTGGCTACTTTGAAGAACCTAGAATATAAGACATATTTTCAGTTGTTTCACACTTTTTTGTAAAGTATATAATTCCACATGTGTTAATTCATAGTTTTGATGCCTTCAGTGTGGATGTACAATTTTCATAGTCATGAAAATACAGAAAAATCTTTAAATGAGAAGGTGTGTCCAAACTTTTGGTCTGTACTGTATATGCATGTGTGTAATGTGTATACATGTGTGTAATGTGTATACGTGTGTAATATGTATGCATGTGTGTAATATGTATACATGTGTGTAATGTACATGTGTTGTGACCACGCACCACAATTGTGGGTTACCAGAGCAATGGGGTACTCAGAGCCGAGCCCATGGAAGTCTATGGGTTGTCACAGGTAGCGGTGGCTCGGTCTGTGGCCCTGGCGGTCAGGCGTATGTTGGGGGGGTATATTTACAGGGGAAAGGTATATATACAGTTCGTGACGCCACCTGTAGTTCTCTGATCACTAAGACCAGCGCTGCTGTAGATCTCTGAGGGGATGGTGAGGCAGCTAGATGTCGGGTCCCCTACAGGTGGGACTCTTCCCTCAGGTCGATAGTTTATGGTGGGGTTGTGCAGGGATGCAATTAAATAACTCAGTCTCACACATAGAAGCTTCTTTCCATACCTTTTACTTCAAGTTGTTCAGGCAGGTCCCAGGGAGGCTGTTCGGGGTGGATGAATGCACGTAGCGGTAACAGTTGAGCAGGTTACAGGCCTCCTTCTCTTTCCGAATGATGATGAGTCCAAACTTGCCTGTAGCTAAGTTAACTCTCTAGTTTTCAGCTTTTCCCACTAGCTGTACTGCCCGGCCGGTTTTGTGATAGAGCCTTATAAGTGGTGAACTAAGTACTTTCTTTTGCCGCGCGCCGGACTCAGAAGTCTTGTTCTCCTGACTCGGTTACGTACTGGCACTCTAAGGGCGGCTTTCTGCAACCTAAGGTCCAGTAAGACTCTGGCTTTTCTATCACTATGCCTGGAGCTATAGTGACGCTTCGGTCCCCAGTGACCGGTGACAATGTGCAGGATAATCCGATCCTTAGGGCACTTCTGAATCCTTCCCACTATGCCCTTCGCCCTGCTTCTGCTTTCAATGTAGCACTGAAGCGTGAAGATAGAAAGTCAGTTTTCTTCCTTGGTCTCACTGAGTAACTCTCAGTTTCCTCAAAGTTCAGACTGAGTAAAAGGTAACTCTGACTAGACTCGGGATGATAACTAGTCATCCGTTACTAGACTCCACTTCGTTGAATTGGCAGGAACTAATCTTCTGCTCACCCAGAGCTCTGACAGGAATCCTCACTGTCTAAGAAGAACTAGCCCCGACTGCTCTGTACGATGACAGGAAGCTAGACTGACTGACTCACTGTGCTACACGTCACTCCTCTATACACCCCTGTGGGTGTGTCTGAAGTGTAAGTGAGTGTCACGCTTTAACTGTTACCTTACTGTGCATTCTCCAGATCCTGTGTGCCTTACATACCAGGGCTACACATTCCCCCTTGGTAAAATACAGCACTCCCAGGCTGTGAAATATAAGAAAGACATTTAGTTTTTCATTTAAACAAGTAACATCTTAAACTCTTCCCATCCGGGAGGTACGGATTTCTTGAACGTTGCATTATAACAATAGGCATAGAAAAATACAAAATAGACATTTTCATATAAATAGATGACAATATTCTTGTGAAGGACCCGCACCAAACCTTCAACGTGGGTCCTGGGTGGGCTGCAGGACATCTGAATGCAGACCTCACTCAGTGCCTCACCATACGGGTTTTATGTTCAGAGGTAGGTGTGCTGGTAGAGAATGCACAAAGTGCAACTATATACAAGATCAGTTCTTGGGCTGGCTCAGTCCTCAGCCTCAGAGTCCATCATGAAACATTTTCAAGTAATTTACATATCATAACAATACTTTATACAATTATCCATACTTAGTAAACTAGTTTGCTAGGACTACTTTTGATAACGAATAGGTATCTTCCCTTTCGTTGTACGTTCTGATCTACGTGGAGTAGCTTCAGGTATATTAATCTCTAACCCAACTGTTCTACGTAACGGCAAACTATAGAACTGCCTCAATCTTTCTATGGATCTGGCAAGCGTACTGATGGCTGGGCGGTGTGAGTCAGCTTCACCAGGGTTCCCATAGCATGGGGCGCTGCTTCCGATGATTCTTCCTCTTGAGGTTCCGCAGGTTGGGGTGCTGCTGGAGTAGGTAACTCCTGAACTGGCTCAACTGGCACCATGGGCACAACTGGAGGTAGAACTTCCTCTTGTGGCTGATAAAATTGCAACACCGGAATTATTACAGCATCTCCCAGTCTCGGCCAATCTGCAGGGAAATCTCCCAGATCCGTGTGTATGACCTCTTCTTTTCTTTCTTCTTGATTGATGACAGAGTTCTCTTCACGAAACTTTAAGGGTTCTGGGCACAATTTCAAATGGTCTCTGGACACAGTGGATATTGTTCTTCCTCCGTCCTTACTGATGATACAAACTTTTCTATTGTCATATTTGGAATCTTGTACGACGTAGGGTTCTTGCTCCCACTGGTTATCCAGTTTGTGCATTTTCCTTTTCCTTTTCAATACCACTTCTCCAGGCATCAAAGGCTTGGCAGGAGCATTCCTGTTGTAAATATCTTCCTGTTTTTCCCGTACCTTGTTGAGACTTTCTTCTACACAGACTTGCACTCTTCTGTATTGCTCTTGCCGATTGATGTCCCAGTTTTCAATAGCGTCGTCTGCCTCTGGTTCTACCACTCCAAGTTCTAAATCCATTGGTAGTCTTCCGGGCCTTGCTCTCATAAGATAGGCTGGAGTGCAGTTAGTGGAACTTACAGGTATATGGTTATACAAGTCAACCAAATCAGGTAGTAAGTCCGGCCATCGATTTCTGTCTTCCAACGGTATGGATTTCAACAAATCAAGGACAATGTGGTTCATTTTCTCGCAAAGACCGTTGGTTTGAGGATGGTATGGTGTTGTTCTAATTTTCTTACACCCATACATGTGACAGAATTACTTGAATAGATCAGCTTCGAAAGCAGGTCCTTGATCGGTTATTACTTGCTCCGGATACCCATGCGGTCTGCAGAAGCTTGCTTGAAAGGTTTTTGCTGCCGTCACTGCTGTCTGATCCTTAACTGGTACAACCACCAGAAATCTAGAGTAATGGTCCACCATGGTCAAGGCGTATGAGTATCCAGATCTACTTGGCGACAGTTTGACGTGGTCCAGGGCCACAATCTCCAAGGGACGAGTCGTCCGGATAGGCTGCAGGGGTGCCCTCTGACTACCGTAGTCCTTTCTTCTGAGACCACAGGGTCCACAGTTCCGACACCACCTCTCGATGGAGCTGCGCATCCCTACCCAGTAGAACCGGCACCTCAACAGGGTCTCCAGCTTTCTCCAGCCAAAGTGTCCTGCTTGATCATGGTATGCTTCCAACACCATTTGGACGTCTGCCTTGGGGACCACTATTTGCCAGACCATCTCGTGGGTCCTGGGATTGACGTATCTCCTGCACAACTTTCACGGTATAGGAATAACCTGCTTCTCTCGTTCCACAGGAGCTTTGCTGACATAGGTGCATCTTTTTCCAAGGAGGAACCTTCCTGTCTTAACAACTCCTTGATACGGCTGACCACTGGATCGCTGTCCTGAGTCTCTTTCCAGCTGTGATGGGGTAAAGGATTTAACGTTGCACCATACTGCTTTCTGTAGACTCGATGCTCATGGACTACCCCATTTCGATGGAACGCAGGTAGCTCAATTTCTTCCAGGTCGTCCGATTCTTCCTCCGTGTCAGAGTCATGCGGCATTTGGGACAATGCGTCAGCATTAGCATTCTTTCGGCCTGCCCGGTACTTGATAGTAAACTGGTAATTGGACAACCGAGCCATCCAACGCTGCTCCATGGCGCCCAACTTGGCCGTTTCCAGGTGCGTTAGCGGGTTGTTGTCTGTGTACGCCGTGAACTTGTTGGAGGCCAGATAGTGCTTAAATCTTTCAGTAATGGCCCAGACCAGCGCCAGAAACTCCAGCTTGAAGCTGCTATAATTTTCCGGATTCCTCTCAGTTGGCCTGAGTTTTCTGCTGGCATAAGCGATGACTTTTTCTTGGCCATTCTGCTTCTGACTGAGAACTGCTCCTAAACCTTCATTACTAGCATCGGTGTACAGCAGGAACGGTTGGCTGTAATCAGGATACGTCAAGATCTCATCACCTGTAAGGATCTCTTTCATCTTTTGGAATGCTTCAGCCTGTTCCTTACCCCAATTGAAGGGAGGATTTCTGCTCTTTAGGGATTGGCCTACTAGGAGGTCCTGTAGAGGCGCTGCCTTCTTCGTGTAATCTTTCACGAACCTTCTGTAGTAACCCGTTAGTCCAGGAACTGTCGCACTTCCTTGAGGTTCTTCGGCTCCGGCCACTTCTGGATGGCAGTGACTTTCTCTGGGTCCGGCGCTACTCCTTCCGAACTGACGATGTGCCCCAAATATTGTACCTTCTGTTTGAGTAGATGGCATTTTGAGGGTTTCAACTTCATCCCGTACCTGGACAGGGACTCAAATACTTCTGCCAGGTGCTTCAGATGGTCCTCATATGTCTTGGAGTACACGATGACGTCGTCTAAGTATAGCAGCACGGTTTCAAAATTGAGATGTCCCAGGCAGTTCTCCATCACTCTCTGAAATGTTCCTGGGGCACTGCTGAGCCCAAACGGCATTCTGTCGAACTCACAGAGCCCCATTGGGGTGGTGAAAGCCGTTTTCTCACGATCCTCCTCAGCCACAGCCACTTGCCAGTATCCACTAGTCAGATCAAGGGTAGAAAAGTAGTTAGCCGTTTTTAGAGCAGCTAATGACTCCTCTATACGTGGTAACGGGTATGCATCCTTGTGTGTTATGCGGTTCACCTGCCTGTAATCCACACACATTCTCAAGCTACCATCTTTCTTTCTAACCAGGACTAGAGGTGCTGCCCAGGGACTACAACTATCCCTGATTACTCCGGCTTCTTTCATATCTCGCAACATTTCTTTAGCCTTCTAATAATGGGCTGGGGGTATAGGCCTATACCGCTCTTTGATGGGAGGATGACTGCCTGTAGGGATATGATGTTGTACTCCCTTAATTATCCCAAAATCAAGTGGATTCTTGCTAAATACTTGGGCGTACTCTTACACCACCCGTAATACCCCTTGCTTCTGGTGAGCGGGAGTGGTGTCCGTCCCAACATGGAGCTGCTGACACCATTCCGCCACCTGAGTTGCTGGGTCATTGTCCTCCGCTATTTGACAGGAGTCTAAGGACTCAGCCGGGAGAATAGAATTATTGTCAACAGCATGTAGTTTAGCAATGGTTGCATAACGGGGTAAGTTTACCTCATCATCTCCCCAGTTGAGAAGCCGTACCGGTACTCTTCCATTCACCACTTCCACTACTCCCCTAGCAGTCATAAGTGTAGGTCTATGTTCTGAATGGTGGGGTTCTACTACAGCTTGGTAATTCTGTCCTCTCAGACCTATGGCTGCCCTGCACCAGATTATCATTTCACTCATTGGGGGTATCACAATGGGATTCGAGTCAGTGACCCGTACATTACCAATTTCGCCGTCTGTAAGCTTCGCTTGCTGCTGACACACCAGGGCCCGGATCTCTCTTTGGATTACTCCTTTCTGCCTTGGTCGGGCAATCTCAGCGAGCTGTTGGAGCAAGAACACAACTTCTCCCAAACAATTACTGATAATGTTAGTACCCAAAATTATATTTAAACCGTTCTCCTCATTTACAGTCTTTACTACCAGAAGCCCCTGGTCTTTCAACTCCTCTCTGCCCACTTTCACATCTACACATTTTGTCCCGAGTACTTCTACAGGAAGACCATTAGAAGCATACACGGTAAAGTCAGGGCTCGGGGGTTTAAGACTGTCCATTGACCAGAACTTAGTATATAGGGCATCAGGTATTAGGGTCACCTGAGACCCAGTGTCTAACAATGCCGGAACAGCAATACCATCTAGAATGATAGACAGGTAGGGTCGCCCACCCACATACCTGCGGTTCCAGTCTAGGGGGCCTGACGGGTCTCCTCCTGGGTGTTGGCCCTCAGACCCAGGTTCTGCCCGTTTAAAGGACACTGTGGAGACATATGACCTTTCCGGTTGCATCGGTAACAGGTGATCTCCCGACGAGGAGGGTGTTGATCAGAGGTCGCTCCTGGGGGTGGCGTTGTCCTCCTCCGGGGGGGCGACGTCTTCCTTCTTCTCCGGTTCATCCACGGAACGTCTTCTGGGCAGTCCGCTAATAAGATCTTCCCTTCTTCCTCTTTCCGCAGCTGCAGGGCACTCATCACAGCAGCCAGATTTTTAGTCAGCTGGCGCACCTCTGAGCGCAGACAGTCCAATTCACTAGGGGGTGTCACCTGCGTTTTGGTTTCGGCCACTAGCGAGGAAAAGGGGGTTGCCGCCGGCTCCAGAGTGACTTCACCCTGACGATGTTGGGTTGCCACCTCAGGTTTGCCCAAGGGCCGCAGCCCTTTTATTGCCATGTCCTTTAGGGCATCAAAGGTAGCATCAGGGTGATCTAAAGACCACCAATTCACAGTTCTGCGTTCCGCTTGGGACCTCAGTCCCTGCACAAATTGTTCTTTCAGCATCTTATTTTCATCAATGACACTTATGGTATTAACCTGCTTGAGGGCTCTCAGGGCCCCTTGTAGTCGGCAGGCATAGTCCCTTATGCTGTCACTTGGTTGCTGTGAACAGTTATAGAATGCCATCCGGAGATCTGTTTCGGTGCGATCTTCAAAAATGGCCTGTAACTTTAAGAGGATTGCAGGCACCAACTCCTGATCCGTGGTAGCCCAAGTCTCCACTTCTCTCTCAGCAGCGCCAGTTAGCTGCCCTATTAATACTGCAGCTTTTTGCCTCTCAGACATAGAATACATTTCCAGGACACTGCATATCTTCCGTTTGAATCCTGCTAATGTGCCTGGCTCGCCGCTGTACTGGGGAAGCCATTTCGCCCCAGGCATATATGGAAGCGTTAGTGGCATGAGCGGGACCACCGGACTGAGTGCTGGGCCTGCGCCCCCATCTGGCGCTACAACGCCACGCGGTGCGGAGTCGGGTCCTCCGGCTGGGGCCGCACTGTCGGCCGGTTGTTGCAACATATTAGCGCCCCCTTGGTTAAACGGAGCCTACCGGTTTCAGAAGCTGCTATTTCACAGGCACAGCAGTAGGAACAGGACCTTCGTCGCAGGCGCTCTGATGTCAGAGCGTCCACTTCCTGTCGCAGGACCTGCCGCTGAGTCAGAGCCGGGGGCGTGTCCAAGACTTTGCGCGCTCCGTCAGGTACGCCCACCTTCTTCTCCAGCGCCTCAGGACGCGAATATGGCGGCAAATATGGCGGTATTTGGCGCCAAACAATAGCAACAGTCTTTTTCACCAAAACACTCCACAGGCACACAGGGCTCGCAATTCTGCAAGTTTCGGATCCTGTTCGTGACGCCAAGTTTTGTGTTGTGACCACGCACCACAATTGTGGGTTACCAGAGCAATGGGGTACTCAGAGCCGAGCCCATGGAAGTCTATGGGGTTGTCACAGGTAGCGGTGGCTCGGTCTGTGGCCCTGGCGGTCAGGCGTATGTTGGGGGGGTATATTTACAGGGGAAAGGTATATATACAGTTCGTGACGCCACCTGTAGTTCTCTGATCACTAAGACCAGCGCTGCTGTAGATCTCTGAGGGGATGGTGAGGCAGCTAGATGTCGGGTCCCCTACAGGTGGGACTCTTCCCTCAGGTCGATAGTTATGGTGGGGTTGTGCAGGGATGCAATTAAATAACTCAGTCTCACACATAGAAGCTTCTTTCCATACCTTTCACTTCAAGTTGTTCAGGCAGGTCCCAGGGAGGCTGTTCGGGGTGGATGAATGCACGTAGCGGTAACAGTTGAGCAGGTTACAGGCCTCCTTCTCTTTCCAAATGATGAGTGAGTCCAAACTTGCCTGTAGCTAAGTTAACTCTCTAGTTTTCAGCTTTTCCCACTAGCTGTACTGCCCGGCCGGTTTTGTGATAGAGCCTTATAAGTGGTGAACTAAGTACTTTCTTTTGCCGCGCGCCGGACTCAGAAGTCTTGTTCTCCTGACTCGGTTACGTACTGGCACTCTAAGGGCGGCTTTCTGCAACCTAAGGTCCAGTAAGACTCTGGCTTTTCTATCACTATGCCTGGAGCTATAGTGACGCTTCGGTCCCCAGTGACCGGTGACAATGTGCAGGATAATCCGATCCTTAGGGCACTTCTGAATCCTTCCCACTATGCCCTTCGCCCTGCTTCTGCTTTCAATGTAGCACTGAAGCGTGAAGATAGAAAGTCAGTTTTCTCTCCTTGGTCTCACTGAGTAACTCTCAGTTTCCTCAAAGTTCAGACTGAGTAAAAGGTAACTCTGACTAGACTCGGGATGATAACTAGTCATCCGTTACTAGACTCCACTTCGTTGAATTGGCAGGAACTAATCTTCTGCTCACCCAGAGCTCTGACAGGAATCCTCACTGTCTAAGAAGAACTAGCCCTGACTGCTCTGTACGATGACAGGAAGCTAGACTGACTGACTCACTGTGCTACACGTCACTCCCCTATACACCCTGTGGGTGTGTCTGAAGTGTAAGTGAGTGTCACGCTTTAACTGTTACCTTACTGTGCATTCTCCAGATCCTGTGTGCCTTACATACCAGGGCTACACACATGCATGTGTGTTTTATATGCATATGTGTAATGTGTGTGTAATTGGTATGCATGCAGTTACCCCTTATATCCCAGTCCTATCCCCTTATGTAATATACACTGGGATTACTGAGGATGACGCCGGTGACTTTGCTTCAGCTGTCTCTCTTTCTTTCTCTCTTTTTCTCTCTCTCTTTCTCTCTCTCTCTTTTTTTCTCTCTCTCTTTTTTTCTCTCTCTCTTCTCTTTTTTTCTCTCTCCTCTCTCTTCTCTCTCCCTCTCTCTTTCTTTCTCTCTTTCTTTCTCTCTATCTGCCCATGACATGGAAACAAAAAATGTAGTCACACAGTTTCTGGTATCTCAGCTTCCTAGATTCCAAGATTGTGTCTCGGTTATTTTCTTTCTGTTATATCCAAAAAATCCAAAGCACAGATGTTTTCTTCCAAAAGGTTATCTTTATTATGTCTTAGCAAATACAGAATAAAAAAGCGATGTTACGGCCACAAAATGCCTTTTTAAAGCCATATGCAAAAGGAACACATATTTTGTATATGGCTTGAAAAAGACCCTTTCTGTATATGCTATGGCATAATAAAGTTAACTCTTTGGTGGAGAACATCTGGTTTCTTGGGTTTTTTGGAACTAGCAAGTCGGCAATGTCGCACACTATTTTCTTTCCTGTGTTCCTTGAACCTTTTGTTCATGTACCACACTGATTATAACAGATGATCCCTGTAAGGCTGACCTGTCAGCTCTCATGACTTGTATGTTTTAGTAAAGAATTATGTTCCCCACGATATACCAATTCTGGAAAATCTTTCTTTAGATTTCTACATTGTGCTGTTCCTCTCTTATTCCTCCTGAAAATTCCTGAATACATTGACAATAAATTATTGTTACACAGCCTGACACTGGCAGCCCTGATTGGCTAATGTCATGCTGTGTACTGACACACCCCCGACATTACCCAATCAGTGCTGCCAGTGTCAGGACACGCCTCATTTCTAATTTTTCAGGAGGAATAAAGAAGGAATAGTGCGAAACACAAATTTGTAATGAAAAATGTTCCAAAAATTATATTATTTTATGGAGAATAGAAAAATGTACTAAAACAGAAGTGGTGACAGGTTCCTGTTTAACTACAGTCACAAATGATACGAGCAGAGTCAGGCTTTAGAAAAACAATTTGCCGCCATTATTCATTGCCTTTCCCTTTACGGAATTCCCTCTTGACATTGTTCACTTTCTATTTTGTACTTCACTTTTTACTTTGTAGTTTTAATGTGCTGGAAGGAAAGATTTTGACTGAGTGGTCCTTTATAAAGCCTGGGGGATCCTTTGATCTCTTACTTAAGAGAAATACTGAGCGGGGGAAGCGATGAGAATACTATATACATATCTAAGGAATTACATAGAGAAGCTATCCTGCAAGACCGTCATTCCGCCATGCATGAATTAAACAGCAGACGGCGCGAACGTCCTTATCCCGGTAAGGACAGCGGGCTCATGGGACGGGGGGCGTCGGATATTGCTGAGCGTTATACAGAAGGGGGGATAGATCTTTCTTATTAACCATGATGATAGAGCAAACTTTACAGCAGATCGCATGTGGAGTCAGATTCACACTTAAAAGGGTCATTCAGGATTCGAAAAACATGGCTGCCATTAAATAAAAAGTGCCACCCCTTTCCTTAGGTTGTATGGGGTATTGGAGCTCAGCCCCATTCACAGTGGAGTTGACAATGAATGGAGAGGCGGTATGTGTTATACAAGATGGGGCTCTGATATTTTGGGGGTTTCAGAACTCTATTCTTAGGATCTCTTGGGGTCTGACCGTCAGGATCAGCCAGTTATTACTTGCGATTTTGTGAAACCCCTTTAAATTATATTGGGGAACAGTCATTAAATTTGCCACAAAGAGATAAAATTACAAAATGGCGCAGGCGCATGTGCAATATCTATGTAGAAGCTATTGGCCGCAATCGGATGCCTCTTTTGCAACCATTTTGTTTAATAGGCACCAAAAATATTGCAGGGATTATCCAAGATTTTATAAGGGCCTAAAAATTAACACTAAGTTGTTAATTACCTGCCTGTTTTACCCCGTGTCGGCACAGAGGTCACTGACCGCTCCTACCGGCGATTCAGCTGTTCCAGGCCAACATAGCAGCTTTTCCTCTTATGGACTGCTCTGTTGACAGGGCGCGACTGCCGACGTCATGCTGATTGACAGTCAGCTCCCCGCAGGTGGGCAGCGGGGAGCCAGCTATCAGTCAGCATGTTGTCAGCAGTCACGCTGTCGACAGAGCAGAGTGGAAGAGCAGCCGCTGCTCTATCGATGTGATTGCCCTGTCGATGCGATGTCAGCAGAAGCCGGAAAATTGCCGGTAGGAGCGGTCAGTGGTTGCTCTGTGCTGGCAGAGATCGGCGCCAGGCACAACGCGGAGGTAGGTAGCAACTACCTGCCTGTTAATTCTTAGGCACATAGTAAAAAAGAAATAGTCCTGGATAATTACCCCTTTAAACATATGTCTGTCAGGAAATTCACATGGGTACTAATGATAATAATTGAAAAAAAAACACCTTACTTCTTGACACTTGCCAGCAACAGACAAACATACGTCATGTGCAGTGTCACTGACTACGACCGCACCCGTCTCCTGCTCACATGTGATAAGAGGACTTTTGGTGTCACACAAGTATAGGGTGGATCGTGATGCTTTGCAATAAAAAAAAATAGTGAAAAAAAAACACCCCATAAAAGTTCACTATCAACAAGGTACCCACCGATGGGCAGCGCGGCCAGCCGCCACATAACATATTGCTTCCAATATATCCATGGCAAATGCTTGCCCGGGGGTTGCCGAAGAATAAAGCTTACAGCAAGTGTAAGCAATCAGACGGCCGACTCCTCTGTTGGCATCCGAACCTCCACTGATAAAACTACTAACATGTCTCTATGACTCGTTAAACCCAAGTTCCTACTTGCTTTTTTTTTCTACTAAAATACTGACTATTGCTTTTTTGCTGTTTTTTTCGCTGTTTTCCCCTTTTTATGTGTTTTGGTGCAGATTCTAAGCAGCATTTTTTAGGCTTTTTTTAGTGCGAGGATAAAAAATCAGACACGTTTACCGCCCCATAGAATATCATGGGTACGAATGCGATCTGTAAAAACCAAGGATAGCACTCGTTAGAGAAAATTGGCGGTGTGAACGAGCCCTAAGAGAAAATACATGGACTCCGTAACCGACTTTTCACCCGAATCAGTTGGATTTGATTAGGATATTAAAATAATGTTTCTATTCACTGGCAGCAAGAAAGAGCTGCTGAAAACGCAGCAGAACGTTACAAAAGCTGCAGAACGTTTCATTATATTTACAAATATGGAAAAAAAAAAAGATTTCCCTCTCTCCGCACCAGTGACAACTACATTTTGCAATTATTTATAACGGCTGTAAAACATGGGAAATGCTTCCCGATCCTCCAGGGAGGAGCCGCAGATGGAGTTTATAGTCTGAGTATTTGTCATTGGATGCAGAGTAGCTCATTCATGTGGAGAGGTGGCTTCAAGTTCAGAAGACTTCTACAACTTTCCCACCCAGACCCCAATTATCAAGCTATTTAGCCCTTACTACTACTTCCACTCACCTTAATAAACATTACGGCTCACGGAAGAGTCGTGCTCCACCTTGGAAGGTGCCTTTACCCTCCACTTGTGGACTCTCTTCTGGACCTTCTGAATCCCAGGCGAGAAGAGCTTCGCTATCTCTGACTTCAGCCTCACTATCTGTGAGCCCAGGCGTTGTTGATTCCCTACCCTCCTCCTCCCCTAATTTTGCCTCGCTGCTCATTACTTGAAATACGCCAATCAGCGAACGTGATGAGAAATGACTCGGTTATAGCTGACACACAAGTCATCAGAATGGCATACGTGACCTATATTCGGAAACTGCAGTACTACCAGTACCCAAATACAGCAACCTTTCTTTAAGAGGGGGATCCAGTAAAATGGATCTGTCAACAAATTTCATAGTACATACTGCATGCATTATTAAATAGATCTCTTAGACCGGTGAGGCTGGTGTACTTACTTTCAAAATCCATGTGAAAATGGCTGTGCCACATGGTTTGAGACTTGAACAAATTTTGTTTTCACAAAGTTCTCTGTTTCTGCATGTTTAGATGTTTTTATCGACAAATACATCAAGTTTACAGTGTTTTCCTTTATTTTTCAGGACTTCTGCCCTTTGTCCTGGCAGCTGGATATCAGCTTCTGGGCCATTCTTGTCTCATCAGTACTTGGAGTCTATCACAATTTCTGAGGCTTTGTTGGTTCACCAACATTTTGAGGATTGACCACAGATTCTCAATAGGATCGAGATCTGGGGACTTTCTTGACCATGTGTAGCAGGGTGCGGGGCCGTAGATGCGGGCGAGGCACTCCTCTTCTTTTACGTCCCGGCATGCTACATGAAAGTGTGGGTCCTGGCTGGTTAAGTGGACTTGTGCTGTGAGGGACTTCGGTGGTGTGGGACGGCCAGGACCAAGTGTTTCACAGTTCAATGAGGGAGACTTCCGTTCCAAAACAACTTTGGAACACTTTACTGGGTGGTAACTTGTTAAAAGATTCAAGGGATAACGGGTACAAAGTCTTATGGACAGTTTCTTTACAGTATAAAGCAATTTTCACTCTCAATATCTTTCCTCAGTAGTTTACTCCAGGGTTAATGAGGCACACTGCTTCTCTCTTCTCCACCACAATTAGGGGCGGACACTGACAGCTTGGGACCCCTGTGCAAGAAATGTGTCTGGGCCCCCCTCCCTGCCCAGTATGCTGCTTATGATGAGGGCAATCTGGCAATGGGACCCTGGAACCTCGGGTACGGAGAAACAAGGCACATTGTCCTCATTAGTACTGCCCTGCAAGTGGAGCACCCCCAAGGGCCGTGGGGTACTCGGACCCAAGTCGGACGGTTCTTAAAGGTGAAGTTACAGCAGTGGTGACCCGGTCCGTGGCCCCAGGGCCGGTTTTAGGCAAAGTGGGGACCAAGGCAAAGTTTAAAATGGGGCCCCAAATGTTAACATATTGCACATCGCACAGAAGCATTTTGGTTGTATTTACATGCGCTGAGTTCAGGCCGCTAAATGAGTCTGATCGACAATATTGAAATCGTTCAACACTTGTTTCCCGGCCTTTTTCCACCATCTGAGAAAGAATGATGGGGACAGAACAATCACTAATGGATCACTAATAAATCACCATACAGTATCATGTTATCAGCAGCACATCTACAGTTTACACCGGGCGATGTGCTGCTGAGAACAATGATATTTTTTCCGGCATAAACAATCCAATTACTCGATGAATATGCAGCATTTTGCTTGTTTAGTAAAATACACCCCATAGTCCTCCATATATTATAATGTGCACCACATTCCTCCATATTGTAAAATGCACACCCCATAGTCCTACATATAATATAATATGCCCCATAGTCCTCCATATAGTATAATACACTCCCCATAGTCCTCCATATGGTATAATACACTCCCTATAGTCCTCCATATCGTATAATACACTCCCTGTAGTCCTCCATATAGTAAAATACACTCCTCAGTCCTCTATATAGTATTATACACTTCCCATATTCCTCATATAGCATAATACACTCCTCATAGCCCTCCACATATTAAAATACACTCAGTCCTCCAAATAGTATAATACACTCCTCATAGCCCTTCATATATTAAAATACACTCAGTCTTCTGTATAGTATAATACTATAATACACTCCTCATAGTGCTCCATATAGTATAATGCACTGCCATAGTCATCCATATAGTACAATTCACTTCCCATAGTATAATGTACCCCATAGTTCTTCATATAGTATAATGTATTCCCCATAGTCCTCGATACAGTATAATGCAGCCCACATATAGTATAACGCAGCCACCCCATAGAGCATAATTCAGCCACCCCACAGAGTATAATGCAACCACCCCAGAGTATAATGCAACCACCCCACAGAGTATAATGCAGCCACTCCACAGAATATAATGTAACCCCCATAGAATATAATGCAGCCCCTCCATAGAATATAATGCAGCCCCCTTATATAGTATAATGTAGCCCTCCATAGAATACAATCATGTAGCCCTCCTCATATAGTATAAATACAGCCCCCATAGAATATAATGTAGCCCCCTCATAAAGTATATAATCTAGCCCCCCATAGAATATAATGCAGCCCCCAATAGATTACAATGTAGCCCCCTTATATAGTATAATGTAGCCCCCTCATAGAGTATGATGCAATCACCCCTCATAGAATATAATAAATATAATACAGCCCCCTAGAATATAATGTAGCCCCCCATAGAATATAATACAGCCTACCTCCCCATAGAATATAATGTAGCCCCCCATAGAATATAATACAGCCCACCTCCCCATAGAATATAATGTAGCCCACCATAGCATATAACACAGCCTCCCCATAGAATATAATGTACCCCCATAGTATATAACACAGCCACATAGTATATAACACAGCCTCCCCCATAGACTATAAATGTAAGGTTCTTTGTACATGTTCTTGAAACTCAGTTTTCCGTCAGCCATTTTGCTTTCTGTCTTGCTGCAGCTATCTTGCCCTCAGTCAATATGGAGTTTCCAGCTTTCATGTTCCCACCCTGATTCTCTCCCTCTTGCTTCTTAAGCAGCCACAGCTGAGCAATCAGTGCTTCAGAATCTAGCCTGCAGTGAACCTGTGACCTGACTCCTGGAAGCCTTGGACTATGTACTCCAGCTATTCCTACTGAGGAACTCTGAACACTTGTGGACTCTGGAACCCTGCTCTTTGAAAGATCCACGTTTGCATGGACTTACGGTAACAGAGAAGAAGATCCTGAACCTGTTGTGGAGAGTGATTGCTGAGCTTAAGTTACTCTGGCCTGCTGTGTCTCCTGCTTCTGTATCTGCAAACTGTGTGACTATTTTTGCCACTTGTATGAAGTAATACAAGACCTTCTATATCAAACCTGTGTCTCATGTATTTTCATCGCACCCAAGCACAAGACGCTATATGAACTGTACTACATACATTACAAGATTCTGAAGCCAAAACGTTAGTGTCTGCTGGGTCTGGAAAGGCTGTGTCTGCTGTAACTGTGGATATCAGACGTCCAGTTGTACTTTCTGTGATGACAGTGGTTGTGACTTCTCACAACCATTCCAGGTGAGCAATTCCCTTAAGTTTTTTTTCTGCAGTGTTACCACAGGTAAACACTATTGTTTTTTTTTTTCTCTTCCCTCTTTTGTGTCTGCTGTAACTGTGGATATCAGATGTCCGGTTGAACTTTCTGTGATGATAGTGGTTGTGACTTCTCACAACCATTCCAGGTGAGCAGTTCCCTTAATTTTTTTTCTCTCTGCAGTGTTACCACAGGTAAACACTATTGTTTTTTTTTTCTTTTCTCCTCTCCTTCCAGTACTCCTGTCTTAAAAGATCTGGAAAATGGAGGCCCGCATAAAGGAACTTTGCGGAGTGACTGATAATATCCTTGCAGATTTACAGACTATAAAAACCCGTTTTACAAACCTACAGGACCTCACAAATCACAATTTGCAAGTGTTTGGACAGACTGCCCAGGATTTGCGAGCCAGGATTGAGGTTCTAGAGGAGCGAGTCCAGGCTCCTGCCGTAGCCCCAAGTTCTGGATTCCCAAGTTGCCCCCTTTTCGTTTTGGCGGTGAACGTGAAAAATTCAGGGGATTTATTAACCAATGCAATCTGTTTTTTTCTGCACATGCTTCACAATTTCCCACTGAACGATCTAAAGTGCTTACTATAATTATGTTACTTACCAACAAGGCTTTGATGTGGGCAATCCCTCTGATTGAGACTGAGGATGAATGTTTGGATCATCTTGATGCTTTCATTTCAGCCATGGGGCAGGTGTTTGATGACCCCAATCGAGGTGCAACAGCTGAAGCAGCCATGTTAACTTTGCGCCAAGGTAAGCACTCGGTAGCCGAATATGCCTTGGATTTCAGGAGATGGGCCCTTGATACCACCTGGGACAGTTCCGCCAAAAATCTATTTTTCGAAAGGGGTTGTCTCCACTAATTAAGGATGAACTTGCTCGTGCCGACCCTCCCACTGCGTTAGGTGACTTTATTAACTACTGCATCCGTATTGATGCTCGCCTGACTGAACGCAGGCAAGAGAGATGGTTCGAAAGCAATCGCACTAACCTTTTCCTACCTTCCTCCCCAGCTAAGGAACCTTTGAGTAGGATCACACGGGAACCTGAACCTGAACCCATGCAGGTAGACTCTTTACAAAGACGGGTTAGTGATGCACGCAAGGAACATCGTTTTAAGGAAAATCTATGTTTCTATTGTGGTAAGTCAGGGCACTTCATTATAAACTGCCCCAGCCGTTCTCGTAAGACTACTGCAGCACTCATTCACTGTGAGTGTTGCGAGAGGAGATCTGTCAGGTCCGAGCCTCAGGCTCCAGAGAGATCTGCAGCAACAGATCTTGATTTCTCGGACTTAAACTCCGTTACTTCTGAGGACGATGACTGTGTAAACGCTGCAATTTTTCAAGTTTCCTCAGCGGTGTCCCAGCTGAGTTGTAGGAAAAACAATTCTCATTGCTTCCTTTCCATCAAACTCTGGGTTAACTCAGTCTGGGTGTCTAGCTCTGCTATGATCGACTCAGGGGCAAGTGGGAATTTTATGGATGTCTCCTTTGCTCTGAAACAGGGGATACGTTCAGTGAAGAAGGCTACTCCAGTACAGATGGAAACTGTGGATGGCTCCCTGCTGACCTCTGGACCAGTGGATCAGGAAACGGAGCCTTTGAGGGTCCTTATGGGTAAAGATCATCAAGAGAAACTGTCCTTTATGCTTATCTCTTCTCCCCACTTTCCCATTATTCTAGGGCTACCATGGCTGCAGGCTCAGAACCCTACCATTAACTGGGAGACCAAGGAATTACACTTTCCAGAGAAACAGATGAGTCCAGAAGTTTCAGCTTGCTCTGTTCCTAAAGGAACCATGTCAGTCCCTGAACTACCAGCTGTATACCAGGACTATGTGGATTTATGTGACAAGAAGAACGCTGACCAGCTTCCCCCTCACCGTCCATATGATTGTCCAATTGAATTATTGCCTGGAGCAGAGATACCTTTTGGTAAGATCTACCCCCTGGCGGGGCCTGAGCTAAAGGCTTTAAAGGATTACATAGACGAAAATCTAGCCAAGGGCTTCATACGCCCCTCTTCATCTCCTGCAGGTGCACCCATCTTCTTTGTGAAGAAGAAAGATGGATCTCTGAGACCCTGCGTAGACTATAGGGAACTCAATAAGGTTACTATTAGAAACCGTTATCCATTGCCTTTAATCCCTGAGTTATTGGAGAGAGTGCGGCATGCCAAAATTTTCTCTAAATTGGATCTCCGTGGGGCCTATAACTTGGTCCGTATTAGACCTGGGGATGAATGGAAGACTGCATTCAGGTCACGCTATGGACACTTTGAATATCTAGTTATGCCTTTTGGTCTGAGTACCGCCCAGCCACTTTCCAACACTTGGTGAATGACATCTTCAGGGATCTCCTAGATACATTCGTGGTGATTTATTTGGATGATATTCTAATTTTTTCTAACTCCACAGAGGAACATCATGGACATGTGAGAATGGTCTTGGAACGTCTAAGACAAAACCATCTTTACATCAAACTTGAAAAGTGTGAATTCCATAGGACCGAAATTCAATTTCTGGGGTATGTACTGTCTACACAAGGAATTAGTATGGATGGAAGTAAGACCCAAGCCATCAAGAATTGGCCAAGTCCTAGAAATGTGAAGGAGGTGCAGCGCTTCATCGGATTTGCCAATTTCTATAGACGTTTCATTAGGAATTTCTCTGAGGTAGTGTCACCTATCACCCAACTTACCCGGAAAGAGTCTAGGTTCTCCTGGACTCCCCAAGCCCAGGAAGCATTTTCTCGTCTAAAAGATAAATTTACCACCGCACCTATCTTGGTACATCCCAACCCCGAACTTGCCTTCATAATAGAGGTGGATGCTTCAGATTGTGCCGTTGGAGCTATACTCTCTCAGAGAACAGGTGAGAAGAATGTCTTGCATCCCTGTGCCTTCTTTTCCCAGCAGTTGTCTTCGGCTGAGAGGAACTACGATGTGGCAATAGAGAGTTGTTGGCCATTATTGCCGCCTTCAAAGAATGGAGACACCTTCTTCAGGGAGCTGCACAGCAAATAGTCGTCCTGACAGACCATTGTAACCTTGAATTTATCAGGTCGGCTAAGTGCCTGACTCCTCGCCAGGCTCGCTGGAATCTTTTCTTAAACCAATTTAATTTTGTCATTTCTTATAGACCAGGATCGCGCAATGGAAAGGCTGATGCACTCTCTAGGATTCATTCAGCAGAGACCCGTCCACTTGCTCCTCCTAAGACTATTCTTCCTGACTCTAGATTCCTGGGAGTGATTCATAATCAAGACCTACTTAAGGACATCAAGGAAGCATACCATGCGGATTCCTTGTTGGCACAACCCCCAAGGGACGTAAGTCTTGTCTTTAAGAATGGTGTGTGGATTCTGGGACAACGTCTGTATATTCCTGAAACAGTCAGATTGAGAGTATTGCAACTCATTCACGATTCCAAGATAGCTGGGCATAGAGGAATTCTAAAGACACAGGAATTTCTTTCTCGTTTCTTTTGGTGGCCCACTTGCAGGAAGGATGTTTTAAACTATGTCACTTCATGTGAAGTCTGTGCAAGATGCAAAACACCTCGCTCCTCACCAACTGGTCTGTTACAACCTCTTCCCACCCCGTCCCGCCCGTGGGGATCCATTTCTATGGACTTCATTGTGGAGTTACCAACCTCTCAAGGGAAAAACACCATTCTAGTGGTGGTTGATTGTTTAACAAAGGCAGCTCATTTTATCCCTTGTGTCGGCTTACCCACTGCAAAACAGACATCAGATTTGATGATTAAAGATGTGTTTCGCTTACATGGAGTACCGGATGAGGTTATTTCGGATCGAGGGGTGCAATTCACTTCAAGGTTTTGGCAAAATTTCTGTGCAGCATTGGACATTAAAGTAAACCTTTCTTCTGCTTTTCATCCCCAGACTAATGGACAGACCGAACGAACCAATCAAACTCTGGAGCAGTATCTCCGCTGCTTTATCTGCCACCTACAGGATGATTGGGTGGATCTACTTCCATTGGCTGAGTTCTCTTATAACAACTCTCAGAGCGCCACCACTAAGCAGTCTCCTTTTTACTCCAATCTAGGTTATCATCCTAACATTCTTCCACGATTTCCCATAGAAACGCCTTTACCAGCAGTGGCCGAAAGAATCACGTCTTTACAGAAGAATATGGATCTTCTAAAGGAGAATCTGGAATTGGCTCAGGAAAGGTACAAGAAAGCAGCAGATAAATTTCGTAAACCTGCACCAGTTTTCAAGGTAGGACACCTGGTCTGGCTGTCAACCAGAAATCTTAAGTTAAGGATTCCATCGTCTAAGTTGGGACATAAGTACATTGGACCCTATAAAATCAGTAAAATTATAAGTGCCGTTGCTTGTCGTCTTCAACTGCCTAGAACTATGAGAATCCACCCTGTCTTTCATGTATCCCTACTAAAGGCTGCAACACCCAATACGTTTCCTGGACGTTCTTCTCCTTGCCCTGACCCAGTGCTAGTCGATGGTCAGGAAGAATTTGTGGTGGAAAGAATTCTAGATTCCAGGTTATACAGGAATCAGTTACAATATTTGATTAAATGGCAGGGCTACCCAGTGGAGGACAACTCATGGGAACCAGTCAATAACGTTAATGCTCCTCGTTTGCTCCGCCAGTTTCATCAGAGGTACCCAGACAAGCCTGGTCTGAGGCCATCCGGAGGTTGTCCCTAAGGGGGGAGTAATGTAAGGTTCTTTGTACATGTTCTTGAAACTCAGTTTTCCGTCAGCCATTTTGCTTTCTGTCTTGCTGCAGCTATCTTGCCCTCAGTCAATATGGAGTTTCCAGCTTTCATGTTCCCACCCTGATTCTCTCCCTCTTGCTTCTTAAGCAGCCACAGCTGAGCAATCAGTGCTTCAGAATCTAGCCTGCAGTGAACCTGTGACCTGACTCCTGGAAGCCTTGGACTATGTACTCCAGCTATTCCTACTGAGGAACTCTGAACACTTGTGGACTCTGGAACCCTGCTCTTTGAAAGATCCACGTTTGCATGGACTTACGGTAACAGAGAAGAAGATCCTGAACCTGTTGTGGAGAGTGATTGCTGAGCTTAAGTTACTCTGGCCTGCTGTGTCTCCTGCTTCTGTATCTGCAAACTGTGTGACTATTTTTGCCACTTGTATGAAGTAATACAAGACCTTCTATATCAAACCTGTGTCTCATGTATTTTCATCGCACCCAAGCACAAGACGCTATATGAACTGTACTACATACATTACAATAATGTACCCCCAATAGTATATATCACAGCCCACATAGTATATAACACAGCCCTGTAGCCCACATAGTATATAACACAGCCCAGTAGCCCACATAGTATATAACACAGCCCAGTAGCCCATATAGTATATAACACAGCCTAGTAGCCCACATAGTATATAACACAGCCCAGTAGCCCACATAGTATATAACACAGCCCAGTAGCCCACATACTATATAACACAGCCCAGTAGCCCACTTAGTATATAGCACAGCCCAGTAGCCACATAGTATATAGCACAGCTGAGTATCCCACATAGTATATAGCACAGCTCAGTAGCCCACATAGTATATAACACAGCCCAGTAGCCCACATAATATATAGCACAGCCCAGTAGCCCACATAGTATATAACACAGCCCAGTAGCCCACATAGTATATAACACAGCCCAGTAGCCCACATAGTATATAGCACAGCCCATTAGCTCACATATAACACAGCCCAGTAGCCCACATAGTATATAGAACAGCCCAGTAGCCCACATAGTATATAGCACAGCCCAGTAGCCCACATAGTATATAGCACAGTCCACATCTCCCCTCTCCCCCCCGAGAATGGCTCCACAGTCCAGTACTCGCTGATATTAAAAAAATAAATAAATAAAGATGTTAGCCGACACTGTTTCAGAGTCCGCTGGGGCTGTTGGTGATGCAGCACAGTTGTTACAGCTCTCCACAGGTAGAGGTAGGCCCCAGGGCAGCTGTTTGTTTAAGAGATGATGATGGTGGTTGTAGTGCAAGGCAAGTGACGCAGTAAATGATTCTGAAGACACAGCAGGGTGAAGTCTTTTCAGTTTAGCACAGTTGTTGTTACAATCCCCAGTCGGGGTGCTGTGTCCTCCGGTTAGGTGGTCCAGACAGCTCTCAGGTAAATTGAGGTATATCGTGTCAGAACCCCCTTCAGATGTTTCTTTCCTGGCCATCTCACTGTGCTGGCTCCCTTCTCTCCTGCCCTGCGCCTTCACACACACAGTGTCCTAAGCCAGCAGCCTCGGATCTTGTAAGGCGACGTACTCTAGGTCCCCTTAATCCTATACGGCTGCCTTTTCAGCAAATGAGTATGGATGTGGCTGTAGCACACGCAGATACTGTAGCCTCCGGTTAGCTAGCTGAGTCCTTAGTTTCTCCACTAGACTGGGGTCGGTCCCCTTACTGCGACCTGGTCCCTCCACCCGACTACGGTCAGCGTAGATACAGGCCCCATGGGTGGATTCCTCACTACCCATGCCCCTAGGACACCTTCTTCCTTTCTCTTTCTAGAAACTTCTCTCTTTCTGTCTTTCCTTCAGGAGCTACTCTCTGCTCCTTACTCCTCCTCTGCCTCCAGCAGACTAACTCTCCTCCTCTCTCTCCCTACTTTCTCCGCCCACAACCTCTGCCTAGCTCCTCCCGAGCTCTGGGAGGTCTGGTGTTGAATGTAAGTGTGTGGGTTCTGGGTGATGTCCCCTCCTTACCCGAGAGCGGAGCACCACACCTTTGGCTGAGGTGCAGTACCTCTGTGGCGACTGGACCTCAGGGGCGCCACACAAGCAGGGGCGTACATAGCAATCACAGGACCCCGTAGCAAAAGTTCTATTTGGGCCCCCACACTTCTAAGAAATATATATATATTTATATTTTTTCACTGAGATGGAGATATATATATATATATATTATATATATATTATACTGTGTGTGTATGTGTAATAAATATATATATATATTTCCGTTAGCACTCGGTTCTGCCGGCTCCAGCTCAGTCAGACTTGCAATCAGGTGACAACTAGAGTAGGCTGTCAGTGACTGGAACACTGCAGACATGGCTGACTCTCTAGTTGGCACATGACAGCAAGTGTGCAGAGCGCCTCCTCGTGGTTATGTGATTACTGCTGGAACTGGTCCAACCATGAGTCCAACCATGTATATATTATATTGTATGTCTGGTGTCTGTATCATCTGGTATCTGCTCTATTCATTGTCTATGTAAGTGATGGAAAGAACCGAGTGCAGCGCTCAGCAGCTCTATAGATAATGGAGAGAGCAGAGGCCGTATGCACAACTCTGCTACATCCAGGACGAGACTGCAATAAACCTTGCATACTGGAATTAACCCCAAAGCTCTAGATCACTAGGACCGTGACTTTACGCTGATGTTAAAGGGTCTCACTTCCCCATCAGGAGGACAGCAAGTCTACACATTTTTTACAGGATCATACACTGTCAATCATGCACGCGTCCTGGCAGGTATCTGCAGTCATGACATTATCAGTGCCGCTCTACTCCAGCAATACTTACTTTTGCTCATGCGGAGACCAACACTTTTAACACCTTCACTGCCCCAAACCACCAGGGATACAGATTTTAACCCATCGTAGCCTTCAGCCACCAAGGGTGTAGACATTAACCTTCATTGTGCTACGCCTGGATGCTGTTTAGTACTATTTGTATAGGATGATATGTGGTCCTGTATATCTGACCTCCATATAGCCAATAATTTCAGTGCTGCGGGTTAATATTAATTACGGTAATTGTTGTTCTGTAGAGGAAACAGTGCCCACGTCCCTAATTATCTCACTTGTTGCAGATTTCAGCTTTCAGCAGAGTCATCATCACTCACAGACATAATGGGAAAATAAACTGTTTTACTTGGGACATACAGCAATCATTATCTTCATCATCACAACATGAAGGATTAAAGCAAGAGAACTGACACAAAGAAAACCGGAGAGGTCATACAGTACAGTATGAGCAAACGCTAACAACACAGTCCTGCCAACATAAGCCTGCAGCTGTTGTATCCTCCAATATCACTAGCTACAAAGGATAACTGGGAACATTGCCAGTGATAGAGCTAAAAGGCACATTTGGGCAGTGACTCAAACACACGACCTGCATGTCGCATGTGGCTCCTGAGGCTGCATATTGTAGCTCATAAGCACCAGACCTCCGTAGACAATCACGGCCCCATCCAGTGGGCTCCTTTTCAGATGAATGGCCATAGTTGGATGTGCAAATTGCCTCTTCAAACAAAGAGGACTTGTACTCTATAGCGCCACCTATTGGAAGTAGCGATCCTACAAGTCACAATCAACCCTTTAACGAGTCTTGTAATATGACTTAGGATAAAAGCCAAATCAGAATCTCCATTTGCAGACACGGTGTTTCGGACTGTTGGTCCTCGTCAGTGCAAAGTAGGAGAGATCTGATTTGGTTAGATGAGAGGCTCTGGACTATGGTCTGGGGGGTAAGATTTCTCCTTGTGGAGAGTGACATACCAGCTCTGGCGTGTTGAGGTAAGGAGGCTTATTCGCCGTGCAATGCTCCTCTGGGATGCACATTCAGTTGAAAAGTATTGCGGCTCAGAGACCGGCTCTCTGCTCTGCAATACCAGCAACTGATGTTGCATGTGAACAGTGGCAGAATTAGGGACTACAAGATGGGGACCAGGATGAGGATATTACTACAAGACAGGAACGAGAATGGGGACATTAGTAGAGGATGGGAACAAAATGTAGGAAATTACTACAAGATGAGGACCAGGAGGGAGACATTATTACAAGAAGAGGAACATCATAGAGAACATTACTACAAGATGGGGACATTACTACAAGATGAGGACCAGGACAGAGACATTACTACAACATGTGGACCAGCATGGGGAACATTACTGCAAGATGGAAATAAGATGGGCTACATTATTACAAGATGGGGACATTAAAACAAGATGGGACCAGGATGGGGACAATACTACCAGATGGGAACAAGATGGGGGACATTAATACAAGACGGAGACCAGGATGGAGACCTTACTACAAGATAGGGACTCGGATGGGGGACTTTAGAACAAGATGAGACCAGAATAAGGGGCATTATTACAAGATGGGGACATTACTACAAGATGGGACCAGGATGGGGACAATACTACTAGATGGGAACAAGATGGGGGACATTACTACAAGACGGAGACCAGGATGGAGACCTTACTACAAGATAGGGACTAGGATGGTGAACTTTACAACAAGATGAGACCAGAATAAGGGGCATTATTACAAGTTGGAGACCTGGATGGGGACATTACTACAAGATGGGGACCAGGATGGCTGACATTATTACAGGTAGTGACCAAGATGGGGGACATCATTACGAGATGGAGGCCAGAGTTACAATATGGGTCCAATTGTAAGAAAATATTATTGTATGGGGCTGATTGGGGAACAAAAAAGAAAAAAAAAGAAAAGAAAAATACAGTATTTGTTATCGCCGCATCCGTAAAGACCCAAGCTATAAAACAGTACCATAACTCATATGATGAATGCCATTAAAAAAATAAACACTCCAAAAATATTTTTAAAAAATGATCAAAAAGTCCTTTAGAAAAAAAAATTGTATCACTGAAAACATCATCTCGTCCTGCAAAGAATGCGGCTTGTTAAATTCAACTTATTTCCGTGTGCGGCCCATAAACCCACCAGAGTTTGAGACCCCTGCTCAAAACTAAGAGATGCAGTCTCCGGCCCCATAGCAGCCATATGCCATATTGGCTGCCGCTATGGTATTCACGCTCTTGGGTCTGCTAACACATAACTCACTTCTCTGTAGTGTCCTCTTACTTTGCCTGTACCTGTTGCTCTCGCTGCACCACCATCTGTTGGTCTCCTTGCTTCGGCCATCCTTTGGGAATCGCGGAAGATTTCGGGAATATTTCAAGACGTATAACCCTGAGAGAGATGTCCCTGAATACCACTCGCTCGCAGGATCAATGTCCCGCGCCAGGCTATGCTCCCCAGTAGTATGTCATAGGCTGAACTGTCACCCTGCATTACTCTATGACACGCTACCCTCCAGAAACCCTATATTACTGCTCGTTAACACCCTGAACTATTCCAGATCACCCAGCGTGACCTCCGGCTGCAGGCGCTGATGAACACTATGAAATATCGTAAAAATCCCCTGCACCATACTCACAAGTGTTATGAATTATACGCGGCCCCCAGGGGGGGTTTATACGGTTCATACAGGGTTCATACAGAATCACGCTGCTGCCATATTACCGTACACTATCCCTGGTGCTGGCTTTATTGTGCAGTATCGTCGTCAGTGACTTTGCTTTTTTTTTTTTTCTTACTCGGTCACAGGGAAACCATTTCCTATGTCGCCTCCAGCTCTGCGTTATTTCGTCTCCTATCGCTGACCTGACCTAGAAATATTCTGGATCTAATGAGTCGGCGGGCCTGGGGGGTTTATAAAACCATTACAATCCAAATGTCAATAATTTGCTCGCTTTTTGTCCTGTAGATTGTTGGTGTTCATTTTATTTTATTTTTTTTATATGGTGTTTTGTATGTTTATTGCTTCCCTTGAGTGCAATGTGTTGGTTCTATATGTATAAAAAAGATTATTTACTTTCATAAAAATTCTTTTTTTTTTTGCTTTACGTCATTTACTTTTAAGTGTTACATCTTTTTCGATTTTGATAGCTTGGACTTGTCGATATCACATATGTTTGTTTGTATTTTTTTTATTTCTACATTTTTGCATTGAGAAAAGGGAATGATTAAAACTAGTATATTTTTAAAGGATTTTTATTGCCTTTTTTTTTTTAGTTACCCTATGGCACTTGAATCTGCAATCGATTAATCACTTACACAATATTAAAGACTTGCTTTTATAGTGAAATTAACAGTTTCCTGTATAGCACCTAATTTGATAGGAGTACAATGATGGATTTGACCAGGGCCTTCAGTAGGCCCCCAACTGCCATGGCAACCCACCGGCACCCTGCGACCACGACGCGCGTTAGGCACCATTGGGCAGCCAAACGGATGCCTCACCAGGATCTTACTTAAAGGGGTTGTCCGGTGACAACTTACTGACTGGTGGGGGTCCGACTGATCACCAGAACTGGGGATTTTTATCCCTGATATGGCACTTTTATCCCAGTTACAGAATGGAGCAGCAGGTCCATGCCTCACCACCGCTCTGTTCATTCTTTATAGGACTGCCGGGTAAAGCCGAGCGCAGCGCCCTGCAGCCACATAAGCAATGAATGGAGCGGTGAGGCTGCCGTCCAGTCACTGTATGATGGTATTATTGAGCCATAGTATTGTGGTTATTCAATTCCGTTTTTGTAGTGCTATCCAGTCACTCTATATTATTAGTCGTTGTTGAGCGGTATCATCCAGTCAATATGTTGATGGTTTTATTCAGATACTGCGTGATGGTATTATTTACAAAGTAGTGGGATCATTCAGTATCTGTTCAGCGATATATTACACATTATGGTGACATTATTCAGCCTCAATATGAGGCACTGTATAATGCTATCAGCCAGTCACTGAATAGTGGCATTACATAGTCACTGTATGTTGGTATTACTTAGTCATTGTATAGCGGTATTATTCATGCTTAGTATGGTGACATTATTATTTTTCATCCTGCACAGTGTTGTTATTTTGTCACTGTATGAAGGTATCATTCATTCACTGTATTGTAATATTAATTAGGCAATATTATTCAGACTCAATATTGCTGAATTATTCATCCATGGTATAGTGGTATTATTGAGAAGCAGTAGTAGTAGTTTTCATTCTGCATAGTGGTATTTGTCAGGCTCAGTATGGTGATATTATTCAACTTCAGTATAGAGGTAGTATTATTTTACACCCTACATCAGGGTTCCCCAACTCCAGCCCTCAAGACCCAACAACAGGTCATGTTTTCAGGATTTCCTTTGTATTGCACAGTTGATACCATGCTTCAGTATGGTAGTAGCATTATTTTTCATCCTACATAGCAGTATTATTCAGATTCAGTATGGTATTAGTATTATTTTTCTTCCCACATAGCAGTATAATTCAGCATCAGTATGGTAGTAGTATTATTTCACACCCTATATAGTGGTATTATTCAAACTTAGTATGTTAGTAATATTATTCTATATCCTACATAATAGTATTATTCAGGCTCAGTATGTTGGTATTATTCACCCTCGGTATGGTAGTAATATTATTTTTCATCCTACATAGCGGTATTATTCAGCTTCAGTATGGTAATAGTATTATTTTTCTTCCGATTTAGCAGTGTAATTCAGCATCAGTATGGTAGTAGTATTACTTTTCATCCTGCATAGTGGTATTATTCAGCCTCGATAAGGTAGTAGTATTATTTTACACCCTATATAATGGTATTATTCAGGCTCAGTACGGTAGTAGTATTATTTTATAACCTACATAATGGTATTATTCAGGCTCAGTATGGTAGTAGAATTATTTTACACCCTACATAATTATATTACTCAGGCTCAGTATGTTGGTATTATTTACCCTCAGTATGGTAGTAGTAGTAGTAGTATTTTTCATCTTACATAGTGGTATTATTCAGGCTCAGTATGGTAGTAGTAGTAATTTTCATCTTACATAGTGGTATTATTCACCCTCAGTATGGTAGTAGTAGTAGTAGTATTTTTCATCTTACATAGTGGTATTATTCACCCTCAGTATGGTAGTAGTATTACTTTTCATCCTACATAGTGGTATTATTCAGCCTCGATAAGGTAGTAGTATTATTTTACACCCTACATAATGGTATTATTCAGGCTCAGTATGGTAGTAGTATTATTTTATAACCTATATAATGGTATTATTCAGGCTCAGTATGGTAGTTGTATTATTTTACACCCAATAATGATATTATTCAGGCTCAGTATGGTAGTAGAATTATTTTACACCCTACATAATTATATTACTCAGGCTCAGTATGTTGGTATTATTCACCCTCAGTATGGTAGTAGTAGTATTTTTCATCTTACATAGTGGTATTATTCAGGCTCAGTATGGTAGCAGTTTTATAGATGAAGCACCTATCATCAGATATTACAGGTCCTATTCTTGCTCCAGGTCACAGTGGCTTTGCTTTTCCTGATATAACACGCTTCTTTATTTTTTGTACGGTACTATCATATCTTAACGCGTTAAGTCGTTATCCATGAAATATGCCGTCTCTTCGTTAGATTTACTAGCAGCCGCTACCGTGAGTGTGAACCTTAATTGATTCTTCACCAGGAGATCTGCTATTCATTAGAAAAAGACCTTGGTGGCCGAGAACATAATATCTGGGAGTAGCAGGTCTCGCCCTGTGTACCTGATCTTTCAGTCCGTCTGAACCGCATGTAAATTTACATCTAAGTCATATATAACATACAGTATATTGTTTTGTTTTCTCACCAAGATCTGATTTTGTTTTACCAATATACAGTAGAAGAGTTTTCAGTTTGTGAATTAGTAAATAGGCCATAAATCTGATTTATACAAGACGCACAGAATACGGTGCTCTCAGATTCAGAAAACAGCTGGTACAGTTATGTAAGGAGATGGTCACTTGTAGACCCTGATTATCCAAGGATTGTGTACACAGCTCATTCCATTCATTGGACACCATGCAATGCTTCATTTCCCCTGTGAAGGCGCTGTCCAAAAAATGGAACACGTTTTACGTTCCCTAACATATTATAATGGGTTTCTAGCGGTCTTAACAGCAGGACATCCTACCAGCAGTTTATGTTCGGGGGACATATCTAAGAAAAAGAGATTGTCGAAAGCTGATAACTCTCAGCTTTGCCATGCAACCTCTCGCCAGCACATATCTGAGCATTCTTCATACGGCTGACGATACTTGGGCTGTGTAGTTTTGGACATCTAAGTGAACAAGGGAGTACCCTGACTGCTCACATACAGTCCTAATAAGCAAAATTACTGGCACTGAAGAATGCGCGGGTTTGTTTTTTTATCGCTCCCAGACAAGTGTGTGAATAGCGGCTGTGCCTGTGGTTAATCGGCAGACTGGGATTGTCAGGCCAAGATCACACATGCGACAAAAATGTCCGTCGCTCGCATGTGAAATCCCAGATCTGGCGCCGGCACTCGGGAGTGGAGCAAGCGGCTGTATAGAACTACATGCAGCCGCGCACTCCACTTCCGAGTGCCGGCGCCAGAGCTGGGATTTCACATGCGAGCGACGGACGTTTTCGTCGCATGTGTGATCCCGGCCTCAGGGAGTTTGTCTGTTAGTTGTTGGTGTCAGCCTCTGTGGTGATATGCAAACAAAAGCATACAGCAGCACTCTGTAAGCACTAAGATGTATGCAGACATTGAATACATGAACTCATACTTATATAAATGAAGGTACTTAGTGCATAAATTGACAAGGCATACCTTTCTTTGATGGGGGCCTAACTTAATGTCATGCGTCTCTGAGGCTAAAAGACTACAAATTATAAAGCCAGGTAGAATAAGCACTAATTAAAAACATCCTTAGGCTGATGGAAGGAAGGACTGCTCAGTCAGAAAAGGAGGCAGTCAAAATCAGTAATGCAATTCAAATGTCAATGTTTGCAGACATCTTGGCGCTTACAAAGTGCTGCTGTATGCTTTTGTTTGTATATTATGAAGTCATAGCAGCTTGCACCTGTTCACACTTGTTTCATTCTGTTCAGATGTTCTGGTCAGTCTTTTTTAGTTTTTGTACCCTATGTGGTGAGTTTACTGATGACATTTTTGTGCCTCTAGCTTCATCTCAAACTTCATCATCATACCTTTCAAACCGAACATTTAGTCTCCTACTCCCACACTACCTCCTCATCTCGCCCCCTCTCTATTGGTGTCCCTCATGGCTCTGTCCTAGGACCCTTACTCTTATCCATCTATACCTTTGACCTGGGACAACTCATAAAGTCCTATGACTTCCAGTACCATCTACAGTTGTGCTCAAAAGTTTACATACCCCGGCAAAATTTTTGCTTTCTTGGCCTTTTTTCAGAGAATATGAATGATAACACCAAAACTTTTTCTCCACTCATGGTTAGTGGTTGGGTGAAGCCATTTATTGTCAAACTTCTGTGTTTTCTCTTTTTAAATCATAATGACAACCCAAAACATCCAAATGACCCTGATCAAAAGTGATTTTGGCCTGATAACATGCACAGAAGTTGACACAAATTGGTTTTACTGGCTACTAAAGGTACTGCCACACTAAACAATCCCGCTAGCGATCACAATAACGACGCATACTAATGCGATCGCTAGCGGGATTGTTTCTATATCGCTAAATGCAGCCACATTTAGCGATATAGTTAACGACGCTATCGCCGTTAGCGATCTTCTTAACGACTTTAGCGGTACAAAAGTACCGCTAAATCGCTAAGAAAAGGTGCCACACTAGCGATATATACTTACCCAGCGGGAGCGCCGACGAGAAAATAGGGTCCGGAGCGATTCCAGCGACGAGCGAGATCACAGCAGGAAGCTCGTCGCTGGCAGCTGCCGCACTGAACAACATCGCTAACAGGATCGCTAAATAGTGACGTTTTTTAGCGATCCCGTTAGCGATATTGTTCAGTGTGGCATACCCTTAAAAGTAACATCCTCACCTGTGACCTGTTTGCTTATAATCAGTGTGTGCATAAAAGCTGAGTGAGTTTCTGGGATCTAGACAAACTCTTGCATCTTTCATCCAGCCACTGACGTTTCTGGATTGTATACACTGATTACACTGATGACACTCAGATCTACCTCTCTGGCCCAGACACCACCTCTCTACTGTCCAGAATCCCAAAGTGTCTATCAGCCGCATCTTCCCAACCTGATCTATATCTATCACAATAAATGACACCACAATTTCCCCTGTACGGGCAATCTACTGCCTCAGAGTAACCCTTGACTCTGCCCTGTCCTTCAAACCGCACATCCAAGCTCTCTCCACCTACTGTCGCCTGCAGCTCAAAAATATTTCCAGAATCCGTCCTTTCCTCAACCCTCAATCTACTAAAATGCTTGTGCACGCCCTCATCATCTCCAGCCTTGACTACTGCAACATCCTCTTCTGTGGCCTACCTGCTAACACTCTCATTCCTTAATTCTGCTGCCCGACTAATTATCTCTCTCCTCGGTACGCCTTGCTTCTTCTCTCTGCAAATCCCTTCATTGGCTTCCAATTCCCTCAGCGTATCCAGTTCAAACTAACACTGACCTACAAAGCCATTCATAACCTGTCTCCTCCGTATATCTCCAAACTGATTTCCCGATATCTTCCCTCACGTAATCGCCGGTCCTCCAAAGACCTCCTTCTCTCCTCTACACTTATTTGTTCCTCACCTAATCACCTCCAAGACTTCTCATGAATATCCACCATCCTCTGGAATTTTGTGCCCCAACAGGTCCAATTATCCACCACATTCGGATCCTTCAGACGGAACTTGAAAACCCATCTCTTCAAGAAAGCTTACATCCTGTAGTGACCATATAACAGTTCTGATCCAACAGGGAAAACTTTACTGTACATGAAACAATGCTTCCTGCTCTGTCCCTGCAACTGCTTGAGTCTGGTCAGCATCAGTGGCTCCCTTCCGAACATGAGCGCCACAACAGTCTTTCTGAAGACGGTCCCACGGTCCTAGGGTCCGTCCACACTGTCCGGCAGACTGTGGCAGCAGTCTGCGTCAGCTTTATACCCTCGACCGAAGCACCTCTTGCTCCTCGCTGTAAAGCACGTCCTGCCTCTGGCAAGCCTGTCAGGGCTCTGCTCCTGTAGGAACAGGAAATTCCTGCCCTGTCAGCCTGCTGGGGCCAGCCCCTTCAGTTAACTCTTCCTATCCCTGAACTAATCATATACATGTGGTATATTACAGTAGCATGACACACACTAAGGCAATATCAGATATATAAACACAGCACATTAATAAAACAGTAATACATCAAATTGACATATTAGTTTATGTCCAAACCCTCAGAGCACCGCATGGGACACACATGCCCAGCATCTAGGAGAGAGGAGGTAATTGAGGGTCCCCGCCACCTCCTTACAACCATGCTACCACCTCAACACCATCGGCGCTACTGCAACCCACAACCTACTGTCTTCTTCCCCTTCATCCTGTAGAATGTAAGCCCGCAAGGCCAGGGTCGTCTTCCCCTCTGTACCCAGGGCTGCCACTAGGAATTTCGGGGCCCCATACTGGCAAAATTTTCGGGGCCCCCTTGAGACTCCGCCCAGGCTCCACCCCAGCCCCGCCTCCACCCCTCAAACTGTCCACAGCCCCAGCAATCTCTCTTGGAAAAACTCCACCTCTCACCAATCACACATTAACAGTTTCCATCACCAGATCACACATAGCCAGCAGCTTTTGTTTTGGCTAAAAGATTTTTTAAGCCGCTACCACGACAAGGTAGACTCTTTTGGCCGGGCTCTACTCTACTGTAACTTATTAAACATTTGTTAAAATATGCAATACAATTTAGGTATATTTTTATTTATTTTTCAATTTTTAAAATGACCAATAATACCACATACAAGGGACAAATACCACCGCACCATGTCCAGACACCATATTATCACCACATAGTGACCTATAATACTATCTACAAGGAACATATGCCGCCACACCATGTCCAGACCACATATTACCACCACAGTGACCGAATAATAGCACATACAAGAAACAAATACCACCACACCATAACCAGACCACATATTACCACCACACAGTGACACAATAATAGCACATACAGGGAACAAATACCGCCACACCATGGCCGGACAACATATTACCACCGAATTGTGACTGAATAGTACAATACTGATCATTAATTTAAAAAAAATACTATCACCATAAGTGCCATTATACACAGGAGATCTGTACTTAGTATGCAGTGTCTGTGTACAGGTAATACAGTGATCACCGATGCCATTATATACAGCAGCTCTGTATATAGTGTCAGTGTATAGGTAAGTGATCCCCAGTGACATTATACACAGGAGCTCTGCATATAGTGTGTAGTGTACAGGTAATACAGTGATCACCGGTAACATCATACACAGGACCTCTGTATACAGTATACAGTGTATAGTGTCAGTGTACAGGTAACACACTGACTCACCAGTGACGTCTCTAGCTGAAGTCCCTCATCTTTGTGTTTCTTTTTTATCCAGCGCAGACCGCCATCACTTCTTTCAGGCAGGACTCGTCTCTGCATAAAATAACACCGTTATCTAGAGCACCGCTTCCAGAGCACATTTCCCACTTTTTCCCTTCTACACTACACATCTGAATACAGATATGCACCCACCATTAATATATAATTGGTTATTATGCAACCCACCATTCAAAATATAAATTATAATCCACCACTGTGCCCCCACCATCTGTACATAGCCACTTTTCCTATTTAATATATAAATTAATTAGCAACTGTACTCTTCCCCTAATTCATTACCAGCACTTTATCCTCAACGCCCCCCACTATGTACCTCCTGCTCTAACCCTTACCCTAATTCATTATAGTTACAGTACATGCTCTTCTGCCCAAATTAATTGTCATGTCTTCTCTCTCCCACCCTCTAATCATTATCAACTGCTCTTCCCCACATTCAATACATCATTTACTCCCTCACCCTCAAAATTCATCATTATTTGCACTCCCCACTCCCAACATTCAATTCACCATTTGCTCTCCCACCCCCACCTTCAATTCAATTGCTGTCCCCTTTCCTCACTCACTTAATTTAGTGCCCATCACCCCCACTTCATCATTTGCATTTGTAGTTCACTACATCTGCAGTCCCCCTTACTTCATGATTTGCAGCCCCCTATCATTTCATCATGTGCAGAACCCCTCAAACACACTTCATCATCTGCAGTGTCCCCATCACCCCCACTTCATCATTTGCAGTCCCCATCACCCCGACATCATCATCTGCAGTCCCCATCACCCCCATTCATCATTTGCAGTCCCCATCACCCCCACTTCATCACTTACAGTCCCCATCACCCCCACATCATCATTTGCAGTCCCCATCACCCCCACATCATTTGCAGTCCCCATCACCCCCACTTCATTATTTGTAGTCCCCATCACCCCCACATCCATCACCCCCAATTCATCATTTGCAGTCACATCACCCCCACATCATCATTTGCAGTCCCCATCACCCCCCACTTCATTTGCAGTCCCCATCACCCTCACATCATTATTTGCAGTCCACCTTACTTCATTTACAGTCCCCTATCCCCCTTCAATGCATCTGCAGTCCCCCTTACTTCATGATTTGCAGCCCCCTATCATTTCATCATGTGCAGAACCCCCTCAAACACACTTCATCATTTTCAGTCCCCATCACCCTCACATCATTTGCAGTCTCCATCACCCTCGCATCATCATTTGCAGTCCCCATCACCCCCACATCATTTTAAGTCTCCATCACCCCGCATCATTTGCTGTCCCCATCACCCCCATTTCATCATCTGCAGTCCCCATCACCCCTACATCATCAGTTGCAATCCACATCACCCCTATTTGCAGTCCCCATCACCCCCACTTCATCATCTGCAGTCCCCGTCACTCCCACTTCATCATTTGCAGTCCCTGTCACCCCCACTTCATCATCTGCAGTCCCTGTCACCCCCACTTCATCATTTGCAGTCCCCATCACCCCCACTTCATCATCTGCAGTCCTCATCACCCCACTTCATCATCTGCAGTCCCTGTCACTCCCACTTCATCATTTGCAGTCACTGTCACCCCCACTTCATCATTTGTAGTCCCTGTCACCGTCACTTCATCATCTGCAGTCCCCATCACCCCCACATCATCATTTACAGTCCCTGTCACCCCCACTTCATCATCTGCAGTCCCTGTCACCCCCACTTCATCATTTGCAGTCCCCATCACCCCCACTTCATCATCTGCAGTCCTCATCACCCCACTTCATCATCTGCAGTCCCCGTCACTCCCACTTCATCATTTGCAGTCACTGTCACCCCCACTTCATCATTTGTAGTCCCTGTCACCCCCACTTCATCATCTGCAGTCCCCATCACCCCCACATCATCACTTACAGTCTCCATCACCCCCACATCATCATTTGCAGTCCCCATCACCCCCACATCATCATTTGCAGTCCCCATCACCCCCACATCATCACTTACAGTCTCCATCACCCCCACATCATCATTTGCAGCCCCCATCACCTCCACTTCATCATTTTCAGTCCCCCTTACTTCATCATTTGCAGCCCCCTATCATTTCATCATGTGCTGTCCCCCCTCAAACACACTTCATCATCTGCAGTCTCACTCCCTCCCACCACAACCCATTTAAAAAAACAAAAACTTTTTTTTGTACTTACCTCAGTTGTTCCCGGGAGTCTACTGAGTTTTCTGCAGTGAAGCAGCTAGAATGTATGGGCTGCTGACAGGACCTGAGAGGAGCCCATACATTCTAGCACATTCACATACCTCCCAACTTTTGAAGATGGGAAAGAGGGACAGAGGTTGCGGCGCGCGTAGCGCGCCACTGCAAATTTTAGGCCACGCCCCTGACCACACCCATTTCACAACTAATCACACCCATGTCCACGCCCCAACTACACCCATTTAGCCCTGCTGATCACACGGACTGGTACTGAGGGCACAGTGGCTGGCATTATGGGATCAGTGGCTGGTACTGTGCGCACACTGACTGGTACTGAGGAAAAGAAAGAAAGAGCAGAGTTTTAAAGTGCTCCTCGGGGCTCCGCCGTGTACTCCTGTGTCCACGGGGAAAGTAAGCTGCCAGCCGGGACAGCGGGGCAGACCCTCTCTCAAAATCGGGACTGTTGGGAGGTATGAATGCTCCCCACCATACACCTTGTACATGCACGGCTCCGCACACCTCATACACACACGGTTCCCCTCTGTACACCTCGCGCACACACGGCTCCGCTCCGTACACGGCTCCACTCCGTACACCTCGCGCACAGATGGCTCCACTCAGTACACACACGGCTTCACTCCGTAAACCTCGTACATACGCAGCCACGCTCCGTAAACCTTGTACACATGTGGCTTTGCACCATACACCTCGTATACATGCAGTTCCGCTCCGTACACCTCGTACACATTCGTTTCCGCTCCGTACACCTCGTACACACGCGGTAACGCTCCATACACACGCGGCTGCACTTCTCTACACCCCGTACACACACGGCTCTGCTCCGCTCCGTACACACACGGCTCTGCTCCGCTCCGTACACACACGGCTCAAGCACGGAGCCCTGTGTGTACGGAGATGAGCGGCTCAGCTCCGTGCACACACTGTACTGCTACAGCCACCTCGTACACACACAGCTCCGCTCCATACACCTCGCACACATTCGGCTCTGCTCCGCTCCGTACACACACGGCTCTGCTCCGCTCCGTACACACACGGCTCAAGCACGGAGCCCTGTGTGTACGGAGATGAGCGGCTCAGCTCCGTGCACACACTGTACTGCTACAGCCACCTCGTACACACACAGCTCCGCTCCATACACCTCGCACACATTCGGCTCTGCTCCGCTCCGTACACACACGGCTCTGCTCCGCTCCGTACACACACGGCTCAAGCACGGAGCCCTGTGTGTACGGAGATGAGCGGCT
>JARQOD010000004.1:524837752-524917920 GCA_033576555.1 Oophaga sylvatica | reverse complement strand
AAACTGGACACGTCTACTCTGTCCAAGGACAGGAAACTGACTGACTAGAAAATCACTCCCTTCCACACCCCTGCTGGGTGTGTCAGAAGTGTACATGATGTCATGAAGAGACCTTAACTGTTACCTCTCCACCCATCCTCCTGGTATTGTGTACCAGGGCTACACATTCCCCCATGGTAAACGACAGCACTCCCGGGCTGTAAAATATAAAGAGACATTTTTGTTTATGCATGAAAACATTAAACAGTAAACAGTAATTCGTCCCATCCGGGAGGTGAGGATATCTTAAACGTTGCAAACATTATATATAGAAATACAAAAGTATTAAATAGCATTTAATAAATATACAGTATACTTGTGAAGGACCCGCACCAAACCTTCAACGTGGGTCCTGGGTGGGCTGCAGGACATCCAATTGCAGACCTCACTCAGTGCCACACCACACGGGTTTTGTTTTCAGAGGTAGTTGTACTGGTTTATGTAAAACCAAGATAGGGCACCGAAGCGCAACTATTTACAAGTAAGTTCTGGGTTGGCACAGTCCTCAACCTCCAAGTCCAATGTAAAACCAAAGACATATTATATAATATCACATAATACGAAAGTGCAACTTTTCTGGTTACTGTTTATCATTTACCCAGCCGGGCATTCTACAGTTAGAAATATATATATTCACTATATAATTTGTGCAAAACTTTATAAAACATTTCAAACTTTTTTTACTTTTGGTAGACCCGATAGGGATCTCACCACTTTTTCCTCACTATCTATTCATTCTCTGCAAATACACTTTCCACCCCGGGGGCTGGAACAATGCAATGGGCCCTAGATCCCAGGACTAGCAAATCATGTGCTGCGATTAGGGTCTGGGTCGCCACAGTTCTGGTGCGAACCTCTAGGGGCGCAACGGGTACATTTTCTTCACGTGACACCGATTGCGTTTCAATCACAGTTAGCGATATGGACCGCGTCATGGATTGCGATTGAGACTGGGTCGCATGTTGCGATGAAGATATAACTTTCTTTTGCGATGAACTCTGGGTCGCTAGTTGCGATGAATTTGCAGGGGGCGATGCTGGGGCACGGCCGGATTCTGCTTGAGCTGGAGACGGGGACGCTGCGGTAATGGTGACGGTACCTGCGTCTGGGACGGGGTCACGGACGATGGTGACGTTAAGGGCATACCATCCCTTCATTCCCCAGTGCCGCGTATATGTGACGATATCTCCATTTGCTAAGTCCCTCCCGGGATGGCCTTGCGGCAGGTGGGATTCTACGTCACGCCTGCTGACAAAGACCCCTGGGTAGAGGCCCGGTTCACGGATAAAGCCCCAGCCCTTCCGGAGCTGGAACTTAGTCACACACCCCTGCCGCCGCGGTTCCCTCAGGGTACCTTTATCTCTCCGGACACTCTCTTTGTCCGCGATCAGCTCGGCATATTGTCGCTGACGGTTCCGCTGAGTCTCCCGCTCTTCCTCCTGCTGGCGTTTCTTCTTCTCCTCACGACTCTGCCATTCCTGTTCCCACTGGGCGGTTTTAGGCGACGTCATCCAGGCGCGCCATTTCGTCCCAGTCCACATCTGGTAGTGACGGACAGGACCCCTCCGGTGTCCCTGCCGGGGACCGATCATCTGCTGCGGCCTCTTGGCCGGGCGGGCGTTCCGGGATTGGCTGTACCTCCTCAACCTCCTTCGCTTCCACCGCTTCACCGGTGGGATCGGGATCGGTACTTTCGGGGGCAGCCTCCGGTTGCTCCTTCGCCTTGGGCAGCAGACTCTTCGGTATCTGGAATCGTGGGGGGTCGTTGAGGGAGAGATCACCGTGTCCCACAGCCTCCGCTGTTCCAGGGTACGCCGGCGTCTCTCGATTTCTTCAAAGCCAGGTTGGTGCTGGACCATCTTCTTCAGGCGTGCATTTTCTTCTCTTGTCTCTAGCAACGCCTGTTGCAGGTGCAGGATCACGGATAACTCCGGTGTTGGTGGCAGCTTGGCTGGGGCACGGGGCCTGCCTTCCTCCGCTTCCCTGCTCGGCTGCACACGTCCTGCTTCCATGATGTTCCAGAAGCTTCTTTTTCCTTTCTGCAGCTGTAGGGCACTCATTACAGCAGCCAGATTTTTAGTCAGCTGGCGCACCTCTGAGCGCAGACAGTCCAATTCACTAGGAGGTGTCACCTGCGTTTTGGTTTCTGCCACTAGCGGGGAACAGGGGGTTACTGCCGGTTCCAGAGTGACTTCACCCTGATGATGTTGGGTGGCCACCTCAGGTTTGCCCAGGGGCCGCAGCCCTTTTATTGCCATGTCCTTTAGGGCATCAAAGGTAGCATCCGGATGATCTAAGGACCACCAATTTACAGTTCTGCGTTCCTCTTGGGATCTCAATCCCTGTATAAATTGTTCTTTCAGCATTCTATTCTCGTCGATAGCATTTAAATTGTTAATTTGCTTGAGGGCTCTCAGGGCTCCCTGTAGTCGGCAAGCATAGTCCCGGATGCTGTCACCTGGCTGTTGTGAACAGTGATAGAAGGCCATCCGGAGATCCGTTTCTGTGCGGTCTTCAAATATGGCATGTAGCTTCAGGAAGATCGCAGGTACCGACTCCTGATCAACGGTATCCCAAGTCTCCACTTCCCTCTCAGCAGCGCCAGTTAACTGCCCTATTAGCACAGCAGCTTTTTGTCTCTCAGGCATGGAGTACATTTCCAGGATGCTGCATAACTTCCGCTTGAAGCCTGCTAATGTGCCTGGCCCACCGCTGTATTGGGGAAGCCATTTCGCCCCAGGCATATATGGGAGCGTTAGTGGCATGATCGGGACTACCGGACTGGGTGCAGGGCCTGCGCCCCCATCTGGCGCTACAATACCAGACGGTGCGGGATTGGGGACTCCGACCGGGCCGCACTGTCAGCCGGTTGTTGTGACATCTTAGCGCCCCCTTGGTTAAACGGAGCCTACCGGTTTCAGACGCTGCTATTTCACAGGCACCGCAGTGGGAATAGGACCTTCGTCGCAGGCGCTCTGATGTCAGAGCGTTCACTTCCTGTTGCAGGACCTGCCGCTGAGTCAGAGCCGGGGGCGTGTCCAAGACTCTGCGCGCTCTTTCAGGTACGCCCACCTTCTTCTCCAGCGCCTGAGGGCGCGAATCTGGCGGCAAATATGGCGGTATTTGGCGCCAAACAACAGCAACAGTCTTTTTCACCAAAACACTCCACAGGCACACAGGGCTCGCGATGCTGCAAGTTTCGGATCCTGTTCGTGACGCCAAGTTTTTTGTGTCGACCCGCCACCACAATTGTGGGTTACCAGGGCAATGGGGTACTCCGAGCCGAGCCCGTAGAAGTCTATGGGGATTGTCACAGGTAGCTGTGGCTCGGTCTGTGGCCCTGGCGGTCTGGCGTATGTTGGGGATATATTTACAGGGGATAGATTTATATACAGTTCGTGACGCCACCTGTAGTATTCTGGTAATTTGTACCAGCGCTGCTATAGATCTCTGAGGGGATGGTGATGCAGCTAGATGTCGGGTCCCTACAGGTGGGACTGGTCCCTCAGATCGGGAGTTAGGTAGGGATTGTGCAGGCATGCAATAATAACTCAGTCTCACACGATCAGCGTCTTTCCATACCTTTACTTGCAAGATGATAAGGCAGGTCCCAGGGAGGCTGATGGGGTTGATGGAGGATGAGCTTTGAGGCAACAGCTAAGCAAGTTAGGGGCCTCCTTTACTGTCCAATGAAGATGAGTACGACCAGCCTGAAGCGTAGTCCCCTCTATGATTCCAGCTTTCCAAAGCTGTTCTGCCCAGTCAGATTTGTGTCAGGAGCCTTTCTGTGAGGGAGCTGAATTCTTATTTTGTCCTGCAGAGACTCAAAGTCTTCACTTCCCCTGACCCCAGTTACGTACTGACTATAAGGGGCTTGTTTGCCGCGACCTAGGGTCCGGTAAATCTCTGGTTTTCTCTTCACTATGCTTGTAGCTAACAGTGATCCTTCGGTCCCCAGTAACCGGTAGCAATGTGCAGGACTCTTCCAAGCCAAACGCACTTTTCCAATAATCTTCCTTCCACTTTGCCCTTCGATTTGCTCAACTCTTATTAGATAGTTCAGTCTTTCTTCCAGTGGGGCACAGCTCTGACTAGACTAAGGTGAATTAGACCACCTGTACCAGCCTCCACGTTCTGAACTGATGACAGGCTCAAACTGGACACGTCTACTCTGTCCAAGGACAGGAAACTGACTGACTAGAAAATCACTCCCTTCCACACCCCTGCTGGGTGTGTCAGAAGTGTACATGATGTCATGAAGAGACCTTAACTGTTACCTCTCCACCCATCCTCCTGGTATTGTGTACCAGGGCTACACATTATACTATGGGGCACGGTAGATCTGTGATGTTTTATTGAAGGGCATTCGGACCAATGTTATACTATGGGGCACGGTAGATCTGTGATGTTTTATTGAAGGGCACTCGGACCAATGTTATACTATGGGGCACCGCAGATCTGTGATGTTTTATCGGATAGCACTCGGCTCAGTGTTATACTATGGGGCACGGTAGATCTACAGTTTTATTCTCATGCTGACTCGTGCTGCAAATGGCTCTCATGCGAGAGAATCGGATCACAGTCCGCTGACCATAATCGAGACAATTCTTTCAGAAGAGAGAATCATCGCTCATGTGACCCCGTCTTAAGACTAGGGGCATGCAACTTAGATTAGTGACACCACTCCCACCTGGAGTGGTGCTTTCAGACATGAAGCTGTCCCTTGAGCTTGGGGGGCCCAATCCGAGCCATTGCTCTACTAGGAAAGCTGGACTTCGATAAGAGATTACATCTATTTGTTTTTTTTGTTTTTTGCAAAACCTAAACTGTATGTCTTCCGGAGATGAGACTCATAATCATAATGTGAAATAATTAGCGAGTGAGCAGGTTGGACGATGCTCACTCCACGTTCATAAAAACAGCTGTAAATATGAATCTGACTCCGGAAATGAGTGCGTTGTCAGACGACATTGGTTGTTATCACTGCAGCATCACACTGTATTACAATCACGGTGGTTGTGCCCTACTTCTGTCGTGTGTCACCAAAGTACTTGCTGCAGAACTGTTTCCCCGTGGTTTCCCCATCACACTAAATTATTGCCTGTCGCCCCGTCACTCATTGTCACTGCAGTGGATCACGTATGTGTCACATTATTTTACCCTAGGAGTGAAATGTCACTATATAATCTGGTGCTGCAATATATTATCCTCCGGCAGGGGTTTTCCTGTTAGACCAATGTGACAGCAACTGTTTATATTCCCTGGATTTCTGCTTAACACAGATATATACGAGTGAAGAGCGCTGCACTAAGCATGGCGCACAGGTTTATTTTTGGATATATTTTTCACCCATGTGGATTAGGTTCTACTACATAAATACAGACGTGAAATTGGTTGTCAAAGAAAGTTAATTTCATACTGGTCTCTTTAAATTTTCAGATGAGGTTCAGGGCTAAGCAGCCAAGTGGTGGTATTAACATCCTTGGGGCAGGATAAGGGTGCATTTTGGGTTGGCGGCATGTGTTTTTTATTCTTTTCACTTTTATTTGTGTTTTATTTTTATTATTATTTATTTTTCCTTATTTTTATATATATACAATGTCTATCAGAAGTTTAAAAAAGTCTTCTATAGAATTCCAAACGTTAAATATTTTTTTTTATATTGAAAATTTCCACTATACTTTCTCTAAGATCCCCAGGTGCAAGTTACAACAGCCAGGTGCAAGTTATAACAGCCCCACTAGTGACATTAGTCATAGGAAGGACTGATCTGGGTCTGCTGAAGCCCAAAAGCTCTGCAAACAGATGACACCTGGTGAGGATGTGATCACTGAGTTCAATAGAGGCAGCGGCACCGTCCCAGACTCTTTTCGATAAAGAGCACTTATTAAGCACTGTGTTTGCAGAAATGGAGAAGACAGAAGCTGTAATGAACTAATTCTGGCTAGTCTCCAAGTCTCAGAGCACCCAAAATGTTCCTGCTTGAACAGAGGCTTTAAGCTACACCAGACGCTTGCAATGCCATGGGCGTATAGTGAAGAACCACAGGCATACTGTATATGTACCGTACAAGGTCATTTCAATAGGTAAGATTTTGCTCTGGTCATAAAACTTCCGAAGGGTTTTATAATTAATGGGTATTAACCCATAATTAAATTATCAAGGATACACTTCAATGCACGGCATTTAAATCACAAATAGGGCATATGACCCTCCTTTATCACACCCCCAAAAAAATCAATAGCGACCACAGCCCAGACCACCTAAGCAAATACAGACCTGAAACTAGATGCCCTAAAAAATAAAGACCCCCAGGTCAAACCCCCTAAACTAATACAGACTCCAGATCAAACCCCTAAATTAATACAGAACCCAAACATGCCCCCTTTACAAATATAGACCCTAGACTAAACACCCTACACAAATAAAGACCCCAGACCAAACCCCATAAAATTAATACAGACTTCAGAAGAAAGAAGAAAAATGGCACCAACGATCAAACTCTACTAGTGTAATGCTAGACAACAGCCGTTTCGCGCCCACAGCAAAACCCCTAAACTGATACAGATTCCAGACCAAACCCCCTAGACTAATACAGACTCCAGAACAAATCCCTAAACTAATACAGAACCCAAACTTGCCCCATTAACAAGTATCTACACCAAACTAAAACCCCTTAAAAAATAAAAACAAACAAACCAGCCAAGATAAACAAAAAGAGACCCCAGATCCGACTGCCTAATATAATACAGACCCTAAACGAGGGACCCTAGACCAGACCCCCTAAAAAAAGCAATCTCAGAACAGACCACCTAAACAAACTGTAGCCTTACTGCTTTCTATATTTATTTATGTTTTCTTCTTTTGCTGAGGTTTTTTTTCTTTTGTAGATCTTTTTTAGTTTTGTTGGATGGTGTAATGGTTATTTTAGCTTGTATTTATACACTTTTTCATTGTAAAAAATGAAATTCCATCATTTTTTTTAACAAATAGAGACCTCAGACCAGACCTATGAGTCTGTTTGCTCGACCCTTTTTCTAAGACTCTCTCATTCTAGGAAAATTAGAAAATTCTATCTGTAGTTTCAGGCAGTCTCTGACTATTAGGCTAAGTGCACACGTCAGCAATTTTCGTGTTTTTTTCGTGTTTTTTCCCGCAGCAAAAACGTGAAAAAAAACGCAAGCATTAAGCATCCTATTCATTTAAATGGATTCTGCAATTTTTGTGCACATGCAGCGTTTTTTTCCGCGAAAAAAATGCTTCTCGGAAAAAATAGCAACATGTTCATTAATTTCGCGTAATCTCCGCGCAATGTAAGCGGTTCTTGTGCGGATGGTACCCAGGGTCCGGAGGAGAGGAGACTCTCCTCCAGGCCCTGGGTACCATATCCCTGGTAAAACAATAATGAAAATAAAAAATAATGATATTCTCATCTTCCGGCGGCCCCCGCAGTCTTCCCGCCTCTCAGCGACGCTCCCGTTCCCAGTAATGCATTGCGAGAATCACCCAGATGACGTAGCGGTCTCGCCTGATGCTACGTCATCTGGTGTCTGTCGCAATGCATCCTTGGGAACGCGATTGGCCGGGAGCGTCGCTGAGAGGCGGGAAGACTGCGGGGGCCGCCGGAAGATGAGACTATCACGATTTATTTTTTTTATTATTTTTACATTAGATCTTTTTAATACCGTGTTTCCCCGATAGTAAGACACCCCCGATTGTAAGACGTATCGGGAGTTTCAGAGGGGTCGGCTAATATAAGCCGTACCCCGAAAGTAAGACATATGTCTTACTTTCGGGGAAACACGGGGGTATTGCCGCCTCCCTCTCATCAAGCTGCGCGCTGCTTCCTGCCCACGTCAGCACCGTCCCCCTCTCCATACGTCGCCGCGTCTCATCTACCACCAGAAAAACTCAGCTGAGTTTTTCTGCAGCCGCCTTCCGCCACGGGCTCCGGCTCCCTGCAGCCGCTGGTCCCGCCGTCCTCCGTCGCTCCGTTCGCCCGCAGTCCCGGGCTGAAGTTTTCGCGCGCTCTATTTAAATTTCTTCTTCGGTCCCGAAACGTCATCACGTTGGTCACTCACGTGACCGGAGACTGGAGAGAACTGTCTATCACTGCGGCCTCCGGTCACGTGAGTGACCAACGTGATGACGTTTCGGGACCGAAGAAGAAATTTAAATAGAGCGCGCGAGAACTTCAGCCCGGGACTGCGGGCGAACGGAGCGACGGAGGACGGCGGGACCAGCGGCTGCAGGGAGCCGGAGCCCGTGGCGGAAGGCGGCGGTGAGTTTTTCTGGTGGTAGATGGCAGACGCGGCGACGTATACACAGTATTAATCATACATCAGTAAAACATATACACTGGCATACTGGGGTATCATCTGCTGTATGTAACCCAGTGGGTATCAGCAGGTGTCACACTGGATTAAATACAGCAGGTGGTACTGTATCACACTGGGTTAGATACAGGTAATTTTTTTTCAATATAAGACATACCCCGAAAGTAAGACATAGTGGGGCTTTTGGGGATAAAAAGAAAGTAAGACACTGTCTTACTATCGGGGAAACACGGTATTGATGCTGCACAGGCAGCATCAATAGTAAAAAGTTGGTCACACGTGTCAAACACTATGTTTGACTCGTGTGACCAACCTGTCAATCAGTTTTCCAAGCGATGCTACAGATCGCTAGGAAAACGTTAGCATTCTGCAAGCTAATTACGCTTGCAAAACGCTAGTTTCTGGCGGGAGTACGCATACAAAAAAAATGCGTATTTCCCGCGGCAGAGAAGTGCGGGATTGCCGCGGAAATTTCCGCGGCAATTCCGCAACGTGTGAACTTAGCCTTAGAAACAGCTTTGTAAATCTTTTCCTACCTAAAACTTCTCCAGTGGAATTTCCTATAGAAACCCTATTGAGACTACTACACACTGAGGTAAGATTCAACATGTAGTCAAGAAAATATTGAACATCGATGTCTAACACAAAACGGTTGTTATTGGTTTAATTCAAATACATTTTGTAGTGGAAAAATAGTAAAAAACAGAACATATGAATCTGTCATCATTTTTTTTCCCCGAGAACTCCAAACACCAGTGAAAACGGTTCACATCTATGTGGCTGATGTTACAACTTCCATACACTTACCCAGGCAGCTGTCTATTTCCAGCTAACACTGAACGTGGGAACCCTCGTATACTTCAGGAAGGAAGAGACTCTGTGCTACAAAAATAAATGTTTCCTTACCATAGAACTCAATTCCAGACTCCGGCCTACACTTTGCCTCTTTGCTGTCTTGGGGTCCCCACCAATCCACAACAGTATCTATTTAGACACCTGGCTCGGTACACTGGTAAACCAGGTCCCTTTCAGTACTTTATGTCAATTCTTGGGCACCTCCGTTCTCTTTCTCATCTTGCCACTCAGTTATCAATTATCACTTATCAATCCACTCAGTCACTCGTCATTCAGTATTTTCTTGCTATCACTACTACCAGGGGCGTACATAGAAATGGTGGGGGCCCACAGCAGAAGTTCTATCTGCCCCACCCGCCCCCCCCAAAAAAAATATTCAGCAAGGTCACAAAAGAGCGTATCTCACAACTTTGCAGCCCTTACAAAGTAGTTTTGCCCCTATTGAAGCCCCTTAGTGTCCCCACACACTAAAATACATCTTTCATGGCTCTCATAAAGTGTGATGCTGTGAAGCACCTGAGGTTTCAGTCGCCACAGAGGTACTGCACCTCAACCAGAGGTGTGGTGCTCCGCTCTCATGTAAGGAAGGGGCACTGCCAGGACTCACACACTCACACACAACACCAGACCTCTCAAGGCCAGGGAGGGACAAGGTAGAGGGTGTGCATGGAGAAAGAGAGTAGGGTGGAGTCAGAGAGGGTGACAGTGGTCTGAGAAGCTTCTGGAAGGAGTCTGCTGGAGGGAGAGGAGGAGTGAGGAGCAGAGAGTAGCTCCTGAAGGAAAGACAGACAGAGAGAAAGAGTCTGCAGGGGGGCTGAAGCTGATAGCAGCTTGTCCCCAGACGACAGAGAGAGAGGCTCCAGAGGAGGAGAGGAAGAAGAGGTCCAAGAGGCTGAGAGATCCATTTGTGGGGCCCGCATCCACCGGTGTGGTCAGTGGAGGGACCAGGTCGAAGTTAGGGGACCATCTCCAAAACTAGTGGAGAAACTAAGGACTCAGCTAGAAAACTGGAGGCTGCAGTATCTGCAAGTGCTACAGCCACATCCAGTGCATTCACTGAAAAGGCAAACATATAGGATCCAGGGGTCTGACCAACGTCGCCCGACAAGATCCGAGTTTGCTGGATCAGGACACTGTGTGAAGACGCAGGGCAGGAGAGGTGGTAGCCAGCATAGTGAAAGGAAAGGAACATCTAAGGGAGCCCTGGCAACGTGCACCCTAAAGGTACTGCCACACTAAGCTATCCCGCTAGCGATCTCGTTAGCGTTGCATACTAATGAGATCGCTAGCGGGATTGTTTCTATATCGCTAAATGCTGCCGCATTTAGCGATATAGTTAACGACGCTATCGCCGTTAGCGATCTTCTTAACGACTTTAGCGGTACAAAAGTACCGCTAAATCGCTAAGAAAAGGTGCCACACAGCGATAAGATACTTACCCAGCGGGAGCGCCGACGAGAAAATAGGGTCCGGAACGATTCCAGCGACGAGCGAGATCACAGCAGGAAGCTCGTCGCTGGAAGCTGCCGCACTGAACAACATCGCTAACGGGATCGCTAAATAGTGACGTTTTTTAGCGATCCCGTTAGCGATATTGTTTAGTGTGGCATACCCTTTAGCTACCTGAGAGCTGTCTGGACCACTTCCCTGGAGGACACAGCACCCTGGCTGGGAATTGTAACATCAGAACTGTGAGTAAACTGGATAGACTGCACCCTGCTGTGTCCTCACATTTATTGCTGCATCATCTGCACTACAACCACCATCATCTTACATACTACAACTGTCCTGGGGAATAGCTCTGCCTGTGGAGAGCTGTACCAACTCTGCTGCAATAATAACTACCCCAGTGGACTGAATCTGCAGCGTCGGCTAACACCTTGCTTGCCGAGTACCAAGGGTGGCGTCACAAATCTTTCATAAACTTTATCATCCCCTTATCATCATTTTCATTGGATGCCCAGGGCCACGGACTGGGTCACTGCTCATCCCCTTAAGAACCGGCCTGGTACCGAGTACTCCCCCTGGCCCTGGCGGGCGCTCCAATGCCAACAAATGTGACCCCAAACACAGTAAGATACGCCCACAGTTAATTGCTCCATGGTACCCTCCACACATGTGTAAGGGGTGTAGTAGGTAGGACTAGTTTGCGCCCCTTTTCCCCTGCCCGTTTTTCTATGTCCCTGAGAAGCTGGTACCTTTAATACATTTTTAATGCCACTATATTGCGTATATCCGATGTGTGTTATATGCATTGTATGGATATAGGGAAAGTGTAGTAATTAGATTAGCCCACTAGAGGAGGCACAATAGAATATAGTAGGATAAGATAGACTCATAGGATTGTTAGCTAAGTTAGGAGGGGCCAAGTGGGATAAGTTAGAAAGAACTTCCTGGGTTTAGTTAGTAGGCCTGAGAGCCCGGGCAGGGCAGTTGTGCCACGCAAGGTTAAAGTAAAAGAACCCAGCTCGTCCAGGGGCTAGGACCAACGGTCACCTGGAAGGTGAAGGAATACAGGGCAGCTTCAACATGGTGGCAGTAAACTACGCAGGAAGACGCCTAAATGTCTGGGGCAAAACGGACAGGGAAATCCTAAAGATAGTTAGGCTGGCCAGACAGAGTGCTGCGGTACCGAAGGTAACGGTGCGACACTGCAATATTCCTGAAGAAGTGAGGGAACGCACAGGGAAAATAAATGCTATGCTTTGTGAATGAACTTGTGCTGTACCTGTGACTATACTGGACAAGCTGTGTAAAGAACTGAGTAAAGTTGATTGTTTGAAATTGGATTTGGACTCTGCCTGTCTTTTCCTGGTACTTGAAAGAAGGAACCTCCGGCAAACCAGAGAGGACCCTGATGGACAGGAGGACTAAAAGGTACGCTACAGCAGGGACAATGTATTTATGTGGTGGGAGGCCAGGGTGTGACAAAGTAGCCACCATTATACACGACTTACCCCCTGTCCCCCCGTTACATTTGGCGTAGTACGGCAAGATCCAGAAACCATGCAATGTGGAGATGCCATTAATGTGATAAAGAAACGTGCCTTGAATGTGACAGATATCCTGAAATTTGAAGATGCGACTGATGTGACAACTACTTCGGATGTAACAAAACAATGTGCTTTGAATCTGACAAAGATGGTGACTTTAAATATGGCGGAAAATGGCGCTGAGATCGTGGGCGTCCTGACCTGGAAAAGGCGCAAAATTCTGTCAGCCACAGACAGTGGCCCAAGCCTGAGATGGGTTCCCAGACTGGCAGTGCCCGACCATGGTGGGCGCGATGGAGGAGAAGAAAGCCTCGCCCCTTGTTGTGGATACCTGCAGAACGGGCGGAGCAGCCGGAAGCGGCTTCACCCTGGAACGGGTGGGTTCCAGAAGAAAACCCTGAGTGCAGCTGCATGGTGCCATAGTGAGACACAGCACTGGCAGCGATGAACCACTCCTGCATCCGTTGCTGCGGCGGAGTAGGCCGCATCGAATGGAGATGGCGACAGACGAAGGAGAAGACCCCGCCCAGATGGTTGGGAGGAGTCACCGACGACTGCTGGTCCACCAGGGTCCCCGTACCTGCGGAGGAGCGGAGCTGACGGCTGCCGGAGTCGGAGCGTCATCTGGAGCTGGAGGAAGCCGGTTAAACGGAAGCCGAACCTGCCCCGGAGGAGCCTGAGCCAGAAGTGGAGGAGTTGGAGGGCACTTCAGCTGTGGCATCTGGCGGTCACGGAGCGATCGCTGCCGGGATGCTGGAGCAGGAGGTGGTGAGTGACCCGGCTATGCTATGCTTTTTGAAGGCACTTGTGCTGTACCTGTGACTGTACTGGACGAGCTGTGTAAAGAACTGAGTAAAGTTGATTTTATGAAATTGGATTTGGACTCTGCCTGTCTTTGCCTGGTACTTGAAAGAAGAAACCTCCGGCAGACCAGAGAGGACCCTGAAGGACAGGAGAGCGGACTAAAAGGTATGCTACAGCAGGGACAATGTATTTATGTGGTGGGAGGCCAGGGTGCGACAAAGCAGCCACCATTAGCTACGACTGGCCCCCGTTACACGTGCAGTATGATGACCCTACAGTACCCCCACAAAGTATGATACCCCCACTGTGACCCAAACACAGTACGATGGCCCCGATAGTCTCCCACACAGTATGATGGCCCTGAAACAGCCCTCTACACAATATCATGACCCACACACAGCCATAAATGCAGAATGATAGCCCTCCATACAGTATAATGAACTGCCATACAACTTTTGCCCATAGCAATTTTTACAAATTTTACCCCATTTTTACCATAGCTTCCAATACTAGCTCACTGTAGAAAGCCAGCAGACAGGTCTGGACTTTTCCATAATGCTATATATATATAGCATTATGGAAATATATGTATTTATTCTTTTTATTTTATTTTAGTTATTTTTATTTTTTTTTTATTTGCCATTCGATGCCTTTGTATAGTTGGAAATATTCTAAGCAGTAATATGGATTTTACTGCTGCGGGTATTAGTATTAAAAAATGAGCCACTTTCTCCGAAAGATAAGTCTAGTATCCGCAGATAATGATTTTCTGTTACGCGCAGCTTTTTATCGCCTTTCGTTCTCACGTTCGGTTCTTACATTTATCTTGGAGACAATCCTTCCTTGAGGACCTCCACAAGAAACGTTACACACTTATTTGTCCATCTGGAAATGACAAATGAAGGATGAGATTGTTGTGAAAATTGTGACATTTTTGTAAGAAAAAAAAAAGGTCATGGCAAAAAAAAATAGACGTTCACATCATTCAATAGAATCTATTGGTAGAGTTATTAAAAGGAATCTATTTTCAGAAAGTTAAAAGGCTTTTTTTGGGGGAAACATATTTGTGATTTTCATGTCACTATGTAAAAAAAAGCGAAATATTGCAGATTTTACACTGGCAAATCATAGAATCATAGAATCATAGAATGGTAGAGTTGGAAGGGACCTCCTGGGCCTTCTGGTCCAACCCCCTGCTCAAAGCAGGATTCTCTAAATCATCCCAGACAGATGTCTGTCCAGCCTCTGTTTGAAGACTTCCATTGAAGGAGAACTCACCACCTCTCGTGGCAGCCTGTTCCACTCATTGATCACCCTAACTGTCAAAAAGTTTTTTCTAATATCTAATCTGTGTCTCCTCCCATTCAGTTTCATCCCATTGCTTCTAGTCTTTCCTTGTGCAAATGAGAATAAAGATGATCCTTCTACAATGTGACAGCCCTTGAGATATTTGTAGACAGCTATTAAGTCTCCTCTCAGTCTTCTTTTTTGCAAGCTAAACATTCCCAAATCCTGCAACCGTTCCTCATAGGACATGGTTTGCAGACCGGTCACCATTCTGGTGGCTCTTCTCTGAACTTGCTCCAGTTTGTTGATGTCTTTTTTAAAATGTGGTGCCCAAAACTGGACACAGTATTCCAGATGAGGTCTGACCAAAGAGGAGTAGAGGGCAATAATGACCTCACGTGATCTAGACTGTATGCTTCTGTTGATACATCCTAGAATTGCATTTGCCTTTTTTGCTGCTGCATCACACTGTTGACTCATGTTAAGTCTGTGATCAATTAGTATACCCAAGTCTTTTTCACATGTGCTGTTACTTAGCCCTATTCCTCCCATTTTGTATATGCTTTTTTCATTTTTATTGCCCAGATGTAGTACTTTGCATTTTTCCCTGTTAAAATCCATTCTGTTAGTTCCTGCCCACTGCTCCAGTTTATTTATATCTTTTTGAATCCTCTCTCTCTCTTCTCTAGTATTAGCTACCCCTCCTAGCTTTGTGTCATCAGCAAATTTGATCAGTTTACCCTCAATTCCTTCATCTAAATCATTGATAAAGATGTTGAACAATACAGGGCCCAAAACAGAGCCTTGTGGTACCCCACTTGAGACATTCTTCCAACTGGATGTGCAGCCATTTACAACCACTCTTTGGGTCCGATCACTAAGCCAGTTATGAATCCACCTAACAGTTGCCTTGTCCATTCCATCAGATAACATTTCCTGTCATTTTTCATCTTGTGCTATGTACAGTAATGCAAGAGTCAGGGCAGTCATTACCATTAGGAGAAGGGATTCAGTGAAACATGACATCTCAACTGTAAAGCTGGAATCAGATAACACAGGATCCACCATTAACAATAAGTGGTAGAGAAAGCTTAGCAGCTCCGCCTCACTGCACACGTCACAGAGCGTGCCCACAAACACTTTAGCCTTAAGGCCCCGTCTCACATAGCGAGATCGCTGCTAAACAGTGATCTCAGCAGCGATCTCGCTATGTCTGACAGGTACCAGCGATCAGGCCCCTGCTGTGAATCGCTGGTCGTGTCAGAAATGCCTGGACTTTTTTGATCGCTGGTCTCCCGCTGGCCAGCATGCATCGCTGCGTGTGACAGGCTGGAGACCAGCGATCAGCTGGTAACCAAGGTACACTTTGGGTTTGCAGGCGCGGGGCTGTGCCTGGAAACCCGATGTGTACGTTGGATACCAGCACGCTGCTGCAGGGGAGCTGGTAACCAAGGTACACATCGGGTTTCCAGGCACCGCGCAGCGCCTGGAAACCCGATGTGTACCTTGGTTACCAGCTCCCTGCATCAGCGGGCTGGTATCCAACGTACACTGCGGGTAACTAGGCGACGTTACCCGTAGTGTCGCTGTCCTGATCGCTGCCTGTTTGGCAGCTCAGCAGCGATCATGTAGCGACACACCAGCGATCCTGATCGTTGTCGGGATCGCTGGTGTGTCGCTATGTGAGACGGGGCCTTTAGAAATCAAAGAGTCACAGTCATCTCATTATCATTACAGGCACGATTACAATAAAGAGTAACATTAGGATCCACCATTTACTATAGTTGATGGACAAAGCTCACTTCCTTTATAATGTTTGGGGCAAAGAACATGTAGTATTGACAAAAGTTAATGGGAGCAGCTCACCTCCTACTCCCTCTATCTGCACATGTCACAAAGCATGCCCATAACACTTTCCCTTAGAAAGCAATGTGGCCGTTTCGCAATTGGGACCTGCAGAAGCGTTGTAATACGCAAAACAGTTATTATTTTAATGCTGGTGGGTGTGGACCCACTGCATCACAGGCCGGGCTTACCCAGGAGGGGTGTGACTAATTGTCTACCAGGTCTTCAAAAGGGCCTCTAATGGTGAGAATAGGCTGGACTGCAGGTAGATACCAGGTACCACCCCAGGGCAGTCCCTGGGACTGCGTCTGCTGACCGGAGAGTCAGAGGCGCGAATACAAGGTACAGAAGGGCGAGACAGACGCGTAGTCAGACTGTCCGAGCTCGGGCAGGCAGCACAGTTTCAGAATACAAAGCAGGAGTTAGGGATGGAGAAGTCAAACTGAGCAGGTAAGGCCTCTTTCACACATCCGTTTTTTGACTTCAGGCACGATCCGGCGTGTTGTTAAAAAAACGGATCCGGTACCGGATGCGTTTTTTTACCATTGACTTTCATTAGCGCCGGATCGTGCCTGATGTCATTGCGTTGTATCCGTTTTTGTCCGGATCCGGCGGAAATGTACATTCCGGCGGCCGGACAAAACGGTGCATGTAACGTTTTTTTTGTTTACCGGAGCCTCCTGATAGTGCCTGAAGCGGCGCATCAGGCGGCCGGAAACAATAGAAGTCAATGGAACCGGATCAGGCTTTTGTGCAATCCGTCAAAAGACTGATCCGGATTCTGGAAATCGAGGTCTACTACTACTACTACTACTACTACTACTACTACCACTACCACCACTACTACTACTACTACTACTACTACTACATTTTCCAGTGTCTCCGGACATCCAAAACCCTCTTTTTCCGGGTTCAAAAGTTCAGGTCGGATCCAGCAAAAAAACGGATCCGTTGCATCAGTTTTTTTATTTCAGTGCCGGATCCGTTCCTTTCAGGTGTTCGATGGATTATGCCTGACACAAAAAAACGGATGTGTGAAAGAGGCCTAAGCAGTCAGGGTCGATAATGGGAAACAGGATATGAAGATATGCATACATGGGTACTAGCAGGCTAGGAATCAATTTTCAGGCAAGAAGTGGTGGGAGGAACCGCCAAATATAGACCCTACTGGAATGTGATAGGCTAGGGAATCTAATCTCTGCAGAATACAACAGCAGGGTTAAATTCCTAGAGATGTGGTGCCCCTGAGGGTCCAGTTGCCACAGAGGTACTGCATCTCAACCAGAGGTGTGGTACGCCGCTCTCAGGTAAGGAGGGGACAACACCCAGAACTCACACACCTACATCCAACACCAGACCTCTCAGGCGCCAGGAGGAACTAGGTAGAGGGTGTGGGTGGAGGAAGGAGTTAAGTGCAGGAGACTAAAAGGCAGAGTGACAGTTTCCAGTGAGGCGTTGCCTTGGAAACAGGGGGAGGAGTAGTGAAAGTGAGCAGGAAGACAGAGAGTTAGTGGGGGGAGAAGTTAGTGGCAGACAAGACACACTGCAGAGAGAAGTCAGAAGGAGTCTGCTGTGGGGACTGAAAGAGCCAGGAGTTCGTCCCCAGACTACAGAGAGAGAGAAGTGAGGAAGAACGAAGGAGAGAGAGAGGCTCCAGTGGAGGAGAGGAAGAAGAGGTCTTAGGGCCACGGATAGTGAGGAATCCATCCGTGGGGCCCGCATCCACCGGCGTGGTCGGTGGAGGGACGAGGTCGCAGTTAGGGGATCGGCCCCAAAACTAGTGGAGAAACTAAGGACTCAGCTAGGAAGCCGGAGGCTGCAGTATCTGCAAGTGCTACAGCCACATCCAACACATTCGCTGAAAAGGCAGACATATAGGATCCAGGAGTCTGACCAACGTCACCCGACAAGATCCGAGTCTGCTGGCTTGGGCACTGTGTGTGAAGACGAAGGCAACAAGAAGTGGTAGGCAGCGTAGTGAGACGGCCAGGAAAGGAACAACTAAGGGAGCCCTGGCAATGTGCAGCCCAAGCTACCAGAGAACTGTCTGGACCACTGACCCTGAGGACACAGCACACCCCGGCTGGGGATTGTAACATCTGAACTGTGAATAAACTGGAAAGACTGCACCCTGCTGTGTCCTCACAATTGTTTACTGCGTCATCTGCCCTGCACTACAACCACCTTCATCATCTCTTACACATACAGCTGCCTTGGGGCCTAGATCTACCTGTGGAGAGCTGTAACAACTCTGCTGCATCACCATCAGCCCCAGCGGACTCTGAAACAGTGTCGGCTAACATCTTTATTGCCAAATACCACAGGTGGTGTCATGAACTATATCTTATAAACTTTATTCCCCTTATCATCATTTTCATTGGACGCCCAGGGCCACGGACTGGGTCACTGCTGCCGTGACACATCCCCTTAAGAACCGGCCCGGTCCCGAGTAACCCCCTGGCCCTGGTGGGCACTTCACAGAGACCGGCCAGGCCCCCCTAAACCCAAATGGAAACCACACGCAGATGCAGCAGTGTAGACGAATGATGCAAGAGGCAAACTCAGTAGGGCGGCTTGACACCAGGAGAAGCTGCAAGGTTACCACGGTGAGTAGGGTGGCGATGAGGAGGCTTGCAAGTTACTGTCACGACTGTGTCAACCCCCCCTCTTACACCACCACTTTCCTGGACAGAGAAACCTTTCAAATAGGACTGGGACACAGACATTCTCTGCAGGTTCCCGGGATCTCTCCTCAAGTCCAAAGCCCTTCCAATTCACCAGAGTGGTTGCCCGAACCTTTTTTTTTATATTGAGGCGACAAACTTCTCTTATCCGCATGAGTCTTTATCTGCAATACCTTCCTATGCCCCGGAAATTACTGCTTGCCTTGGACGACTTCCGGGGCAAGGAAAGACTAGCGCATGCGCTGTAGTCATTTTATGCTTTGCCCACTGTTGGGCAAAGCATACTGCGCATGTGAGTCGCACACGCCGAGTGGTGTGGGTACCAGGGCTATGGGGTACTCGGCACCGAGCCCGTGGAAGTCTATGGGGGATGTCACTGGCAGCAGAGCTCGGTCCGTGGCCCTGGGCGCTCATACAATGGGGGAATATTTACAGGGGATTTTAGAATAGTTTGTGACGCCACCTGTGGTTTCTGGTCTGATTGACCAGCGCTGCAGGGTAGATCTCTGAGGGGATGTTATGCCAGCTAGGTGTTAAGTCCCCCACAGGTGGGACTGGTCCCTCAAAGTCTATGGTGGTGATGCAGGGTGCAGATAAGAAGTCAGTCACACACAATGCAGTCTCTTTCCATACCTTTACTTGTAGATGTTGTAGGTATGTCCCGGGAAGCTGGTCAGGTTGGAGAATGCACATTCAGGAAACTGTTGAGCAGGTTAGAGGCCTCCTTTCTCCTTAAAGTGTATGTGAGTACAAACTTGAATAAAGTCAAGTGCAACTCTTTCATTAGCAACTATGCCCGGCTAACATTGTGGTGGAGCCTTCTATGTCTCTGATTATCAGATGATGAGAGAACTAAGTCCTTACTTTTGCAGGGTCCTGCTCAAAGTCCCTGTTCTCCCTGACTCCGGTTACGTATCAGCGCTTAGGGCTACCTTCTGCGACTTGAAGTCCAGGAAGGCCTCCGGTTTTCTTATTACTAGACGTGAAGTACTAGCAATGCTTCGGACCCCGGTGTCCGGTTTAACTGAGTGAGGGTGATTTGTCCCCTTTGTCACTCTTACTTCTCCACTCGCCCTTCGCCCTGCTCTCGCCCTTAACATAAGCACGTGTAGCAATGGTATAAAGGTCAGCTTTCCTTCAGTGCTCACTGACCTGTTCTCAGTTGACTCGTTGGTATAACTGCTGTAATCCCCTTCCTTCTTTCCTTCACAGATCTCTGTCCAGAGCAGCTCACAGGACGCTTCGTCAGACTGTATTTACGCTGTAGCTCTGAGAGTCACCTTCCACTTTCTTAGGAACACAGGCAGCTTGTTCTGAGTAGCAGGTTAAGGTGTAGCTCTGACTAGGCTAGGATGATTCACTTCACCCGTACTAGCCTCCACTTCCATATAAGATGAGCTACACAAGCTCTGTCAGGATTCAGTCTTCTCTCCTCTCCCTCCGTCTGTCTCAGACTGAAACAGAAACTAAACTGAACTGAACTTGGATGGGATGACTCACTCCTGAGCCACCCTAAGCTTGACTGACTAACTTTGCTACTTCACACTACTTAAATAGTCTAATATGCCTCTAGTGGCAATGCTGAGAAGTGTGCGTGAATGAATATCAGGCTTTACAGTTACCTTCCTGTGCATTTTCCAGGAGACATGTGTGCCTTGCGCAGCTGGGCCACACACATGCGCAGGGCATGATTTTGAATTGCGCAGTTGCGGGAACCTAACGCCGTCTGTGGTATTCACAGACGGCGTAACGCAACAGATGACGAGGAGCGGGGGCGGGGGAGGACATGAAAACTGCTGCCCTCCTGACCTGACTGCAGTGATTGACACCTACAATCACCAACTTTAAAAAGGTATTTTGATATGAAAACGGGGGTATCATGATATATGATACCCACCATTAGCTTAGTTATGGGACGCACTATTCAGCCATATCTTTATCTGATATGGCTATTTTTGGGTGACAGATTCCCTTTAAGACCCTTCTACAAAGCAGCAGCACATGTGAGCAGGAGACTCCATAGAGAGTGATTCCTGAAACAGGTTACAGCTGCCTGTTATGAGAGTGAAGCTCTACTTGAACAAGAGAGAGAGAGAGGAACTTGGACGGAGCTTATAGCAGCCAGTGCCTCAGAGAACAGCGCTAGAAAGGAGACCTCAGATCCCACCTGAGATAAGGGGATTCCTAATTGCTTTCAGGCTGACCTACTCCAGCACTATCTGTACTCAATGCCCTGGATACTTTGCCTGCAAAACTGTAAGTAAAGCTTTGGAGACTGCAACTCGCTGATTGTTTCTCAGTTTCTTCCTGCGTCACCTACTACACTCAGTTACATCTCTCAGTACCATTGCTCTAATAGTACAACCTCTACCTGCCCTGAGACCTCCAGCTTCACTTGTGGAAGCTATTCCAACTCTGCTGCATCACACCATCAGTTTTAGAGGATCTGTACTGCAGCGCTGGTCATCTCTGACCAGATACCACAAGTGGCGTCACGAATACCTTACTACAAACTCTAACATCCCCTGTAAATATTCCCCTTTCATTGGAGGCCCAGGGCCACGGACCAGGTCACTGCCGCTGTGACACATCCCTTCAATACACCGGCCGGGTATCGAGTATCCCACTGCCCTGGCAGGCGATCCATTTTGGCATTACGAGTAGTATATCGAAGCCCGGTATCAACGGGTCCTGTGTGCCTATATTGAACTGTTTATTGTGCCAGAGACTTTGCTGAAAGTTTTGTGTGATTGCCGCCATTACAGCGCCACGAGGCGCGCAGGGAGAAGAGAGGCGTGCTGTCATGGGCGGAGCCAGAGTGAGAGCGCGCGAAAAGTGAGGTGCTGCGCGCGAAGAACGACAGCTTGCAGAGCACAGGGAGCTGAGGCCTGGGGTCACGGCGTGCACCGCTCACCGCGCCGGCAGAGCAATAGCCTGGTAAGCCAGTGGAAACGCAGAGCCTGGCTAAGATTAACTAGGGGGGGAAGAGAATGTCTCACGCAGGAGAAGATATAGCGGCGGACGCAGCCACTGCCCCCATAGCGCCGCAAGATGCAGAGGCAGGTGCAGCCGCAGCTCCAATAGCACCACAGAACCCAGTGGCCAGCGCAGCAACAGCCCCCAGAGCGCAGCAAGATCTGGTGACCGCCGCAGCGGTCCCTATAATGCCGCTCTCAATGCCATATATATCGGGAGCAGCCTGGCTACCACAATACTCAGGGGAGCCGTATACCCTAAGTGATTTCAGGGAGAGACTGTGCAGTTTATTTGATGTATACCCCCTGTCTGAAAACCAAAAAGTACACATTCTCATTGGACAGTTAACTGGTGCAGCGCAAAGAGAAGTAAAGTCCTGGCAGGACACTGATAAAGAGACTGTCAAGCAAATTCTGGATAAGCTGAGGAGCACCTTTGACACCTGCACTGCAGCAGAAATAAAAATGAGGTTCTTTGGGTGCAAACAAAGGATGTAGGACAGTATACGAGGACTATGATCTTAACCTTCAGGAGGCACTGCGGGCCATCAAGCAGATTGACCCAGACAGCGTGCAGGATGGAGACAGATTGTTAAAGGAGCAGTTTGTTGAGCGACTCCTGTCCACCACCCACAGGTCACAGCTGCGCATCATGGCCCAACAAAACCATGACGTGAGCTTTGCAGATTTTAAGGACAGGGCTATCTGGGAGTTACACTAACCAAATGTCAGCCGTCCAGCGCCCCCTAGGCGCCCAGCATTACATACCACCAGGAGGCAGCATCCTTCCCTCAGGCTCTCGCTAAGGCTGATGCACGGACCATGGATAATGACCCATCTGCAGAGCTGCGTCTGCAGGTTCAGGAGCAGACCAAAAGCGTGGCTGCACTAACCAAAACCGTGCAGTTCTTGCAAGTGCCCCAAAAGGAGAAGATAGAGTTAGCCTCCAGTCCAGATGACGTCCCACGGCGATGGAAGAAGAGGATCCCACCAATCAGAGGAAGAGACAACGATCGCTACGACAAGGACGGATGTCCCATTTGCCGCCGCTGCGGAAAAGCAGGGCACCTCGCAAGATTCTGTTATTTAAACAAGCGAGCCCTGGGGCAGAGGGCCAGCCCCCAGGAGTAGGACGATCTGGCCCAAGGAACTAGCGAGCCAAGTACGTCGGAGGAAGACCGGTCCTCCCAGTTGTGATTGATGGCATCCCAATAAACGCTTTGCTGGACACTGGCTCTCAGGTGACGACTATACCATATATTCTTTACAACAGTACTGGGCTGACTCTGATCTTACTCGCGGTCCAGATGATGAGCTGACAGTAGTTGCCAGAAATGGTCAGCCTTTGCCTCAGAAGGGGTATGAGGAAGTGACCAATAAGTTGGGCGGGTAGAATTAAAAGCCCAAGGTATGATAATTGTAGACATTGATTGACGAGAATGTAACCCAATGATGACCTTAGGTACTAATGTGATAGAAAATTGTCTTGCCGAGGTTGTTATTTTGTTGCAACAGGTAGCTGAAACTGGTTCCAGTGAGCAGCGGGTCCTGCAAAAGGAGATCAAGGCCCTGATGCAAAGACAGCAGAGCTATCTGGCGGAGAAGTCGGCAGTGTCAGAGTGAGTGATGCATTCCCCATTGCAATACCCCCAAAAAGTGAAATGTTAATTTGGTATCGGGCAGCAATAGGCCTCAGAGGAAGAGATTACTAAACCCTGGTAGAACCAGTGTACTCTGATAGTAGGCCCACTATCCTGACAGCCAGAGGGGTAGTTGATGTACGCAAGGGGAGGGTACCAGTACGCATCTTAAATTGTGGGGAGGAGGAGGCCAAACTACCTCGGTATGCCACAGTTGCTAAGCTGTTCACTGTCAATAACAACGCCATTCAGACAGCAGAACCCCTGGTCTCGTCCGAACAGGCAGAGGACAATGGCTCTGCAAAACAGCTGGAGGATTGGTGTCAGCAGCTGCACGTAGGCACTGACTCCACCCTTCCACATCAAAAGAATGGGGTTTACCGAGTAGACCAAGAGTTTGAACGGGTATTCAGCAAACACCCTTTAGATTTTGGGCAGGCAAAAGGGGTCCAACATCATATCCCCACTGGAAATCATCCGCCCATTAAAGAAAGGTATCGGCCTGTACCTCCAGATCACTACCAATGTGTCAAGAGTATGCTACGAGAGATGAAAGAGGCTGGGGTGATCAGAGACAGTTGTAGCCCCAGGGCAGCTCCACTAGTCCTTGTTAGAAAGAAAGATGGTACAATGAGGATGTGTGTTGATTACAGGAAACTTAACAGCATTACCCACAAAGATGCCTATCCATTACCTAGGATAGAGGAATCACTAGCTGCGCTGAGAACTGCTATTTCTCTACCTTAGATCTCATTAGTGAGTATTAGCAGGTTCCCGTGGCAGAGGCAGATAAAGAGAAGACCGCCTTTGCAACACCAATGGGCCTCTCAGAATTCAACTACATGCTGTTTGGGCTTTGCAGCGCGCCAGGAACGTTCCAGAGACAGATGGAGTGCTGCCTTGGACACATGAACTTTGAGACAGTTCTGTTGTACCTTGATGACGTCATTGTCTTCTCCAAGACCTAAGAGGAACATTTGGAGCACCTGGCCAAGGTGTTCGAAGCCCTGTCCAAATTTGGCTTAAAGGTGAAGATGTCCAAATGCCACCTCCTGAAACCCAAGGTGCAGTACCTAGGCCACGTAGTGAGCGCAGAAGGCATGGCACCAGACCCTGACAAAGTCACTGTTATCCAGGACTGGCAGAGGCAACATCCATGAAATACGCCAGTTCCTCGGGTTGGTAGGCTACTACCGAAGGTTCATCAAGGGCTTCACTGAAATAGCCGCACCTCTGCAAAATCTCCTTGTGGGCCAGCCTAAGAAGGCCAGGAAGAAGAGTTCTACGTTTGATTGGAATGACGAACTGGAAAGATCCTTCTCTCGGTTGAAGATGGCCCTTACGTGGGGTGAAGTTCTGGCCTACCCAAACTATAACCAACCATTCATCCTCTATACTGATGCCAGTAACGTTGGACTGGGAGCAGTGCTGTCGCAGGTACAGAATGGCAAAGAAAGAGTGATCTCCTATGCCAGCAGAAACTTCGTCCCACTGAAAGGAACCCTGACAACTACAGCTCCTTCAAGCTGGAGTTCCTCGCCATCGTCTGGGCTCTGACCGAGCGATTCAAACACTACCTAGCTGCGGCAAAGTTTACCATCTTCACGGACAACAATCGGCTGACTCACTTGGAAACCGCAAAGCTAGGTGCGCTGGAGCAGCGATGGATGGCCCGGCTGTCCAACTACGAGTTCACCATCAAGTACCGAGCGGGACATAAGAATTCTATTGCTGATGCACTGTCCAGAATGCCCAACTTGCCAGATGGGGGAGAAGATCTGGACACACTCGAAGAAATTGAGTTACCAGCCTTCCATTGTCCAATTGCAACCCATTGCCTCACCATGAGTGGGCAGAGATGCAAGATAGCGACCCAGCAGTCCACCTCCACAAGAGACCCAACAGCTGTGGAAGGAAAAGGGCAGGCTGTTCATCTACGAGGGAAAACTGTGTTGGAGGAGTGTCAATGCCCGAACTCACAAATTGGTCTGGCAGGTGGTAGTCCCGAGGCGAGATGCATCAATGGTCCTGAAAGCGTACCACAATGGAGCAGGACACTTCGGATGGAAGAAGTTGGAAGTCCTACTTCGCGAGAGGTTCTACTTTATTGGTATGAGAAAGGCTATTGAAGATTGGTGCCGAGAGTGTGGACCATGCAACTTGTGCAGAAAGGATTGTAACAGCCAGCGAGCCCCGTTGCAACCAATAATCACCAAACAGCCACTTGAACTGGTAGCCTTGAACCACAACTCCAAGTCGGTCAGGCTATGTCTACGCTCTCACCATTGTTGACCACTACTCAAGGTTCCTGGTAGTCGTGCCTGTCAAGGACCAAACAGCAAAGACAGCAACCAAGGCATTCCAACAACACTTTTGTCGACCACATGGTTACCCTGTGAACGAGTGCTTACTGACCAAGGCCCAGCTTTTGAAGCAGAAGTGTTCCAGGAGTTCTGTAACATGTACGGCTGCAAGAAAATCAGAACAACGCCGTACCATCCACAGACAAATGGCATGTGTGAGAAGATGAACCAGGTGGTAATTGACCCCTTGAAGACCTTGCCTCTGGAAGAGAGAAACTTGTGGCCAGAGAAGTTGCCAGATCTGGTGGATCTCTACAACCACATTCCGGTGAATTCTACCAACTGTACACCAGCCTATGTAATGAGAGCAAGACCTGGCAAATTACCAATTGATTTGGACATGGGAGTCCTGACACCTGAGGTAACATCACCAGATGCGGACTGGGATACTGAGCGTCAGCAACAGTACCGCAAGGTGCAAGAATGCGTAGAGAAGAGTTTGTCTCAGGCAAAACAAAAACAAGAAAGAACTTACAATCAGCATGCACCTGCAGTTCCCTTGTCACCTGGTGAACAGGTACTCAAAAGGAAAAGACGGCTCCACAAGCTTGACGGCCACTGGGAAGCGGAGCCATATACCATTATGCCCTCGGACTTCGACAATACAAAGGTGTGCCTTATCAGTAAGGATGGAGGAGAAAACTCCACAGCAGCGTCCTGGATCACCTAAAATCGTGCCCTGACCAGTTAAAGGGAAAGATTGGAGATAAGGACATTCCTTCGTCAGTAGAAAAAGTGGAAGAAAAGGTCCGCACTGTACTTGGCGAGTTCCCATCGAACTGGACAAGAGTAAACCAGGCCATAGTAGTGCCCGTCTTAACCTTTCCACAACCGGCAGTGCCTGAAAGAGAAGGGTCTCAGGATCAGCCCGAAGAACTGCCAGTTCAAGTGCCAGAAGTCACACCTGCTGTGGAATGCGAAAGTCCACCTCCTGCCACCAGTGAATCTGTCATGCCCACAGCGAGTAGGAGCAGTCCTAGAAAATCAGGTATACCCGTGCTACGTAGAATCACCAGTAGCGTAACCACTAGAAAGCACACTACACCAGTGGTAGTTAACACAGTGAACCCAGTAAGGTCACTACCAACACCTGTGCTCCGTAGGTCTATCCGTACAACCAAAGGCCTACTCCCAACTAGGTTTCGCATATAAGTAAACTGAGTACATGAGAAATGTAAATAAGTTAATACTGTTTATAATTGCAACTATTAAGCTTATGTGCCTGCAGAGACTTTGTAAGAACTTTTAACCATTCTGATTTCATTCTTTAAATGGACGATTGGGTCACTGGACTCGTAGTGACCAGGACAATGCTTGTAAATAGTTAATATTAATGACTACAGAACAAAAACTGTCTGGTGTGGCCGAAGATGTGGTCCAAAATGGATACCAACCATGCCTTTTAGCCTGCCCAAGGCCTACGTTGAGGGTTTTTTAGACGGGTCCCTCACATTGTACTTAGGGTGAAAAAGGACACCCCATTTCAGACTTCGCCAAATGTATATATTTGTTGTTACAATTCTTGTAAATAGTTATAATATGTTTTTCTTTTATGTTTCCTCAGTCCAGGAGTACTGAATTGTACTAGGGGGAATGTGGCACCCCAGGAGTTTGGTTGCCACAGTGACCTTGCCTCCCTCCAGGGGAGAGTGATATCATGCCTGAAAGCAAAGAAGGATCCCTTTAACAGGTAACACATACAACACCTTTCTTACTCCAGACCAGAAGGAGGAGCTCTAACACCTGATTTTCAGGAGAGCTTTTCTGGAATATTCTGGCTGGGGGAGGAGTTAGGAGTCTGGCTGGAGGGACGAGAGAGGACAGACGTGTAGAGACAAGCTGGGGACAGAGGGCTATAGAGAGCTCACCCCCAGGTCTGAGCGCCAGAAACCGGACCCCCGGAGTCCGAGGCTGAGAGGGTGAAGTAAAGTCCCAGGAGCAGAATTGGGAGGGCCGAGGATGGAAGGTCCTCTGTCCCAATTAAGCCCTTTCTACAAAGCAGCAGCACATGTGAGCCGGAGACTCCATAGAGAGTGATTCCTGAAACAGGTTACAGCTGCCTGTTATGAGAGTGAAGCTCTACTTGAACAAGAGAGGAACTTGGACGGAGCTTATAGCAGCCAGTGCCTTAGAGAACAGCGCTAGAAAGGAGACCTCACATCCCACCTGAGATAAGAGGATTCCAAATTGCTTTCAGGCTGACCTACTCCAGCACTATCTGTACTCAATTCCCTGGATACTTTGCCTGCAAAACTGTAAGTAAAGCTTTGGAGACTGCAACTCGCTGATTGTTTCTCAGTTTCTTCCTGAGTCCCCTACTACACTCAGCTACATCTCTCAGTACCATTACTCTAATAGTACAACATCTACCTGCCCTGAGACCTCCAGCTTCACTTGTGGGAAGCTATTCCAACTCTGCTGCATCACACCATCAGTCTCAGAGGATCTGTACTGCAGCGCTTGTCATCTCTGACCAGATACCACAAGTGGCGTCACGAATACCTTACTACAAACTCTAACATCCCCTGTAAATATTCCCCTTTCATTGGACGCCCAGGGCCACGGACCGGGTCACTGCCGCTGTGACACATCCCTTCAATACACCGGCCCGGTACTGAGTATCCCACTGCCCTGGCAGGCAATACAAATTCGACTCCACAATCTGAGAATATGTGGAGAGTAAGACCACGGAGGTGAAATACATATTGGGAAAACTGCATGGTGAGCCTAGGAGCAGAGGGAAGACTGGCCAGGGGTATGAAATAAGCCATCTTAGAGAAGAGATCCACCACAACCCAGATGTTGTCTTAACCCTCGGAGAGAGGCAGGTCCGTGATAAAGCCTATAGCAATATGTTGCCAGGGAGCAGCAGGAACCGACAGAGGCTGGGGGAGACCAGCAGGCTTATCCCTGGAAGCCTTGTTTCTGTCGCACTGTGAAAAAGCAGTTACGAAGTCCCGGACATCCTTGACCAGCAAGAGCCACATGAAGTGGCGAGCAATCAGCTCAGTGGACTTGCATATGACCAGCCAGCTTGGATTTGTGTACTTAGGACAGAACTTTCCTTCTTTTAGCAGCGGGTAAAAAAGTTTTATCCAAGAAATGTTTTTAAAAAGGTCAGGGGCTGCTTCAATAATTCTGGCTAGGCTAATGATTTGCTGAGGTTCTTCCATGAAATCGGTTACATCAAAGGATTGAGGGCATCTTCTTTGACATTATTCTTCGCAGGACAGAAGTGTAATTCGAAGTTAAAAAGAGCCAAGAAGAGTGCCTACCCGGCTTGATGAGGATTCAACCACTGGGTGGACTGCAGGAAGGTCAGAGTTTTATGGTTCATGTATCTTATTACCAGAGAGCAGGCACCCTCCTCTAGATGTGTCCATTCCTCGAGTGCCATCTTGATAGGCAGAAGCTCACAATCCCCAATAGTATAAATTTGCTCAGACGGCAAAAACAGTTTGGAGAAAAAACTGCAAGAGACAAACTTCCCCAAAGAACTTCTTTGCAGGAGCAGATGCAAAGATGTGGCATCTAACTACAAGGAAAACTGCTTGTTGGGATCGGGGTGATGCAGCATCGGAGCACTCGCAAATGCCTCTTTCAAATGCTGATGTGTAGCCCTGGTGTTAGGCACACGCAGTACCCTGGAGAGTGTGTGGCGAGACAGCAGTTTAATGCTCAATACCCATTCACTCAACATACACTAGACACACCCTTAGGGTAGTGTAGTTACTTGTGAGGGAGTGGTCAGGGTGTATATTGGTTGAGTGATTTTAGAGTAGTCAGTTTCCTGTCTTCGGACAGAGGAGACGTGTGGAGTCTAGCTGGAGAGAGGAAGCAGTCCAGCCTGCTCTATCAGCAGTTCAGAAAGTGGAGGCCAGTACGGGCGAGATATAGATCACCTCAGCCTGGTCAGAGCTGTACCTCACTTGAATACATTGAAAAAGAAAGAAGAAGCTTAGTGCAGAATTACTTCAGTCACCTGTCTCAAGGACAGTGAAAGGTTCAGAGATGTGCTCCTGCCTAGTGGATAACTGAGAATCTGTTAACTAACTCTAAAGGAAGAGAAGAAGGAAGTGATTACATGACTTTTTGCAAGTGTGAGTGTTTATGCTACCAGCGAGGACAAGGCGAAAGGCACAGTGGAAAGATTATTGGAAAAGTGCTTTTGGATTGAAGAAGTCCTGCACATTGTAACCGGTCACTGGGGACCGAAGGATCACTATTAGCTTCAAGCATAGTGGTAAGAAAACCAGGGATTTACCGGACCTTAGGTCGCGGCAAACAGCCCCAAATAGTCAGTACGTAACTGGGGTCAGGGGGAGTGAAGACTTTGAGCCTGATCAGCAAGATAGGAATTCAGCTCTCTCACAGGAAGGCTCCGACCACAAAACTGACTGGGCAGTACAGCTATGGATTAGCTGGAGTTATTGAGGGAACTACGCTTCAGGCTGGTTGTACTCATCGTGTTGAAAGTAAAGGAGGCCCCTAACTTGTCCAGCTGCTGTCTCAAAATACACTCTCCTTGGATCAGCCTCCCTGGGACCTGCCTGAACATCTTACAAGTAAAGGTATGGAAAGACGCTGACCGTGTGAGACTGTGTTATTTATCTGCACCCGACTTCACTAACTTCTAGACTTTGAGGGACCAGTCCCACCTGTAGGGGACCGACATCTAGCTGCATCACCATCCCCTCAGAGATCTACAGCAGCGCTGGTACAAATTACCAGAGACTACAGGTGGCGTCACGAACTGTATATAAATCTATCCCCTGTAAATATTCCCCCAACATACGCCAGACCGCCAGGGCCACAGACCGAGCCACCGCTACCTGTGACAATCCCCATAGACTTCCATGGGCTCGGCTCTGAGTGCCCCATTGCCCTGGTAACCACAATTGTGGTGGCGGGTCGACACAAAACTTTGGCGTCACGAACAGGATGCGAAACTCGCAAAATTGCGAGCCCTGTGTGCCTATGGAGTTGTTTTTGTGAAAAGGACTGTTTGCACTTTTGGCGCCAAAATCGCCATTTTTGTCGCCATATTCGCGCCCTCAGGCGCTGGAGAAGAAGGTGGGCGTACCTTCGTGGGCGTGTACCCCCCTGTGGCGCGAAGAAGATGCCTGTCCTCTCAAAGTGCTATTACAATATGCGATCCTGCCCTACAGCAAAGGAGGTCCGCCTCCTCTTCACCTTTCCTGCAAAGAGGAGGAGACGCAAACCCCGCCTCCACGGAAGAGACCGGACGTCTCTGGAGGAAGAAGAAAGAATCTTCTGGAACATCATGGAAGCGGGACGTGTGCAGCCGAGCAGGGAAGCGGAGGAAGGCAGGCCCCGTGCCCCAGCCAAGCTGCCACCAGCACCGGAGTTATCCGTGGTCCTGCACCTGCAGCAGGCGTTGCTAGAAATTCAGGAAGAAAATGCACGCCTGAAGAAGATGGTCCAGCACCAACCTGGATTTGAAGAGATCGAGAGACGCCGGCGTACCCTGTAGCAGCGGAGGCTGTGGGACGCGGTGATCTCTCCCCTCAACGACCCCCCACGATTCGAGTTACCGAAGATTCTGCTGCCCAAGGCGAAGGAGCAACCGGAGGCTGCCCCCGAAAGTACCGATCCTGATCCCACCGGTGAAGCGGTGGAGGCGAAGGAGGTTGAGGAGGTACAGCCAGTTCCGGAACGCCCGCCCGGCCAGGAGGCCGCAGCAGATGATCGGTCCCCGACAGGGACACCGGAGGGGTCCTGTCCGTCGTTACCAGACGTCGACTGGGACGAGATGGCGCGCCTGGATGACGTCGCCTACACCGCCCAGTGGGAACATGAGTGGCAGCGTCGTGAGGAGAAGCAGAAACGCCAGCAGGAGGAAGAGCGGGAAGCTCAGCGGAACCGCAGCGGCAACATGCAGAGCTGATCGCGGACAAGGAGAGTGTCCGGAGAGAGAAAGGTACCCTGAGGGAACCGCGGCGGCAGGGGTGTGTGACTGAGTTCCAGCTCCGGAAGGGCTGGGGCTTCATCCGTGAACCGGGCCTCTACCCAGGGGTCTTTGTTAGTCGCAGAGACGTAGAATCTCACCTACCGCAAGGCCATCCCGGGAGGGACTTAGTTAATGGAGACATTGTCACGTACACACGGCACTGGGGAATGAAGGGATGGTATGCCCTTAACGTCACCATCGTCCGTGACCCCGTCCCCGACGCAGGTAACGTCACCACTACCGCAGCGTCCCCGTCTCCAGCTCAAGCAGCATCCGGCCGTGCCCCAGCATCGCCCCCTGCAAGTTCATCGCAAATTAAAGCAATCTCTACATCGCAATATGCGACCCAGTCTCAATCGCAATCCATGACACGGTCCATATCGTTAACTGTGATTGAAACGCAATCGGTGTCTCGCAAGAGAATGTACCCGTTGCGCCCCTAGAGGTTCGCACAAGAACTGTGGCGACCCAGACCCTAATAGCAGCGCATGACTTGTTAGTAATGGGATCTAGGGACCATCGCATTGTTCCAGCCCCCGGGGTGGAAAATGTATTTGAAGTAAATGAGTAATTAAACAGTAAAGAAGAATCGGTGAGATCCATATAGGGTCTACCATAAGTAAAGTTGTAGAAAGTTTAAGTATGTTTACAAATTTTTGCACAAGTTGAAGAGTATAACGTATATAACATATATATATATATTTCTAACAGTAGAATGCCCGGCTGGGTAAACAGAGAAAAGTTTGCACTTTAGTATTATTATAATGTGATATTATATCTGTGTCTTCGTTTAACAATGGACTTTGAGGTTGAGGACTGTGCCAGCCCAGAACTTATTTGTATATAGTTGCGCTTCGGTGCTTTATCTTGGTTTTACATAAAACCAGCACAACTACCTCTGAATACAAAAACCCGTGTGGTGTGGCACTGAGTGAGGTCTGCATTCGGATGTCCTGCAGCCCACCCAGGACCCACGTTGAAGGTTTGGTGCGGGTCCTTCACAAGAATAATGTCTATTTATATGAAATGTTTATTAATATTTGTACTTTTCTATATTCAATGTTTTTGTTTTGCAACGTTCAAGACATCCTTACCTCCCGGATGGGACGAATTAATGTTTAATGTTGATGTTTTAATGCATAAACAAAATGTCTCTTTGTATTTTACAGCCCGGGAGTGCTGTCTTTTACCATGGGGGAATGTGTAGCCCTGGTGTTAGGCACACGCAGTACCCTGGAGAGTGTGTGGCGAGACAGCAGTTTAATGCTCAATACCCATTCACTCAACATACACTAGACACACCCTTAGGGTAGTGTAGTTACTTGTGAGGGAGTGGTCAGGGTGTATATTGGTTGAGTGATTTTAGAGTAGTCAGTTTCCTGTCTTCGGACAGAGGAGACGTGTGGAGTCTAGCTGGAGAGAGGAAGCAGTCCAGCCTGCTCTATCAGCAGTTCAGAAAGTGGAGGCCAGTACGGGCGAGATATAGATCACCTCAGCCTGGTCAGAGCTGTACCTCACTTGAATACATTGAAAAAGAAAGAAGAAGCTTAGTGCAGAATTACTTCAGTCACCTGTCTCAAGGACAGTGAAAGGTTCAGAGACGTGCTCCTGCCTAGTGGATAACTGAGAATCTGTTAACTAACTCTAAAGGAAGAGAAGAAGGAAGTGATTACATGACTTTTTGCAAGTGTGAGTGTTTATGCTACCAGCGAGGACAAGGCGAAAGGCACAGTGGAAAGATTATTGGAAAAGTGCTTTTGGATTGAAGAAGTCCTGCACATTGTAACCGGTCACTGGGGACCGAAGGATCACTATTAGCTTCAAGCATAGTGGTAAGAAAACCAGGGATTTACCGGACCTTAGGTCGCGGCAAACAGCCCCAAATAGTCAGTACGTAACTGGGGTCAGGGGGAGTGAAGACTTTGAGCCTGATCAGCAAGATAGGAATTCAGCTCTCTCACAGGAAGGCTCCGACCACAAAACTGACTGGGCAGTACAGCTATGGATTAGCTGGAGTTATTGAGGGAACTACGCTTCAGGCTGGTTGTACTCATCGTGTTGAAAGTAAAGGAGGCCCCTAACTTGTCCAGCTGCTGTCTCAAAATACACTCTCCTTGGATCAGCCTCCCTGGGACCTGCCTGAACATCTTACAAGTAAAGGTATGGAAAGACGCTGACCGTGTGAGACTGTGTTATTTATCTGCACCCGACTTCACTAACTTCCTAGACTTTGAGGGACCAGTCCCACCTGTAGGGGGACCCGACATCTAGCTGCATCACCATCCCCTCAGAGATCTACAGCAGCGCTGGTACAAATTACCAGAGACTACAGGTGGCGTCACGAACTGTATATAAATCTATCCCCTGTAAATATTCCCCCAACATACGCCAGACCGCCAGGGCCACAGACCGAGCCACCGCTACCTGTGACAATCCCCATAGACTTCCATGGGCTCGGCTCTGAGTACCCCATTGCCCTGGTAACCCACAATTGTGGTGGCGGGTCGACACACTGAAGGCCAACACGACCGACACAGGTCAGTCTCTGGCATTGGCCCCCTTCTTGGTTAAAGTTCCCCTGTCAGCAGGATTGTGCACTGTAACCTACAGACAGTGTCAGGTTGGCGCCGTTATACTGATTACAATGATACCTGGGTGATGAAATCCACCTTGTAGTTGTTGTTTAATGTTTATTTTCAGTTTTGAGTTAATGATATGCTAGTGCTCCAGGGCGGCCTATGGGGGGGTCTTCATGTGGTGTTCTGCTTAGGTATTCATCTGTATGGCTTATGACAGGTCCCTCAGTGACCTGCCCCCTATTTTACATACTGATTATTATATGTTGTTATATATAATATATTTTGCTAGAGGAAAAAAAATTGTCTCCACCAAGATGGCGCCTTGCGCAGTAGCATCTATTGGCGATCCAATAGATCCAATAGATGGTACTGCGCAGGCGCTGCCAGCACCATCTTGATGGAGAGAAAAAAATGTTTCCGCCTGCGCAGTAGCATCTATTCTACTAGAAAGATTTTTTTTTCAGAATAAATGTACATGACTAAATAAAACAATTTAATGCATATTTATAGATGCGATTATGCTGCAGTGCCTTCTGAATGTGATTTTTTTTTCAATGTATGTAATAATCAGTGTGTAAAATAGATGGCAGGTCACTGAGGGATCAGTGACCTGTCATAAGCCATCGGTATGAATAGCTAAGCAGAGCAGCACATGAAGACTCCTCCACAGGCCACCCCGGAGAACGAGTATCTCATTAACTCAAAACGGAAAATAAAGATTAAACAACACCCACAAGACGGATTTCATTAACCCAGGTATCATTTTAATCAGTATAATGGCGTCAACCTGACAGTATCTATAGGTTCTCAGCACAATCCTGCTGACAGGTTCCCTTTAAGGTGGAGGTAGGTCTTCCCAATCACAAATGGATAAAAGGGATAATTTTTGGACTGTTTTGAAATTTTTAAAACATGAAAAGTCTTATAGTACGCTATGTTATTAAATATGCTGTTGGGTAGTAGTGAGCAGAGCAGAATGTTGAGCGTTATATTCAAGCAGGCGGCGGCTGATGGGACTACTACTCACATCAGCTTACACCTGCTGCCGCTAATAACAGTGAGAGCAGGCGGCGGCTGATGAGAGCCGCCTGTGCTATAAGTAAATAAATAAACAAAAAAACAGCGTGGGTTCCCCTGTATTTTTGTTAACCAGCCAGGCAAAACTGACAGATGCTGGTTGCAACCCTCAGCTTCAGCAAGGCTGGTTATCAAGAATAGAAGGGTCCCCACTGTTTTTTTAAATTATTCAATTATATTTATTTATTTTTGACAACCAGCCTTCCTAAAGCTGACAGTTGGGGGCTGATATTCTCAGGCTGGTAAGGGGCCATGGATATTGACCCCATCCAGCCCAAAAAAGCAGCCCACAGCCACTCAAAAAAAGGCACATCTGGTGATTTGCCAGAGCAGGGGAGAATGTTGAGAGCTGTCTTCATCACCCGTCACCAGGGAACAGCGCTAACAGTACCACTGCTTCCCAGGCACCAGTGCGTGTGGTACTCATGTGGCATATGGGCGGCATATGGTTGCCACACATATGCCACAAGTATTACACACACGGACACTGATATCTCCGGTACTGTTTTTTCAGATACCTGAAATATCAGGATAGCTTTATGCTATAGATCAGGCTGGTGTTGGATGGGGAAGTTGTGGGGCAAACTGAACTGAATTGTCCAGGACCTCAATTCTAAAAAGGGCCAATTTGTCTATGTAAGCCAGAAGCTGCACCAATAATGTCAGTCCTGCATTGTCAGAGCAATTTCCAGGTTAAAATATAGAACGACCTTTGGAGACATCATGGTCATGTGACCCAAGGTCTTTCATATTTTACAGTTCACGGTGTATGCAGCTAATGTCTTCATATTGGAATTATGGGCTGCAGACAAGTATCAATTAAAATCTGAAAGATTTCTTGTGATTTTCCAATGTCTCTGTCAAAAATGTTGGCTGTCCAAGATATTTTGATGAGTAGTCCAGAAAAAATAAAAATCAAGGTGGCAACCTTGGTGTGTGTGTGTGAGACATGCAGTGTATGAGTGTGTGTAATATGCATTGTGTATGTGTGTATGTAATATGCATTGTGTATATGTATAACTTGCAGTGTGTGTGAGAGAGTGTATGTACCATGGAGTGTATGTGGATGTAACATGCAGCGCGTGTGTGTGTGTAATATACAATATGTCTAATGTGTGTAACATACAGTTTGTCTAACATGTTATGTGTATGTGTGTGTATCCTACCGTGTGCAAAGTGCAGTTTGTGTGTAGCATACAGTGTGTGTCTATAGCGTTGAGTGTGTGTAATATACAGAATGTGTATGTAAAATGGACTGCGCGTAACATGCAATGTACATGTGCAACTGTAAGGTGATGAAGGAGTGAAGAGACACACAATATTGCCTAAGCTGAGTGTCTGCAAATAAACATCGCCATCTGCTGACCAAAGATGATAAGAATGGAGAAAGCGGAGAAAATGACAATAGTAGGAACTTAAGAGCGAAGCACATGTCCCTTGAGGGAAAAGATCAGTGGAGACACCAGGTTACTTGCCGTGGGTGAGTTTGAATGAGCATCACGTGCTTGAAACACATTTGTTTACCCACAATTTTGGAAAAGTACCAACAATTTTCTCCTGCCCATTTTTGGGTTTTGTGTGAAATTATGTCCAATTTGCCTTTTTTTCGTGTTGATAAAATACATAAAAAAGGATGTGTTCGAGTCTCCTCGGCTGCAGGTATGGCGGCTGTTTGACAGCTGCAACACGTGTAGGGATTTCCTGCGGCTGTCGAATAGCCGTGAGACATGCAGCCGCTGGGACTCGAACATATTTTTCGAGCACTCCGAAGAGACTCTGTTATCACCCGAGCATGCTGAGATAATACCTTATCCGAGCACGCTCGCTCATCACTAATGATTACCTATTAGTATTATCACCTATCCATAGAGTGGGTGATACATTTTAGTTCGGAGGGGGTCCGACCATTGAGACACCCACCGATTGATAGAACTGGGATACTTTTGTCCCCACTTGAATGGAGCAGCAGTGTCCATGCTCTACCACCGCTGCATTCATTTTCTATGAGACTGCCGGAAAAAAGGAAAAAAAATGTGAAAAAACACTATATAATGTAAATTTGATATAGGATAGGAGATTAACATACTGACTCCCCAAAAAACAGGTCCTGTCTGAATGGAGCACAACTAACATTTTTTTAACCCTTAAAACACATAGGCAATTAATGCCCTCCTGATGACCAAAACCTTTTTTTTTTTTCAGTTGGACAATATTTTATTTAAAAAGACTTACTTTTTGCAGGATGAGTGGAATTTATTTATTTTGCACGATTCCAACATACTTATTAATTAACTTTTATTTTACATTCTTTTTTTTTTTTATTATGGGATATATATTTATACCACTACTTAAAATTAAAAGTTATTGTGCCCAGGACGTCATTTTCTATAATAACACTTCCGGTCTCTTTAAAGGATTTTTTTTTCTTAAAGAAGCAATTCTAGGAAATCCTTATAACAGTAGCAAATCTAACTGTGAATGTGAATTTCTTTTTTTTTTTTTTAATTTTCTTCATTTTTTTTTCTATGCTGCATCCGGACGTGGAGGAAAAACACTGCAGTGGAAGAAACGCAAAAAAAAAAAGAAATGTCCATGAGAACATAACCCAGCCAGCCCTACATCCGAAGTCTCTGCAGGACGGCACTACTCCGCCCCTCACCGTCGCACGACAGTATTACACTATTCTACTGCACCTGCTCCAGTTTAACCCTTCGCACCCATGGGGACTGATTTGCATTTCACAGCTCTGAAGAGCTTGGATGAAGTCTTATAATGTATGACAACCATATACAGTGTCACGGTGGTTATATTCGCTGCCAGTCTCCGCAGTCACATCATTTATATCTATAGTCATATACGGCGCTGCTGCAGTTTTACACTATGCTGCTTCAGGCATGTAACATGACTGCAGTCATACACACCACCACCGTGGTTATATTCTGCGTCCGCTGCTGCAGTCCATCACTATGATGCTGGATGAATATATACGGGGTTACTGTGGTGATATATGTATCTATATACTGTGTTTCCGCAGTCATACACTGTGTCACTGCCATGATACACTATGTAGCTGTAGTCATATCATATATTGCTGACTGCAGTGATACACTATGTTGCTGCAGTCATATATTGCATTAGTTCTTTCTAAGCCTGCGGTGCCGTTGATTCCCTATCTTGCTGCAGTGTTACCCAGATCTTCCATTGCAGTTTTGCACAGTTGTTTCATGTGTGTTGTACACTGCTTCCTCTGCAGTGATTACAGATTTTTCCATTACAGTGCTGTACCGTTCTTTCCCTGCCTTGGAGTACAGATCTTACTCTGCAGTAGTGTACAGTTCCTCCTCTGCAGTGGTATATAGTTCTTCTGTTGCAGTGGGGTGCAGTCCTTCCTTTGCTTTCATGTGCAGTTCTTCCCCTGCTGTGTTGTTCAGTTCTTTGATTGCAGTGGGGTACAGTCCTTCCTCTACAGTGGTGTACAGTTCTTCCCCTGCAGTGGTTTTAAGTTCTTCCCCTGTAGTGGTGTACAGCTCTTCCCCTGTAGTGGTGTACAGCTCTTCCCCTGTAGTGGTGTACAGCTCTTCCCCTGTAGTGGTGTACAGCTCTTCCCCTGCAGTGTCATACAGCTCTTCTCCTGCAGTGATGTACAGTTTTTCTCCTGCAGTGGTGTACAGCTCTTCTCCTGCAGTGGTGTACAGTTTTTTCTCTGCAGTGGTGTACAGCTCTTCTCCTGCAGTGGAGTACAGTTCTCCTGCAGTGGTGTACAGCTCTTCTCCTGCAGTGGTGTACAGTTTTTTCTCTGCAGTGGTGTACAGCTCTTCTCCTGTAGTGGTGTACAACTCTTCTCCTGCAGTGGTGTACAGCTTTTTTCCTGCAGTGATGTACAGTTTTTCTCCTGCAGTTGTGTACAGCTCTTCTCCTGCAGTGGTGTACAGCTTTTTTCCTGCAGTGATGTACAGTTTTTCTCCTGCAGTTGTGTACAGCTCTTCCCCTGTAGTGGTGTATAGTTTTATCCCTGCAGTAGTGTACAGCTCTTCTCCTGCAGTGGTGTACAGCTCTTCCCCTGCAGTGGTGTACAGCTCTTCCCCTGCAGTGGTGTACAGCTCTTCTCCTGCAGTGGTGTACAGCTCTTCTCCTGCAGTGGTATACAGCTCTTCCCCTGCAGTGTTATACAGTGCTTCCCCTGCAGTGGTGTACAGCTCTTCTGCTGTAGTGGTGTACAGCTCTTCTCCTGCAGTGGAGTACAGCTCTTCTCCTGCAGTGGAGTACAGCTCTTCCCCTGCAGTGGTGTACAGCTCTTCTCCTGCAGTGTTGTACAGTTCTTCCCCTGCAGTGGTAGACAGCTCTTCTCCTGCAATGGTATACAGTTCTTCCCCTGCAGTGGTGTACAGCTCTTCTCCTGTAGTGATGTACAGCTCTTCTCCTGTAGTGGTGTAGAGCTCTTCTCCTGCAGTGGTGTACAGCTCTTCCCCTGCAGTGGTGTACAGCTCTTCTCCTGCAGTGTTGTACAGTTCTTCCCCTGCAGTGGTTTACAGCTCTTCTCCTGCAGTGTTGTACAGCTCTTCCCCTGCAGTGGTGTACAGCTCTTCCCCTGCAGTGGTGTATAGCTCTTCTCCTGTAGTGGTGTACAGCTCTTCTCCTGCAGTGTTGTACATTTCTTCCCCTGCCCCCTGCAGTGGTATAAAGCTCTTCTCTTGCAATGGTATACAGTTCTTCCCCTGCAGTGGTGTACAGCTCTTCTCCTGTAGTGATGTACAGCTCTTCTCCTGTAGTGGTGTAGAGCTCTTCTCCTGCAGTGGTGTACAGCTCTTCTCCTGCAGTGTTGTACAGTTCTTCCCCTGCAGTGGTGTACAGCTCTTCTCCTACAGTGTTGTACAGCTCTTCCCCTGCAGTGGTGTACAGCTCTTCCCCTGCAGTGGTGTATAGCTCTTCTCCTGTAGTGGTGTACAGCTCTTCTCCTGCAGTGTTGTACAGTTCTTCCCCTGCCCCCTGCAGTGGTATAAAGCTCTTCTCCTGCAGTGTTGTACAGTTCTTCTCCTGCAGTGTTGTACAGTTATTCCCCTGTAGCGGTGTATAGTTTTATCCCTGCAGTAGTGTACAGCTCTTCTCCTGCAGTGATGCACAGCTCTTCTCCTGTAGTGGTGTACAGCTCTTCTCCTGCAGTATCGTACAGCTCTTCCCCTGCAGTGGTGTACATCTCTTCCCTTGCAGTGGTGTATAGCTCTTCTCCTGTAGTGGTGTACAGCTCTTCTCCTTCAATGTTGTACAGTTCTTCCCCTGCAGTGGTGTACAGCTCTTCTCCTTTAGTGGTGTACAGCTATTCTCCTGCAGTGGTGTACAGCTCTTCCCCTGCAGTAGTGTACAGCTCTTCTCCTGCAGTGTTGTACAGCTCTTCTCCTGCAGTGGTGTACAGCTCTTCCCCTTAGTGGTGTACAGCTCTTCTCCTGCAGTGGTGTACAGCTGTTTCCCTGCAGTGGTCTATAGCTCTTCTCCTGCAGTGTTGTACAGCTCTTCCCCTGCAGTGTTGTACAGCTCTTCCCCTGCAGTGGTGTACATCTCTTCCCCTGCAGTGGTATATAGCTATTCTCCTGTAGTGGTGTACAGCTCTTCCCCTGCCCCCTGCAGTGGTGTACAGCTCTTCTCCTGCAGTGTTGTACAGTTCTTCCCCTGCAGTGGTGTACAGCTCTTCTCCTTTAGTGGTGTACAGCTCTTCTCCTGCAGTGGTGTACAGCTCTTCCCCTGCAGTGGTGTACAGCTCTTCCCCTGCAGTGGTGTACAGCTCTTCTCCTGCAGTGTTGTATAGTTCTTCCCCTTAAGTGGTGTACAGCTCTTCTACAGTGTTGTACAGCTTTTCCCCTGCAGTGGTGTACAGTTCTTCCCCTGCAGTGGTGTATAGCTCTTCTCCTGTAGTGGTGTACAGCTCTTCCCCTGCCCCCTGCAGTGGTGTACAGCTCTTCTCCTTTAGTGGTGTACAGCTCTTCTCCTGCAGTGATGCACAGCTCTTCTCCTGTAGTGGTGTACAGCTCTTCTCCTGCAGTATCGTACAGCTCTTCCCCTGCAGTGGTGTACAGCTCTTCCCTTGCAGTGGTGTATAGCTCTTCTCCTGTAGTGGTGTACAGCTCTTCTCCTTCAATGTTGTACAGTTCTTCCCCTGCAGTGGTGTACAGCTCTTCTCCTTTAGTGGTGTACAGCTATTCTCCTGCAGTGGTGTACAGCTCTTCCCCTGCAGTGGTGTACAGCTCTTCTCCTGCAGTGTTGTACAGCTCTTCTCCTGCAGTGGTGTACAGCTCTTCTCCCTTAGTGGTGTACAGCTCTTCTCCTGCAGTGGTGTACAGCTGTTTCCCTGCAGTGGTCTATAGCTCTTCTCCTGCAGTGTTGTACAGCTCTTCCCCTGCAGTGTTGTACAGCTCTTCCCCTGCAGTGGTGTACATCCTTCCCCTGCAGTGGTATATAGCTATTCTCCTGTAGTGGTGTACAGCTCTTCCCCTGCCCCCTGCAGTGGTGTACAGCTCTTCTCCTGCAGTGTTGTACAGTTCTTCCCTGCAGTGGTGTACAGCTCTTCTCCTTTAGTGGTGTACAGCTCTTCTCCTGCAGTGGTGTACAGCTCTTCCCCTGCAGTGGTGTACAGCTCTTCCCCTGCAGTGGTGTACAGCTCTTCTCCTGCAGTGTTGTATAGTTCTTCCCCTTAAGTGGTGTACAGCTCTTCTACAGTGTTGTACAGCTCTTCCCCTGCAGTGGTGTACAGTTCTTCCCCTGCAGTGGTGTATAGCTCTTCTCCTGTAGTGGTGGGTGTACAGCTCTTCCCCTGCCCCCTGCAGTGGTGTACAGCTCTTCTCCTTTAGTGGTGTACAGCTCTTCTCCTGCAGTGATGCACAGCTCTTCTCCTGTGGTGGTGTACAGCTCTTCTCCTGCAGTATCGTACAGCTCTTCCCCTGCAGTGGTGTACAGCTCTTCCCTTGCAGTGGTGTATAGCTCTTCTCCTGTAGTGGTGTACAGCTCTTATCCTTCAATGTTGTACAGTTCTTCCCCTGCAGTGGTGTACAGCTCTTCTCCTTTAGTGGTGTACAGCTATTCTCCTGCAGTGGTGTACAGCTCTTCCCCTGCAGTGGTGTACAGCTCTTCTCCTGCAGTGTTGTACAGCTCTTCTCCTGCAGTGGTGTACAGCTCTTCTCCCTTAGTGGTGTACAGCTCTTCTCCTGCAGTGGTGTACAGCTGTTTCCCTGCAGTGGTCTATAGCTCTTCTCCTGCAGTGTTGTACAGCTCTTCCCCTGCAGTGTTGTACAGCTCTTCCCCTGCAGTGGTGTACATCTCTTCCCCTGCAGTGGTATATAGCTATTCTCCTGTAGTGGTGTACAGCTCTTCCCCTGCCCCCTGCAGTGGTGTACAGCTCTTCTCCTGCAGTGTTGTACAGTTCTTCCCCTGCAGTGGTGTACAGCTCTTCTCCTTTAGTGGTGTACAGCTCTTCTCCTGCAGTGGTGTACAGCTCTTCCCCTGCAGTGGTGTACAGCTCTCCCCCTGCAGTGGTGTACAGCTCTTCTCCTGCAGTGTTGTATAGTTCTTCCCCTTAAGTGGTGTACAGCTCTTCTACAGTGTTGTACAGCTCTTCCCCTGCAGTGGTGTACAGCTCTTCCCCTGCAGTGGTGTATAGCTCTTCTCCTGTAGTGGTGGGTGTACAGCTCTTCCCCTGCCCCCTGCAGTGGTGTACAGCTCTTCTCCTTTAGTGGTGTACAGCTCTTCTCCTGCAGTGGTGTACAGCTCTTCCCCTGCAGTGGTGAACAGCTCTTCTCCTGCAGTGTTGTATAGTTCTTCCCCTTAAGTGGTGTACAGCTCTTCTGCAGTGGTGTACAGCTCTTCCCCTGCAGTGGTGTATAGCTCTTCTCCTGTAGTGGTGTACAGCTCTTCCCCTGCCCCCTGCAGTGGTGTACAGCTCTTCTCCTGCAGTGTTGTACAGTTCTTCCCCTGCACTGGTGTACATCTCTTTTCCTTTAGTGGTGTACAGCTCTTCTCCTGTAGTGGTGTACAGCTCTTCCCCTGCCCCCTGCAGTGGTGTACAGCTCTTCTCCTGCAGTGGTGTACAGCTCTTCCCCTGCAGTGGTGTACAGCTCTTCTCCTGCAGTGTTGTATAGTTCTTCCCCTGCAGTGGTGTACAGCTCTTCTGCAGTGTTGTACAGCTCTTCTCCTGCAGTGGTGTACAGCTCTTCCCCTGCAGTGGTGTACAGCTCATCCCCTGCAGTGGTGTACACTCTTCTCCTGTAGTGGTGTACAGCTCTTCTCCTGCAGTGTTGTGTAGTTCTTCCCTGCAGTGGTGTACAGCTTTTCTGCAGTGTTGTACAGCTCTTCTCATGCAGTGGTGTACAGCTCTTCCCCTGCAGTGGTGTACACTCTTCTCCTGTAGTGGTGTACAGCTCTTCTCCTACAGTGTTGTACAGTTCTTCCCCTGCAGTATTGTGCAGTTCTTCCCTTGCAGGGTTGTACTCTTTTACTTGGTCGAAGCAATACTAAACCTCTTAGGCTACTTTCATACATCAGGTTTTTTCCGCCAGGCAGGAACCGGTGTTGCGCCGGAGCGATGGATCCGGCATAAATTGTGGAAAACTGATGAAATGGATCCGTTTTTTCCGCCGGATCCGTCTAGCGGATCTGGCAGAAACCAGATCCTTTTCATCAGTTTTCCATCCGTTTCGTCTGTTTTTTTTATCCGTTTTACGACGAATCCAGTTTTTAAAAATGCCCATGGGAGGCTCCCAAACGATGATCTGTTTCCTGGTCAATTTGATCTGAGCATGCTCAGACCAGTGACCGGATCCGTCTTTTTCCGGATCCGGAGCCCATAGACTTCCATTGTAGCAAAAAGCCGGAAGCGCCGCATACGGCGCTGTCCGGTTTTTCGCCGCAGACAAAAAACGTTACTGGAGACATTTTTTCCAGATGCTGGAATTAAAACTTTAGCCAGATCCAGCAAAAAACGAAAGAAACGGAAGGCCTTGCAGCGCGGTCCGGCGCTAATAGAAGTCAATGAGAAAAAAACGGATCCGGCGGCAGATTTCGCCGGATCCGGTTTTTCTAAAAATAGCGGTATCCTGACTGTTGGAAAAAAACTGATGTGTGAAAGTAGCCTTATTCTTCAGCGACCTGCGCCACATACATCAGCGCCACAGCAGCAGTATCCTCCCTTTCACCGGTGGTAATCAGTTCTGATGATGAAGTTCCAAGTATAGTACCAAAACGTTAATTACAAAGATTACCAAATAAACAGAACCTTTTCATTCACTGCAACCCTTCTGAGACCCAAGTAATTGTCTACGTTATTTCCGGGTTGGAACCCTACTTGTGCCCCACTACACAGAATAGGAGTGCCGTATTATTCCACTACAGACGGCTTACTCTCAGTCAGTGCAGTGCTGGCCGCTCTTGTGTCAATTCCGCATAGAAGTGACAAGATATCCACAAAGGTTGTGATTGTCCCAGGAGCTGTCACTATTCTTTATCTTCGGCTGTTTTTTGTAGCAATGTGTCACTATCGCACTAAAGAATCATCATGTTGTAGCTCTGCAGTCACTCCATGAATGTATTACCCCAGTGCTCCGCTGGCACATCAGGGTGTCTGCAATATAACACTGTCATGCAGCACCTAAGGGCCAACTGCGACACTCACAGTATATATACACTGGTGTGAAAAAGTGTTTGCCCCCTTCCTGATTTCCTATTCTTCGGTATGGTTATCACACTTAAATGTTTCAGATCACCAAACAAATTTAAATATTATACAAAGATAACACAAGTAACACAAAATGCAGTTTATAAATGAAGATCTTTATTATTAATGGAAAAAGAAATCCAAACCTACAGGGCTCTGTGTGAAAAAGTGATTGCCCCCTAACCCTAATAACTGGTTGGGCCCCCCTTAGCAGCAACAACTGCAATCAAGTGTTTGCGATAACTGACAATGAGTCTTTTACAACGCTCTGGAGGAATTTTGCCTTCTCATCTTTGCAGAATTGTTGCAATTCAGCCACATTGGAGGGTTTCTGAGCATGAACAGACTTTTTAAGGTCATGCCACAGCATCCCAATCGGATTGAGGTCAGGACTTTGACTAGGCCACTCCAAAGTCTTAATTTTGTTTTTCTTAAGCCATTCAGAGGTAGACTTGCTGCTGTGTTTTGGATCATTGTCCTGCTGCATAACCCAAGTGCGCTTCAGCTTGAGGTCATGAACAGATGGCCAGATATTCTTCCAGGTCCTGAAGCAGCAAAACACCCCCAGATCAGCACACTACCACCACCATATTTTACTGTTGGTATATTGTTCCTTTTCTGAAATGCTATGTTACTTCTACACCAGATGTAATGAGACATACAATTTCCAAAAAGTCCAAATTTTGTCTGGTCAGTCCACAGAGTATTCTCCCAATAGTCTTGGGGATCATCGAGATGTTTTCTGGCAAAACTGAGATGAGCCTTTATGTTCTTATTGCTTAGCAGGGTTTTTTGTCTTTGAACTCTGCCATGCCGGCCATTTTTACCTAGACTCTTTCTTATGGAGGAGTCATGAATACTGACCTTAACAGAGGCAAGTGAGGTCTGCAGTTCTTTGGATGGTGTTGGATGGTGTTGTGAGGTCTTTTGTGACCTCTTGGATGAGTCGTCGCTGCATTATTGGGGTAATTTTGGTCAGTCGACCACTCCTGGGAAGGTTCATCACTATTCCATGTTTTTGCCAGTTGTGGATAATGGCTCTTACTATGTTTCGCTGCACTCCCAGTCACGAGTATCCTGCTCACCGGACGCCTTTCTATGTGGTGCTTGTCACCCTTTTTTTTCACTTGGTCTTTTCCGGCAGATTCTCCAAAGGGTGGGATTACCGCCTCTTCACACGAAAAGGACACTTTATAACAAAACAGACATTTTTCTTGAAAAAGGCTTGTTAGCCGAAAAGTTGAAAATATTTGTTTGTCTGGATATCATTTGTCTGAATTATGAGAAATTCTATGTGATCAGCTATTTAGCTTATATTCTGAATAAACTTTATTTTTGCTTATTTTCGAGTGCCGGAGTTTTCACATTTATATATGTTTTGCTGGAGTCACAAAGCTTTAGAAATAGCTTTATAATCTTTTCCAGACAGATAGATCTCAATTACTTTGTTTCTCATTTGTTCCAGAATTTCTTCGAATAACGCCATGATATCTTGCTTTTGAGGATCTTTTGGTCTACTTCCTTTTGTCAGGCAGGTCCTATTTATGTGATTGTTGTGAATGGGTTTGAGATGAGTTCTCAGCAGAGGCTTCCTCTAGTGGTTACAAGCGGTGCTGGTCTGTCCAGTGAAGATTGTGAGGACTGGGAATCAGGTGTTACTGACTGGTCTTATATAAGGGAGTCACCTTCCCATCAGGGTTGCCGGTGATCAATTGTTCTGGTCTGAATCCTTCATTCCTGTTTCCCTTGTAGCCTGCTGTGTCGTGTCTGCATTTCCTGCTAACAGATAAGACATTTTCTTCTTTTTGTTTTTTGTGCTATATTTTTGCATTTTGTCCTGCACTTCTGTGGGGGCCTTCTGGGTCCCCTCCGGGGGCTTTTGCCCTCTCAGTTTAGTTCAGCCACTGATGTTTGTACTTTTGCTTTTTCCAGTTTTTTCAGTGGCTGCTGTTTTGATTTTGTTACACCAGAGAACTAATTTAGGTGGAAGAGGTCGTGTGATCTCAGGTGATTTTGAAATTAGTAGAGTTGGTGCTTTTCAGGGTTTTCTGGGATTGCAGTAAGTACCCTTCCTATCCTTTTCTATTTAGTTAGTTTGGGCCCCAGCGTTTGCTCATACTATTTTCTTTCTGTGTCAGTATTTCATCTTGTCTAACCGCCATTACATGTTTGGGGGCTTTCTATTATCTTTGGGGTTCTGCTCCGGGGCAGATAGCTTTCCTATTTCTATCTTTAGGTGTAGTTAGTTTCTCAGGCTGTGACGAGGCGTCTAGGACCAACGTAGGAACGCTCCACGGCTGCCTCTAGTTGTGGTGGTTAGTCAGGGTACTGCAATCTCATAGATTCCAACTGCTCTGGTGTATTTCCTTTTTTACCTGCACTCCTCAGCTGCCGAAACATAACAGTATCACCGGCCAAAAAGTTGAAAATTGTATGGTACTCACAGAAGGGAAAAAATATTGTGAAAGAAAAAAGGTTGTCAGAGTTGTCAGAGATATTTTTCTGTTTGTTGCATTTTTTTTTTTCCCTCTGTATCTCTGGGTGCTGGGGAGGATCTTTTCTCTCAATGGAGTTTGCACAGTTGTCTGGCCATGTGAATCAGCTTGCCGCTGAGGTTCGGAGTATTGCTATCTATCTTGCTGGGTTGCCTGTTGTGGAACCTAGGATTCCCATGCCAGATTTGTTTTTAGGGGATCGAGCTAAGTTTCAGAATTTCAAAAATAATTGTAAATTGTTTTTTGCCTTAAAATCTAAGTCCTCAGGAAACGCAGCGCAGCAGGTTCAAATTATCATCTCTCTCCTGCGCGGCGATCCTCAGGATTGGGCTTTTTCCCTGACACCTGGGGATCCTGTTTTGAGTGATGTTGATGCATTTTTTCAGGCTTTGGGGTTATTGTACGATGAGCCTAATGTCACTGATCAAGCTGAAAAAGCCTTGTTGGCATTAAATCAGGGGCTTGATGACGCTGAGTTATACTGTCAGAGATTCCGTAGGTGGGCAGTCCTGACCAAATGGAATGACGACGCTTTGGCAGCCCTTTTCCGGAAGGGTCTGTCAGATAATGTAAAGGATGTTATGGTGGGATTCCCTGTCCCCTCTGGTCTCAATGATTGTATGTCATTAGCGATTCAAATTGACAGACGTTTGCGTGAATGGAGAAGTATGCGTGGAATAGTGTTGCCTTGTGAACCAGCTTCTGAACCCATGCAGTGTGATAGAGTGGTGTCTGGGGCACAGCGTCATGAGTTTCGAAAGCGCAATGGGTTATGTTTCTACTGTGGTGATGCCTCTCATGCTATTTCAGTCTGCCCTAAGCGGGGAAGACGTTTTGCTCGCTCAGTTGTCTTGGGTAGTGTTCAGACTAAGTTTTTATTAACTGTCACTCTGATATGCTCTCTGTCCTCATTTTCTGCTCAGGCTTTCGTTGATTCTGGAGCAGCTATTAACCTGATGGATTATGATTTTGCTAAACGTTGTGGGTTTCCCTTGATACCCCTACAGAAGTCTATTCCCCTACTGGGGATCGATTCTACCCCTTTGGCTGAAAATAAACCCCAGTTTTCTACTCAGGTGATAATGAGGGTTGAACCTGATCACCAGGAGTGCTGCAAATTTTTGGTTCTGTATAATCTGCATGACATTATCGTGCTGGGTTTCCCTTGGTTACAGTCTCATAATCCTGTTTTGGATTGGAAATCTGTGTCTGTAACCAGTTGGGGCTGCCAATGTGTTAATACCAACACTCCTGTTTTTTCTGCCTTCCCCCAGACTCAGGATGTTCCTGACTTTTTGATTGATTTTTCTGATGTGTTTAGCGAAAGTAAATCTGCATCCTTACCTCCCCATAGGAGCTATGACTGCGCTATTGAATTAGTGCCGGGTAGTAAATTCCCTAAAGGTCGCCTTTTTAACTTGTCTGTACCTGAACATGACGCTATGCGGTCTTATATCAAGGAATCATTGGAGAAGGGTCATATCAGACCATCCTCTTCACCCTTAGGTGCCGGTTTTTTCTTTGTGGCCAAAAAGGATGGTTCATTAAGGCCGTGTATTGATTATCGTCTCTTGAACAATATTACTGTGAAATATCAATATCCGTTACCCTTGATTTCTGACCTGTTTTCCAGGGTGAAAAACGCTACTTGGTTTACCAAGCTTGACCTCAGGGGGGCGTATAACCTTATTCGCATTAAGCACGGGGATGAATTGAAGACGGCATTCAATACCCCTGAAGGGCATTTTGAGTACCTAGTGATGCCCTTTGGGCTCACTAATGCTCCTTCCGTCTTCCAGTCCTTCATGAATGACATTTTCAGGGATTTTGTGGACAAATTTCTGATTGTTTATTTGGATGATATCTTGATTTTTTCTAATGACTGGGACTCTCATATGAAACATGTTCGAACTGTGTTCCAGATTTTGAGAGAGAATGCTCTGTATGTGAAGGGATCAAAGTGTCTTTTTGGCGTGCAGAGGATCTCATTTCTGGGATTCATTTTGTCCCCATCTGTTATTGAAATGGACCCGGTCAAGGTTCAGGCCATCTGTGATTGGGTCCAACCTACTTCATTAAAGGCTCTTCAGAGATTTTTTGGGTTTTGCCAATTTTTACCGTAAATTTATTGGTAATTTCTCGGTTATTGTTAAACCATTAACTGATTTGACCAGAAAGGGTTCTGATGTGGTGAATTGGCCTCCTGAGGCAGTCTCTGCATTTCAGGAACTTAAGCAGAGATTCACTTCTGCTCCTGTTCTATGGCAGCCTTATGTTTCTCTGCCATTTCAGGTGGAGGTTGATGCCTCTGAAATTGGGCAGGTGCCGTTTTGTCCCAAAAAGATCCAGAGACCTCTAAAAGTAACCCTTGTGCCTTTTTCTCTCGAAAATTTTCTCCTACTGAACGTAATTATGACGTGGGTAATCGGGAGTTATTGGCCATGAAGTGGGCTTTTGAAGAGTGGAGACATTGGCTGGAGGGAGCCAAACATCAGGTGGTGGTCCTTACGGACCATAAGAATCTGGTCTATCTGGAATCTGCCAAGCGACTCAATCCTAGACAGGCCAGGTGGGCCTTGTTTTTCACACGTTTTAATTTTGTGGTTTCCTTTCTTCCTGGCACTAAGAATGTTAGGGGGAATGCCCTCTCGAGGAGTTTCCTTGCGGACTCTCCTGAGTTGTCTGATCCTTCTGTTATTTTGAAGGAGGGTGTGGTTCTTTCCGCCATCTCGCCCAATTTGAGACTTGCTCTTGAGGGGTGTCAGGAGGATAGGCCCGAGTGCTGCCCTGTTGGAAAATTGTTTGTCCCGGACCAGTGGAAGAAGAGTGTGATGTCTGAGATTCATTGTTCCGCATTGGCTGGGCATCCCGGAATTTTTGGTACCAGAGACTTGGTTAGTCGGTCCTTTTGGTGGCCTACCTTGTCTCGTGATGTCAGGGAATTTGTGCAGTCCTGCGGGACTTGCTCTCGCTCTAGTGGTTTGTTGATGCCATTGCCTGTGCCCAAGAGACCATGGACCCATATCTCTATGGATTTCATTTCCGATCTTCCTGTTTCTCAGAGAATGACCACCATCTGGGTAATTTGTGATAGGTTTTCCAAAATGATACATCTTGTGCCATTACCTAAGTTGCCTTCCTCCTCTGAATTGGTGCCGTTGTTCCTTCAGCACGTGGTTCGTTTACACGGCATTCCTGAGAACATTGTGTCTGACAGAGGAGTCCAGTTTGTTTCCAGATTTTGGAGGACTTTTTGTTCTAAACTGGGTGTTTAATTGTCTTTCTCCTCGGCATTTCATCCTCAGACCAATGGTCAAACTGAGAGAACAAACCAGACATTGGAGACTTATCTAAGATGCTTTGTGTCTGCTGATCAGGATGACTGGGTCTCTTTTTTGCCTTTGGCTGAGTTTGCTCTTAATAATAGGGCTAGCTCTGCCACTTTGATGTCTCCGTTTTTCTGTAATTCTGGGTTTCACCCTCGATTTTCTTCAGGACAGACGGAGGCTTCTGTCTGTCCAGGTGTTGACTCTGTTGTGGAGCGTATGCAACAGATTTGGGACCAGGTAGTGGAGAGGTTGTCCCTCTCTCAGGAGAAGGCCCAGCGGTTTGCTAACCGGCATAGGACTGATGGTCCTCGGTTTAAAGTGGGGGACTTGGTCTGGTTGTCCTCAAAGAATATTCCTATGAGAGTAGCATCTCCTAAATTTAAGCCTAGGTTCATTGGACCTTATAAGATCATGGAGATTATTAATCCTGTTTCTTTTCGTTTGCTTCTTCCAGGGACATTTAAGATCCATAACGTGTTCCACAAGTCCTTGTTGAAGAGGTTTGTTGAGCCAGTGGTTCCTGCTGCTGTGCCTCCTGACCCTGTTTTGGTTCAGGGCAATCTGGAGTATGTGGTTGAGAAAATATTAGATTCTCGTTTTTCTAGACGGAAACTCCAGTATTTGGTTAAATGGAGAGGTTATGGTCAGGAAGACAATTCTTGGGTGTTTGCTTCGGACATCCATGCTAGGAGACTTATCCGTGCGTATCATAGAACTCATCCTGACCGACCTGGTTGCTCAAATGAGGGTTCGGTGACCCCTCCTCAAGGGGGGGGTACTGTTGTGAATGGGTTTGAGATGAGTTCTCAGCAGAGGCTTCCTCTAGTGGTTACAAGCGGTGCTGGTCTGTCCAGTGAAGATTGTGAGGACTGGGAATCAGGTGTTACTGACTGGTCTTATATAAGGGAGTCACCTTCCCATCAGGGTTGCCGGTGATCAGTTGTTCTGGTCTGAATCCTTCATTCCTGTTTCCCTTGTAGCCTGCTGTGTCGTGTCTGCATTTCCTGCTAACAGATAAGACATTTTCTTCTTTTTGTTTTTTGTGCTATATTTTTGCATTTTTTCCTGCACTTCTGTGGGGGCCTTCTGGGTCCCCTCCGGGGGCTTTTGCCCTCTCAGTTTAATTCAGCCACTGATGTTTGTACTTTTGCTTTTTCCAGTTTTTTCAGTGGCTGCTGTTTTGATTTTGTTACACCAGAGAACTAATTTAGCTGGTAGAGGTCATGTGATCTCAGGCGTTTTTGAAATTAGTAAAGTTGGTGCTTTTCAGGGTTTTCTGGGATTGCAGTAAGTGCCCTTCCTATCCTTTTCTATTTAGTTAGTTTGGGCCCCAGCGTTTGCTCATACTATTTTCTTTCTGTGTCAGTATTTCATCTTGTCTAACCGCCATTACATGTTTGGGGCTTTCTATTATCTTTGGGGTTCTGCTCCGGGGCAGATAGCGTTCCTATTTCTATCTTTAGGTGTAGTTAGTTTCTCAGGCTGTGACGAGGCGTCTAGGACCAACGTAGGAACGCTCCACGGCTGCCTCTAGTTGTGGTGGTTAGTCAGGGTACTGCAATCTCATAGATTCCAACTGCTCTGGTGTATTGCCTTTTTTGCCAGCACTCCTCTGTGTAGCCCTGGTATGTAAGGCACACAGGATCTGGAGAATGCACAGTAAGGTAACAGTTAAAGCTTGACACTCACTTACACTTCAGACACACCCACAGGGGTGTATTGGGGAGTGACGTGTAGCACAGGAGAGAGTCAGTCTAGCTTCCTGTCATCGTACAGAGCAGTCAGGGCTAGTTCTTCTCAGACAGTGAGGATTCCTGTCAGAGCTCTGGGTGAGCAGAAGATTAGTTCCTGTCAATTCAACGAAGTGGAGTCTAGTAACGGATGACTAGTTATCATCCCGAGTCTAGTCAGAGTTACCTTTTACTCAGTCTGAACTTTGAGGAAACTGAGAGTTACTCAGTGAGACCAAGGAAGAAAACTGACTTTCTATCTTCACGCTTCAGTGCTACATTGAAAGCAGAAGCAGGGCGAAGGGCATAGTGGGAAGGATTCAGAAGTGCCTTAAGGATCGGATTATCCTGCACATTGTCACCGGTCACTGGGGACCGAAGCGTCACTATAGCTCCAGGCATAGTGATAGAAAAGCCAGAGTCTTACTGGACCTTGCAGAAAGCCGCCCTTAGAGTGCCAGTACGTAACCGAGTCAGGAGAACAAGACTTCTGAGTCCGGCGCGCGGCAAAAGAAAGTACTTAGTTCACCACTTATAAGGCTCTATCACAAAACCAGTACAGCTAGTGGGAAAAGCTGAAAACTATAGAGTTAACTTAGCTACAGGCAAGCTTGGACTCACTCATCATTTGGAAAGAGAAGGAGGCCTGTAACCTGCTCAACTGTTACCGCTACGTGCATTCATCCACCCCGAACAGCCTCCCTGGGACCTGCCTGAACAACTTGAAGTAAAAGGTATGGAAAGAAGCTTCTATGTGTGAGACTGAGTTATTTGATTGCATCCCTGCACAACCCCACCATAACTATCGACCTGAGGGAAGAGTCCCACCTGTAGGGGACCCGACATCTAGCTGCCTCACCATCCCCTCAGAGATCTACAGCAGCGCTGGTCTTAGTGATCAGAGAACTACAGGTGGCGTCACGAACTGTATATATACCTATCCCCTGTAAATATTCCCCCCAACATACGCCTGACCGCCAGGGCCACAGACCGAGCCACCGCTACCTGTGACAACCCCATAGACTTCCATGGGCTCGGCTCTGAGTACCCCATTGCTCTGGTAAACCACAATTGTGGTGCGGGTCAAGACAACTTTGGCGTCACGAACAGGATCCGAAACTTGCAGAATTGCGAGCCCTGTGTGCCTGCGGAGTGTTTTGGTGAAAAAGACTGTTGCTATTGTTTGGCGCCAAATACCGCCATATTTGCCGCCATATTCGCGCCCTGAGGCGCTGGAGAAGAAGGTGGGCGTACCTGAAGGAGCGCGCAAAGTCTTGGACACGCCCCCGGCTCTGACTCAGCGGCAGGTCCTGCGACAGGAAGTGGACGCTCTGACATCAGAGCGCCTGCGACGAAGGTCCTGTTCCTACTGCTGTGCCTGGGAAATAGCAGCTTCTGAAACCGGTAGGCTCCGTTTAACCAAGGGGGCGCTAATATGTTGCAACAACCGGCCGACAGTGCGGCCCCAGCCGGAGGACCCGACTCCGCACCGCGTGGCGTTGTAGCGCCAGATGGGGGCGCAGGCTCAGCACTCAGTCCGGTGGTCCCGCTCATGCCACTAACGCTTCCATATATGCCTGGGGCGAAATGGCTTCCCCAGTACAGCGGCGAGCCAGGCACTTTAGCAGGATTCAAACGGAAGATATGCAGTGTCCTGGAAATGTACTCTATGTCTGAGAGGCAAAAAGCTGCAGTATTAATAGGGCAGCTAACTGGCGCTGCTGAGAGAGAAGTGGAGACTTGGGCTACCACGGACCAGGAGTTGGTGCCTGCAATCCTCTTAAAGTTACAGGCCATTTTTGAAGATCGCACCGAAACAGATCTCCGGATGGCATTCTATAACTGTTCACAGCAACCAAGTGACAGCATAAGGGACTATGCCTGCCGACTACAAGGGGCCCTGAGAGCCCTCAAGCAGGTTAATACCATAAGTGTCATTGATGAAAATAAGATGCTGAAAGAACAATTTGTGCAGGGACTGAGGTCCCAAGCGGAACGCAGAACTGTGAATTGGTGGTCTTTAGATCACCCTGATGCTACCTTTGATGCCCTAAAGGACATGGCAATAAAAGGGCTGCGGCCCCTGGGCAAACCTGAGGTGGCAACCCAACATCGTCAGGGTGAAGTCACTCTGGAGCCGGCGGCAACCCCCTTTTCCTCGCTAGTGGCCGAAACCAAAACGCAGGTGACACCCCCTAGTGAATTGGACTGTCTGCGCTCAGAGGTGCGCCAGCTGACTAAAAATCTGGCTGCTGTGATGAGTGCCCTGCAGCTGCGGAAAGAGGAAGAAGTGAAGATCTTATTAGCTGATTGCCCAGAAGACGTCCCGTGGATGAACCGGAGAAGAAGGAAGACGTCGCCCCCCCGGAGGAGGACAACGCCACCCCCAGGAGCGACCTCTGATCAACACCCTCCTCGTCGGGAGATCACCTGTTACCGATGCAACCGGAAAGGTCATATGTCTCCACAGTGTCCTTTAAACGGGCAGAACCTGGGTCCGAGGGCCAACACCCAGGAGGAGACCCGTCAGGCCCCCTAGACTGGAACCGCAGGTATGTGGGTGGACGACCCTACCTGTCTATCATTCTAGATGGTATTGCTGTTCCGGCATTGTTAGACACTGGGTCTCAGGTGACCGTAATACCTGATGCCCTATATACTAAGTTCTGGTCAATGGACAGTCTTAAACCCCCGAGCCCTGACTTTACCGTGTATGCTTCTAATGGTCTTCCTGTAGAAGTACTCGGACAAAATGTGTAGATGTGAAAGTGGGCAGAGAGGAGTTGAAAGACCAGGGCTTCTGGTAGTAAAGACTGTAAATGAGGAGAACGGTTTAAATATAATTTTGGGTACTAACATTATCAGTAATTGTTTGGGAGAAGTTGTGTTCTTACTCCAACAGCTCGCTGAGATTGCCCGACCAAGGCAGAAAGGAGTAATCCAAAGAGAGATCCGGGCCCTGGTGTGTCAGCAGCAAGCGAAGCTTACAGACGGCGAAATTGGTAATGTACGGGTCACTGACTCGAATCCCATTGTGATACCCCCAATGAGTGAAATGATAATCTGGTGCAGGGCAGCCATAGGTCTGAGAGGACAGAATTACCAAGCTGTAGTAGAACCCCACCATTCAGAACATAGACCTACACTTATGACTGCTAGGGGAGTAGTGGAAGTGGTGAATGGAAGAGTACCGGTACGGCTTCTCAACTGGGGAGATGATGAGGTAAACTTACCCCGTTATGCAACCATTGCTAAACTACATGCTGTTGACAATAATTCTATTCTCCCGGCTGAGTCCTTAGACTCCCGCCAAATAGCGGAGGACAATGACCCGGCAACCCAGGTGGCGGAATGGTGTCAGCAACTCCATGTTGGGACGGACACCACTCCCGCTCACCAGAAGCAAGGGGTATTACGGGTGGTGCAAGAGTACGCCCAAGTATTTAGCAAGAATCCACTTGATTTTGGGATAATTAAGGGAGTACAACATCATATCCCTACAGGCAGTCATCCTCCCATCAAAGAGCGGTATAGGCCTATACCCCCAGCCCATTATCAGAAGGCTAAGGAAATGTTGCGAGATATGAAAAAATCCGGAGTAATCAGGGATAGTTGTAGTCCCTGGGCAGCACCTCTAGTCCTGGTTAGAAAGAAAGATGGTAGCTTGAGAATGTGTGTGGATTACAGGCAGGTGAACCGCATAACACACAAGGATGCATACCCGTTACCACGTATAGAGGAGTCATTAGCTGCTCTGAAAACGGCTAACTACTTTTCTACCCTTGATCTGACTAGTGGATACTGGCAAGTGGCTGTGGCTGAGGAGGATCGTGAGAAAACGGCTTTCACCACCCCAATGGGGCTCTGTGAGTTCGACAGAATGCCGTTTGGGCTCAGCAGTGCCCCAGGAACATTTCAGAGAGTGATGGAGAACTGCCTGGGACATCTCAATTTTGAAACCGTGCTGCTATACTTAGACGACGTCATCGTGTACTCCAAGACATATGAGGACCATCTGAAGCACCTGGCAGAAGTATTTGAGTCCCTGTCCAGGTACGGGATGAAGTTGAAACCCTCAAAATGCCATCTACTCAAACAGAAGGTACAATATTTGGGGCACATCGTCAGTTCGGAAGGAGTAGCGCCGGACCCAGAGAAAGTCACTGCCATCCAGAAGTGGCCGGAGCCGAAGAACCTCAAGGAAGTGCGACAGTTCCTGGACTAACGGGTTACTACAGAAGGTTCGTGAAAGATTACATGAAGAAGGCAGCGCCTCTACAGGACCTCCTAGTAGGCCAATCCCTAAAGAGCAGAAATCCTCCCTTCAATTGGGGTAAGGAACAGGCTGAAGCATTCCAAAAGATGAAAGAGATCCTTACAGGCGATGAGATCTTGACGTATCCTGATTACAGCCAACCGTTCCTGCTGTACACCGATGCTAGTAATGAAGGTTTAGGAGCAGTTCTCAGTCAGAAGCAGAATGGCCAAGAAAAAGTCATCGCTTATGCCAGCAGAAAACTCAGGCCAACTGAGAGGAATCCGGAAAATTATAGCAGCTTCAAGCTGGAGTTTCTGGCGCTGGTCTGGGCCATTACTGAAAGATTTAAGCACTATCTGGCCTCCAACAAGTTCACGGCGTACACAGACAACAACCCGCTAACGCACCTGGAAACGGCCAAGTTGGGCGCCATGGAGCAGCGTTGGATGGCTCGGTTGTCTAATTACCAGTTTACTATCAAGTACCGGGCAGGCCGAAAGAATGCTAATGCTGACGTATTGTCCCGAATGCCGCATGACTCTGACACGGAGGAAGAATCGGACGACCTGGAAGAAATTGAGCTACCTGCGTTCCATCGAAATGGGGTAGTCCACGAGCATCGAGTCTACAGAAAGCAGTATGGTGCAACGTTAAATCCTTTACCCCATCACAGCTGGAAAGAGACTCAGGACAGCGATCCAGTGGTCAGCCGTATCAAGGAGTTGTTAAGACAGGAAGGTTCCTCCTTGGAAAAAGATGCACCTATGTCAGCAAAGCTCCTGTGGAACGAGAGAAGCAGGTTATTCCTATACCGTGAGAAGTTGTGCAGGAGATACGTCAATCCCAGGACCCACGAGCTGGTCTGGCAAATAGTGGTCCCCAAGGCAGACGTCCAAATGGTGTTGGAAGCATACCATGATCAAGCAGGACACTTTGGCTGGAGAAAGCTGGAGACCCTGTTGAGGTGCCGGTTCTACTGGGTAGGGATGCGCAGCTCCATTGAGAGGTGGTGTCGGAACTGTGGACCCTGTGGTCTCAGAAGAAAGGACTACGGTAGTCAGAGGGCACCCCTGCAGCCTATCCGGACGACTCGTCCCTTGGAGATTGTGGCCCTGGACCACGTCAAACTGTCGCCAAGTAGATCTGGATACTCATACGCCTTGACCATGGTGGACCATTACTCTAGATTTCTGGTGGTTGTACCAGTTAAGGATCAGACAGCAGTGACGGCAGCAAAAACCTTTCAAGCAAGCTTCTGCAGACCACATGGGTATCCGGAGCAAGTATTAACCGATCAAGGACCTGCTTTCGAAGCTGATCTATTCAAGGAATTCTGTCACATGTATGGGTGTAAGAAAATTAGAACAACACCATACCATCCTCAAACCAACGGTCTTTGCGAGAAAATGAACCACATTGTCCTTGATTTGTTGAAATCCATACCGTTGGAAGACAGAAATCGATGGCCGGACTTACTACCTGATTTGGTTGACTTGTATAACCATATACCTGTAAGTTCCACTAACTGCACTCCAGCCTATCTTATGAGAGCAAGGCCCGGAAGACTACCAATGGATTTAGAACTTGGAGTGGTAGAACCAGAGGCAGATGACGCTATTGAAAACTGGGACATCAATCGGCAAGAGCAATACAGAAGAGTGCAAGTCTGTGTAGAAGAAAGTCTCAACAAGGTACGGGAAAAACAGGAAGATATTTACAACAGGAATGCTCCTGCCAAGCCTTTGATGCCTGGAGAAGTGGTATTGAAAAGGAAAAGGAAAATGCACAAATTGGATAACCAGTGGGAGCAAGAACCCTACGTCATACAAGATTCCAAATATGACAATAGAAAAGTTTGTATCATCAGTAAGGACGGAGGAAGAACAATATCCACTGTGTCCAGAGACCATTTGAAATTGTGTCCAGAACCCTTAAAGTTTCGTGAAGAGAACTCTGTCATCAATCAAGAAGAAAGAAAAGAAGAGGTCATACACACGGATCTGGGAGATTTCCCTGCAGATTGGCCGAGACTGGGAGATGCTGTAATAATTCCGGTGTTGCAATTTTATCAGCCACAAGAGGAAGTTCTACCTCCAGTTGTGCCCATGGTGCCAGTTGAGCCAGTTCAGGAGTTACCTACTCCAGCAGCACCCCAACCTGCGGAACCTCAAGAGGAAGAATCATCGGAAGCAGCGCCCCATGCTATGGGAACCCCTGGTGAAGCTGACTCACACCGCCCAGCCATCAGTACGCTTGCCAGATCCATAGAAAGATTGAGGCAGTTCTATAGTTTGCCGTTACGTAGAACAGTTGGGTTAGAGATTAATATACCTGAAGCTACTCCACGTAGATCAGAACGTACAACGAAAGGGAAGATACCTATTCGTTATCAAAAGTAGTCCTAGCAAACTAGTTTACTAAGTATGGATAATTGTATAAAGTATTGTTATGATATGTAAATTACTTGAAAATGTTTCATGATGGACTCTGAGGCTGAGGACTGAGCCAGCCCAAGAACTGATCTTGTATATAGTTGCACTTTGTGCATTCTCTACCAGCACACCTACCTCTGAACATAAAACCCGTATGGTGAGGCACTGAGTGAGGTCTGCATTCAGATGTCCTGCAGCCCACCCAGGACCCACGTTGAAGGTTTGGTGCGGGTCCTTCACAAGAATATTGTCATCTATTTATATGAAAATGTTTATTTAGTATTTTGTATTTTTCTATGCCTATTGTTATAATGCAACGTTCAAGAAATTCGTACCTCCCTGATGGGAAGAGTTTAAAATGTTACTTGTTTAAATGGAAAACAAAATGTCTTTCTTCTTATATTTCACAGCCCGGGAGTGCTGTATTTTACCAAGGGGGAATGTGTAGCCCTGGTATGTAAGGCACACAGGATCTGGAGAATGCACAGTAAGGTAACAGTTAAAGCTTGACACTCACTTACACTTCAGACACACCCACAGGGGTGTATAGGGGAGTGACGTGTAGCACAGGAGAGAGTCAGTCTAGCTTCCTGTCATCGTACAGAGCAGTCAGGGCTAGTTCTTCTCAGACAGTGAGGATTCCTGTCAGAGCTCTGGGTGAGCAGAAGATTAGTTCCTGTCAATTCAACGAAGTGGAGTCTAGTAACGGATGACTAGTTATCATCCCAAGTCTAGTCAGAGTTACCTTTTACTCAGTCTGAACTTTGAGGAAACTGAGAGTTACTCAGTGAGACCAAGGAAGAAAACTGACTTTCTATCTTCACGCTTCAGTGCTACATTGAAAGCAGAAGCAGGGCGAAGGGCATAGTGGGAAGGATTCAGAAGTGCCTTAAGGATCGGATTATCCTGCACATTGTCACCGGTCACTGGGGACCGAAGCGTCACTATAGCTCCAGGCATAGTGATAGAAAAGCCAGAGTCTTACTGGACCTTGCAGAAAGCCGCCCTTAGAGTGCCAGTACGTAACCGAGTCAGGAGAACAAGACTTCTGAGTCCGGCGCGCGGCAAAAGAAAGTACTTAGTTCACCACTTATAAGGCTCTATCACAAAACCGGCCGGGCAGTACAGCTAGTGGGAAAAGCTGAAAACTATAGAGTTAACTTAGCTACAGGCAAGCTTGGACTCACTCATCATTTGGAAAGAGAAGGAGGCCTGTAACCTGCTCAACTGTTACCGCTACGTGCATTCATCCACCCCGAACAGCCTCCCTGGGACCTGCCTGAACAACTTGAAGTAAAAGGTATGGAAAGAAGCTTCTATGTGTGAGACTGAGTTATTTGATTGCATCCCTGCACAACCCCACCATAACTATCGACCTGAGGGAAGAGTCCCACCTGTAGGGGACCCGACATCTAGCTGCCTCACCATCCCCTCAGAGATCTACAGCAGCGCTGGTCTTAGTGATCAGAGAACTACAGGTGGCGTCACGAACTGTATATATACCTATCCCCTGTAAATATTCCCCCCAACATACGCCTGACCGCCAGGGCCACAGACCGAGCCACCGCTACCTGTGACAACCCCATAGACTTCCATGGGCTCGGCTCTGAGTACCCCATTGCTCTGGTAAACCACAATTGTGGTGCGGGTCAAGACACCTCAGCTGCCGAAACATAACAGTGATTTCTTGATTGAAAACAAGTGTGGCAGAAATCAGGCCTGGGTGTGGCTAGGGAATTTGAACTCAGCTTCCCAAAGATGTGATAAACCACACTTAATTTATGTTTTAAAGGGGGGCAATCACTTTTTTTTTTACACAGGATCCTGTAGGTTTGGATTTCTTTTTCCCTTAATAATACAGACCTTCATTTAAAAACTGCATTTTGTGATTACTTGTGTTATCTTTGTCTAATATTTACATTTGTTTAGTGATCTGAAACATTTAAGTGTGACAAACATGCAAAAGAATAGGAAATCAGGAAGGGGGCAAACACTTTTTTCACACAACTGTATATGTTTTTTTAACCTGGTGTAAATGCCAATGTTTTTATGATTCTGACATTGTTCTTCTTTCGTTCCTGTACTTCTCTGCTCCTGAAATATGGCCCCATCTTCAAATTATGTAAATGAAGTCTATTTAGCTACATGTGCATTGTCCACAACACTTCTGTATGGGTGTCTTTCTGAGGACCACACCCAGTTGAATGTTAAGACCAGATTTACATGCTGAGAAGAGAGACCATATTTCATGAATGGAGAAGATTTGGAACAAAAATAAACAACAAAAACAACAATCCTAAAATCTGAAGAACAAAAGAATTTATAGTAGGTAAAAGAATTACACAGTTATGTCAAGTGACAGGTCCTTTATAAAGTGCACCTGTCCTTTTATCAGAAAACTTGGAGAAGTGTGGTCTTGTTACCCATTTTTCTTACAATAAGATTAAATTGCTTTTAACGCACATAACAACCTAGTTTGTCCAGAAACTGTTCTAAGGGCTCATTTCCACTTGTGATGGAATCGGACTAGTGCAATCCGATAAAAAATCGGATTGAATTCAGACCAATGTTATTCTATGAAATTTTCCCACGGCGCTCACGCTGACATCAGAAAGGTGAAGTGAGTTCATTGACCGCAAACTCACAGGACCTGTCTAACGAAACCGCGAGCAGGAGAACTTTCTCACGTTCGCGTTGTCCTCAGACAGGGAATAGCAGTTCACAGGTAGACATTGAGCACACGGTGCTCAGTATCTACTGGATGACCGGCTGTATGGTCGCATCATGCATCCATGCAGCCTGCCTTCTAGATGTAGCAGAGCTAAACACGTCATGGGACAAATGGATTAAAAGCATCTCTGCGGGAAGGTGAGGAATATTGTTTTTTACCTCTTTTGCAGATGACAAGGACATCGGCGGAATGGGTGATGTCGTAAATATGGTTTAATTAAGAATATTAAAAGAGTCTGTGTCATTCTTTAAATTAAAGGACTTTTTTTGGGTGTCTGTGCTTTCCTGCAATGTGACTATGGGTTAGTAATGGGGGCATCTTATTGACGCCTCTCCAATACTAACCTCAGGGCTTGATGTCACCTGAAAATAACAAAGGTGACATCAACCCCACTCAACTATCACTCCACTTGCCACAGATACAGGGCAAGTGGGAAAAGTGAGGCTAAGTGCCAGAATTGGCGCATCTTAGAGATACACCTTTTCTGGGGTGGCTGAGAGCTGATGTTTTTAGCATGGGGGGGCCAGCATCCATGACCCCTTCCTAGGCTATTAATATCAGCCCGCAGCTGTCTGAATAGCCTTTTGCTGGTTATTAATTATAGGGGGACCCACATCATTTTTTTGGGGGGCCCCCATTTTAATAGCCAGTAAAGGTTAAGTATACAGTTGTGAGCTGATACTAATAGTCTGGGAAGCTCTATGGGTATTACCCTCTTCCCAGGCTATAAATATCTGACCCCACGCCATTTTTTTCCAAAAAATAATCTTTCATGAATTAAATACATGTACAGTAAGCTTCACAAAAACTGTACTAATTGTATATGTCACTGACATCTATATATCTACCTATTCTATTTGTATTTACTGTATGTAATCCATCTCTGATATCCTGTCAGATCCTGCAATGATTTTACAGTACATGGCACATGAATTGTCGGCTTTTCTTGTATCTACCTATGTAATATAAGAACATATATATATTCTATGTGCATATATCTATTCTATTCTAACCTGTCACTCTGTGATTTTACTGTATGCGGCACATGAATTGCCGGCTTTTATTCTATCTATATGTTTTTAAGAATATTTCCTTTGAAAATGATGTGTAAATGACATAGAGAACTGCTCATGTTAAAATCTCATTACAGTCGGATAGCAATCGCACTACATTCGGATGTAAATCGGATGCCAGGTGTGAAAAATCGGATTGTACTCACATGAAAAATGCATGACACTCGCATGTTACTCATCCGCCTCTCCTGCATCAAAATCGGACTGATTGTAAAATCGCTAGTGTGACTCCAGCCTAAATCTCATGCTCTGCAACTTGCCATTCACTCTTTTTGACTAGGTAATCCCTCTTCATCAGCATTCTTCCAGCACTATATGAGCTGGCACTTCCTTTCCTTCACTTCCCAGTGAGATGTGCATCCAGCACTATATGAGCTGACACTTCCTTTCCCTCAATTTCCAAACAGTGAGATTTCATCTCAGCACTATATGAGCTGGCACTTCATTTCCTTCTCTTTCCAGACAGTTAGATGTTCATGCTATACTATATGAGTTGACACTTCCTTTCCTTCACTTCCCAAATAATGAGACGTTCATCCAGCACTATATGAGCTGGTACTTCCTTTCTCTCACTTCCCAAATAATGAGATAAGTGTGTAGCCCAGCTACGCAGGCACACATAAAAGTCCAGGAGAGTGCACTAGAAGGTAACAGCAACGCTTGATGTGCATTCACTGTCACTCACACTTTCAGACACGCCCATCTGAGATATAAGGGGGGGTGACACGTGGCAGGAGTGATTAGTCTGAGTGTGTAGTCAGGAGGGAGAGTAGGAGAGAGGAGTGATTTCAGTCAGTTAGCTCCGGGAGGCTCAGGAGTGAGTCATCCCTTGGATAGTTTCCTGTCTGAGATAGTCAGATAGTTAGCTCCGGGAGGCTTAGGAGTGAGTCATTCCCTGGATAGTTATCTGTCTGAGATCAGATCAGTTTGAGTGGAGCTTATTGGTCAGTGGAGTTCAGCCTGTTAGCTTCTGTCTCAAGGACAGAGCAGCCATTCATTCTCGGTCCTGTGTGGACTTTGGAGGAAACTGAGAGCTGTGCAGCGAGCTCTGGATGAAGCTGACATTATTCCACAACTGCCACAAGTGCTTATGTTAAAAGCGGGAAGCAGGGCGAAGGGCACAGTGGAGAAGATAGAGAAGTGCTTCAGGTATTGGATTGCCTGCACTAAATTGCCGGACACCGGGGTCCGAAGCGTTGCTACTGTTTCAGGCATAGTAACAAGAAAACGGAGGCATCTGGACTACAGGTCGCAGAGAGCAGCCCTCAGTGTCAATACGTAACCGGAGTCAGGTGGAACAGGGACTTTGAGTCAAGTGCACGACAAAAGTAAGGACTTAGTTTCATCACTTAGAAGGCTCCACCACAACGTTGGCCGGGCAGTACAGCTATTGAGAAAGCTGGGGATTCAGAATTAACTTCGCTTCAGGCAAGTTGGATTCACATGTATATGGAAGTTAAGGAGGCCTCTAACCTGCTCAGCTGTTACTGGAAAGTGCACTCTCCACCCCGACCAGCTCCCCGGGATCTGCTTGAACCACCATCAGTAAAAGGTATGAAAAGGAACTACCTTATGTGTGACTGAATTCTTACTATCCCTGCATCATCACCACCATAGACTTCCAGGGACACGTCTCACCTGTGGGAGACTACCACCCAGCTGCCCCCATAACATCCCCTGTGAAAGTCCTTATAGCAGCGCTGGTACAATTTACCAGAAACCGCAGGTGGCGTCACGAACTATCCTAATAATCCCCTGTAAATATCCCCACCATTGCACGACCGCCAGGGCCACGGACCGAGCCACCGCTACCAGTGACAACTCCCATAGATGCCCATGGGCTCGGCTCCGAGTACCCCATAGCCCTGGTATCCACAATTGTGGTGCGTGGTCGCAACAACTTGGCGTCACGAACAGGATACGAAACTTGCAAGTGTGAGTCCTGTGTGCCTATTGAACTGTTTATGGTGAAAAAGACTGTTTGCTGCATTTGGCGCCAAATACCGCCATTTTACCGCCAAGTTGGCGCCCTGAAGTGCTGGTGAAGAAGGTGGGCGTGCATTCGTGGGCGTGTACCCCCTGAGGCGCGAAAGATATGGCCGCCCTCTCCAAGGCCTACTACAATGTGAGATCCTGCCCCACTGCTAAAGAAATACGCCTCCTCTTCATCCTCTATCCGAAGAGGAGGAGACGCAAATCCCGCCTCCACGGAAGAGACCAGACAGTTCCTGATGGAACCTACACTCTTGCATGGGACGAGGTGGCAGAAGGACAAGAGCAGCTATGCAGTGGAGCAGTGGAGCACAGGCCCTGCTCCCCGGAGAAGCTGTTGTTTGAACCTGAGCCATCCCTAATACAGAAGCTTCAGCAAACTATGCTGGAGCTGCAGAAGGAGAATGCAGTGCTCAGAAGATTAATCCAGCGTCATGCAGACATGCAGGAGACAGAGAGACGCTGGCGTGCCCAGATACAGCGGCTGCTGTGGGACGCAGTGTTCTCTCCTACAAGCATAATGCCGTCACCTAAGTTCCCTGCTGAAGAAAGCTGAAGGAAAACCGGAGGCTGCCCCCAAAAGTGCTGTACCTGATCCCACCGATGCGGAGGTGGAGGAGAAGGAGGCTGAGGAGGTCCTGCCCGTTCCGGAGTGCCAGCCAGGCAAGGAGGCCGCAGCAGATTACAGTCCCCGGTAAGGACACCGGAGGGTTCCTGTCCATCGTTGCCGGAAGTCGACTGGGACGAGATGGAGCGTATTGATGACATCACGTATGCCGTCCAGTGGGAAAGAGAGATGCAGTGTCGTGAAGAGGAGCAGCGACGCCGGCAGGAGGAAGAGCGGGAGGTGCAGCGGAACCGACAACGTCAGTATGAGCAGTTGGTCGCTGACAAGGAGATGGTCCGCAACAACAAAGGTACCCGAAGGGAACCGCGGCGGCAGGGGTGCGTGGTAGAATTCCAGCTCCGCAAGGGCTGGGGTTTCATCCGGGAACCGGGACTCTATCCTGGGGTATTTGTGAGCCGCCGGGACGTAGAGTCCCACCTGCCCATCGGTCATCCGGGAAGGGACCTAGTAAACGGGGACATAGTGAGCTATACACGGCACTGGGGTTTAAAGGGCTGGTATGCCCTCAATGTGTCCATCATCAGTGACCCCGTCCCCGACGCTGGTAACGTCAACACTACCGAAGCGTCCCCGTCTCGAGCGCCCACAGCACCAGGCCGTACTCCAGCATCGCCCCCTGCAGGCTCATCGCAATCTATGTCGCAATCGGCATCGCCTCCTGCTTACTCAACGCAAACCAAGTCGCAATCTGTACAGCAGCCCAGGTCTCAGCCAGCGCTGCCGCCTAAATCGCAAACTGCGACCAAAGTAGTATCGCAAAATGTTGTGGCACCTGTAGCGACGCAATCGGCGTCTCACAAAGAGGAAGCACCCGGCGTGCCCCTAGCGGTTCGCACAAGGACTGTAGCGACCCAGACATTGATAGCAGGTCACGACCTGTTTGTTATGAGATCCAGAGAACATCGCGTCGTTCCTGCCCCAGGTGTGGAAGACGTAATTGAAGTCTGCAAGAAAATGTGAAGACCGGTAGGACCCAGACAGGGGTTTACCGCATTCTAGTAACTGTAGAAAGTTTTGATAAAAGAAATAATTGCTGTTTTGCACTTTATTGCTATGTATAGTGTTTCCATAGTTTTACATATTTGGAATAGAATACCCGGCTGGGTAAAGAGAGTTAAAGAATTTAGAAAGTTAAATAATGTGTTGATTGCATAGTATACCCTGGTTGGGTAACTCCAGTTGAATTATAATGTGAGTACTTGAATATTGAAGTGTATATAAGTGTTTTACTATGCCATGGACTGAGAGGCTGAGGACTGTGCCAGCCCAGAACTGATCTTTGTAAATAGTTGCGCTACGGTGCATCATCTTGGTTTTACATGAAACCACTACTATTATCTACCTCAGAAGAAAAACCCGTATGGTGGGGCCCAGAGTGAGGTCTGCAATAAAGTCCTGCAGCCCACCCAGGACCCACGTGGGAGGTTTTTGGTGCGGGTCCTCCACAAGAATACTGCCTATACTGTGAATATTTAAAAAAAAATGTTTTGATACTTTTGTATTATTCTTCCTTGTACATATTGTAACGTTTAAGGAGTCTTACCTCCCGGATGGGAAGTGTTAATATGTTGAAATGTTATTGTTATTGCAAAACAAAATATTCTTTTTGTCTTTTACAGCCCGGGAGTGCTGTGTTTTACCAAGGGGGGATGTGTAGCCCAGCTACGCAGGCACACATAAAAGTCCAGGAGAGTGCACTAGAAGGTAACAGCAACGCTTGATGTGCATTCACTGTCACTCACACTTTCAGACACGCCCATCTGAGATATAAGGGGGGGTGACACGTGGCAGGAGTGATTAGTCTGAGTGTGTAGTCAGGAGGGAGAGTAGGAGAGAGGAGTGATTTCAGTCAATTAGCTCCGGGAGGCTCAGGAGTGAGTCATCCCTTGGATAGTTTCCTGTCTGAGATAGTCAGATAGTTAGCTCCGGGAGGCTTAGGAGTGAGTCATTCCCTGGATAGTTATCTGTCTGAGATCAGATCAGTTTGAGTGGAGCTTATTGGTCAGTGGAGTTCAGCCTGTTAGCTTCTGTCTCAAGGACAGAGCAGCCATTCATTCTCGGTCCTGTGTGGACTTTGGAGGAAACTGAGAGCTGTGCAGCGAGCTCTGGATGAAGCTGACATTATTCCACAACTGCCACAAGTGCTTATGTTAAAAGCGGGAAGCAGGGCGAAGGGCACAGTGGAGAAGATAGAGAAGTGCTTCAGGTATTGGATTGCCTGCACTAAATTGCCGGACACCGGGGTCCGAAGCGTTGCTACTGTTTCAGGCATAGTAACAAGAAAACTGGAGGCATCTGGACTACAGGTCGCAGAGAGCAGCCCTCAGTGTCAATACGTAACCGGAGTCAGGTGGAACAGGGACTTTGAGTCAAGTGCACGACAAAAGTAAGGACTTAGTTTCATCACTTAGAAGGCTCCACCACAACGTTGGCCGGGCAGTACAGCTATTGAGAAAGCTGGGGATTCAGAATTAACTTCGCTTCAGGCAAGTTGGATTCACATGTATATGGAAGTTAAGGAGGCCTCTAACCTGCTCAGCTGTTACTGGAAAGTGCACTCTCCACCCCGACCAGCTCCCCGGGATCTGCTTGAACCACCATCAGTAAAAGGTATGAAAAGGAACTACCTTGTGTGTGACTGAATTCTTACTATCCCTGCATCATCACCACCATAGACTTCCAGGGACACGTCTCACCTGTGGGAGACTACCACCCAGCTGCCCCCATAACATCCCCTGTGAAAGTCCTTATAGCAGCGCTGGTACAATTTACCAGAAACCGCAGGTGGCGTCACGAACTATCCTAATAATCCCCTGTAAATATCCCCACCATTGCACGACCGCCAGGGCCACGGACCGAGCCACCGCTACCAGTGACAACTCCATAGATGCCCATGGGCTCGGCTCCGAGTACCCCATAGCCCTGGTATCCACAATTGTGGTGCGTGGTCGCAACAACTTGGCGTCACGAACAGGATACGAAACTTGCAAGTGTGAGTCCTGTGTGCCTATTGAACTGTTTATGGTGAAAAAGACTGTTTGCTGCATTTGGCGCCAAATACCGCCATTTTACCGCCAAGTTGGCGCCCTGAAGTGCTGGTGAAGAAGGTGGGCGTGCATTCGTGGGCGTGTACCCCCCTGAGGCGCGAAAGATATGGCCGCCCTCTCCAAGGCCTACTACAATGTGAGATCCTGCCCCACTGCTAAAGAAATACGCCTCCTCTTCATCCTCTATCCGAAGAGGAGGAGACGCAAATCCCGCCTCCACGGAAGAGACCAGACAGTTCCTGATGGAACCTACACTCTTGCATGGGACGAGGTGGCAGAAGGACAAGAGCAGCTATGCAGTGGAGCAGTGGAGCACAGGCCCTGCTCCCCGGAGAAGCTGTTGTTTGAACCTGAGCCATCCCTAATACAGAAGCTTCAGCAAACTATGCTGGAGCTGCAGAAGGAGAATGCAGTGCTCAGAAGATTAATCCAGCGTCATGCAGACATACAGGAGACAGAGAGACGCTGGCGTGCCCAGATACAGCGGCTGCTGTGGGACGCAGTGTTCTCTCCTACAAGCATAATGCCGTCACCTGAATTCCCAAGTTCCCTGCTGAAGAAAGCTGAAGGAAAACCGGAGGCTGCCCCCAAAAGTGCTGTACCTGATCCCACCGATGCGGAGGTGGAGGAGAAGGAGGCTGAGGAGGTCCTGCCCGTTCCGGAGTGCCAGCCAGGCAAGGAGGCCGCAGCAGATTACAGTCCCCGGTAAGGACACCGGAGGGTTCCTGTCCATCGTTGCCGGAAGTCGACTGGGACGAGATGGAGCGTATTGATGACATCACGTATGCCGTCCAGTGGGAAAGAGAGATGCAGTGTCGTGAAGAGGAGCAGCGACGCCGGCAGGAGGAAGAGCGGGAGGTGCAGCGGAACCGACAACGTCAGTATGAGCAGTTGGTCACTGACAAGGAGATGGTCCGCAACAACAAAGGTACCCGAAGGGAACCGCGGCGGCAGGGGTGCGTGGTAGAATTCCAGCTCCGCAAGGGCTGGGGTTTCATCCGGGAACCGGGACTCTATCCTGGGGTATTTGTGAGCCGCCGGGACGTAGAGTCCCACCTGCCCATCGGTCATCCGGGAAGGGACCTAGTAAACGGGGACATAGTGAGCTATACACGGCACTGGGGTTTAAAGGGCTGGTATGCCCTCAATGTGTCCATCATCAGTGACCCCGTCCCCGACGCTGGTAACGTCAACACTACCGAAGCGTCCCCGTCTCGAGCGCCCACAGCACCAGGCCGTACTCCAGCATCGCCCCCTGCAGGCTCATCGCAATCTATGTCGCAATCGGCATCGCCTCCTGCTTACTCAACGCAAACCAAGTCGCAATCTGTACAGCAGCCCAGGTCTCAGCCAGCGCTGCCACCTAAATCGCAAACTGCGACCAAAGTAGTATCGCAAAATGTTGTGGCACCTGTAGCGACGCAATCGGCGTCTCACAAAGAGGAAGCACCCGGCGTGCCCCTAGCGGTTCGCACAAGGACTGTAGCGACCCAGACATTGATAGCAGGTCACGACCTGTTTGTTATGAGATCCAGAGAACATCGCGTCGTTCCGGCCCCAGGTGTGGAAGACGTAATTGAAGTCTGCAAGAAAATGTGAAGACCGGTAGGACCCAGACAGGGGTTTACCGCATTCTAGTAACTGTAGAAAGTTTTGATAAAAGAAATAATTGCTGTTTTGCACTTTATTGCTATGTATAGTGTTTACATAGTTTTACATATTTGGAATAGAATACCGGCTGGGTAAAGAGAGTTAAAGAATTTAGAAAGTTAAATAATGTGTTGATTGCATAGTATACCCTGGTTGGGTAACTCCAGTTGAATTATAATGTGAGTACTTGAATATTGAAGTGTATATAAGTGTTTTACTATGCCATGGACTGAGAGGCTGAGGACTGTGCCAGCCCAGAACTGATCTTTGTAAATAGTTGCGCTACGGTGCATCATCTTGGTTTTACATGAAACCACTACTATTATCTACCTCAGAAGAAAAACCCGTATGGTGGGGCCCAGAGTGAGGTCTGCAATAAAGTCCTGCAGCCCACCCAGGACCCACGTGGGAGGTTTTTGGTGCGGGTCCTCCACAAGAATACTGCCTATACTGTGAATATTTAAAAAAAAAATGTTTTGATACTTTTGTATTATTCTTCCTTGTACATATTGTAACGATTAAGGAGTCTTACCTCCCGGATGGGAAGTGTTAATATGTTGAAATGTTATTGTTATTGCAAAACAAAATATTCTTTTTGTCTTTTACAGCCCGGGAGTGCTGTGTTTTACCAAGGGGGGATGTGTAGCCCAGCTACGCAGGCACACATAAAAGTCCAGGAGAGTGCACTAGAAGGTAACAGCAACGCTTGATGTGCATTCACTGTCACTCACACTTTCAGACACGCCCATCTGAGATATAAGGGGGGGTGACACGTGGCAGGAGTGATTAGTCTGAGTGTGTAGTCAGGAGGGAGAGTAGGAGAGAGGAGTGATTTCAGTCAGTTAGCTCCGGGAGGCTCAGGAGTGAGTCATCCCTTGGATAGTTTCCTGTCTGAGATAGTCAGATAGTTAGCTCCGGGAGGCTTAGGAGTGAGTCATTCCCTGGATAGTTATCTGTCTGAGATCAGATCAGTTTGAGTGGAGCTTATTGGTCAGTGGAGTTCAGCCTGTTAGCTTCTGTCTCAAGGACAGAGCAGCCATTCATTCTCGGTCCTGTGTGGACTTTGGAGGAAACTGAGAGCTGTGCAGCGAGCTCTGGATGAAGCTGACATTATTCCACAACTGCCACAAGTGCTTATGTTAAAAGCGGGAAGCAGGGCGAAGGGCACAGTGGAGAAGATAGAGAAGTGCTTCAGGTATTGGATTGCCTGCACTAAATTGCCGGACACCGGGGTCCGAAGCGTTGCTACTGTTTCAGGCATAGTAACAAGAAAACCGGAGGCATCTGGACTACAGGTCGCAGAGAGCAGCCCTCAGTGTCAATACGTAACCGGAGTCAGGTGGAACAGGGACTTTGAGTCAAGTGCACGACAAAAGTAAGGACTTAGTTTCATCACTTAGAAGGCTCCACCACAACGTTGGCCGGGCAGTACAGCTATTGAGAAAGCTGGGGATTCAGAATTAACTTCGCTTCAGGCAAGTTGGATTCACATGTATATGGAAGTTAAGGAGGCCTCTAACCTGCTCAGCTGTTACTGGAAAGTGCACTCTCCACCCCGACCAGCTCCCCGGGATCTGCTTGAACCACCATCAGTAAAAGGTATGAAAAGGAACTACCTTGTGTGTGACTGAATTCTTACTACCCCTGCATCATCACCACCATAGACTTCCAGGGACACGTCTCACCTGTGGGAGACTACCACCCAGCTGCCCCCATAACATCCCCTGTGAAAGTCCTTATAGCAGCGCTGGTACAATTTACCAGAAACCGCAGGTGGCGTCACGAACTATCCTAATAATCCCCTGTAAATATCCCCCCCATTGCACGACCGCCAGGGCCACGGACCGAGCCACCGCTACCAGTGACAACTCCCATAGATGCCCATGGGCTCGGCTCCGAGTACCCCATAGCCCTGGTATCCACAATTGTGGTGCGTGGTCGCAACATAAGCAACTATTCTAATTCCTGGAAAATGTCGTTTTCAGTGGTATAGTAGTGCTCATCCCATTCACTTGCACAGGACTGCAGTACCAGGCACAGACTCCTATACAGACAAGCTGCCATGACTTAGTACACAATAGGGGAGATGAGGCACTTACAGCACCACAGCCCCTTCATTAGCCTATTTTGAGACCAGACCACCGGGACCACAAGTGTAATGATGTCAAGTAGCCCCTGAAAGCAACCTAATTTTTCATCTTTGTGTCTGTCCGCCATCAGTCACAATAGGTCCCGCTTTTCAGTGTGAGCCCGGCCTCACGACAGTGCCTAATGGCTCCGGGGCTCCAAAGCAGAATGTGTCAGTGATCTCCCAACCATATCCCACCATCTATAGTGCTGGTCTGTCCTATGAGGCAGAGGGACCTTTTGGGCGCTAGTGCTGTATACTGCAGTTATTACTGCTTTTAGCGCACACGACCCGGGGACCTGAAGAATAACAAATAAAGCCAACAATGCAAAAATGGAGATCGACCTTGTACCTGGAGTCGTTATGGATCAGCATTTTTCTGGCACAGAAGTCAGCGGCGTGGACACATTAACTATTCACATCAATGGGCTGATAATTGCATTGCTTTACATTGCGTCATGGGGTCCCATAGACAAAACTCTGGAAATGGACCCATCCCCCCCATGAGCAGAAAATAAGGAGGTTCTGTCCTGTGGCTGTCATTGCTATAGGGGTCTTGTGGGTGTCACTGTTATGGGGTCCTGAGGCTGTCACTGCTATAGGGGTCTTGTGGGTGTCACTGTTATGGGGTCCTGAGGCTGTCACTGCTATAGGGGTCTTGTGGGGGTCACAGTTATGGGGTCCTGTAGCTGTCACTGCTATAGGGGTCTTGTGGGGGTCACAGTTATGGGGTCCTGTAGCTGTCACTGCTATAGGGGTCTTGTGGGGGTCACAGTTATGGGGTCCTGTAGCTGTCACTGCTATAGGGGTCTTGGGGTTACAGTTATGGGGTCCTGTAGCTGTCACTGCTATAGGGGTCTTGTGGGTGTCACTGTTATGGGGTCCTGAGGCTGTCACTGCTATAGGGGTCTTGTGGGGGTCACTGTTATGGGGTCCTGTGGCTGTCACTGCTATAGGGGTCTTCTGGGAGTCACTGTTATGGGGTCCTGCGGCTGTCACTGCTATAGGGGTCTTGTGGGGGTCACTGTTATGGGGTCCTGTAGCTGTCACTGCTATAGGGGTCTTCTGGGAGTCACTGTTATGGGGTCCTGCGGCTGTCACTGCTATAGGGGTCTTGTGGGGGTCACTGTTATGGGGTCCTGTAGCTGTCACTGCTATAGCGGTCTTGTGGGTGTCACTGTTATGGGGTCCTGCGGCTGTCACTCCTATAGCGGTCTTGTGGGTGTCACTATTATGGGGTCCTGTAGCTGTCACTGCTATAGGGGTCTTGTGGGTGTCACTGTTATGGTGTCCTGAGGCTGTCACTGCTATAGGGGTCTTGTGGGTGTCACAGTTATGGGATCCTGTAGCTGTCACTGCTATAGGAGTCTTGTGGGTGTGTGTAGCCCAGCTGCGCTTGGTACACATGTTCCCAGGAGAATGCACAGAAAGGTAATTACAAAGCACCTGATATTCATTCACACTCACACTTCCCTGTAGTGCCACCAGAGGGAACCTTAGACTATTTAAGGGTGTGGGAGATGTAGCAGTAGGGATTCAAGACATTCGAGTCTTTCTGGTCATTCCAGACTGGAGTTCAGTTCTAGTCAGAGCTTTGTCTGAGCTAGTGCGAGTTCAGACATGTGGTGATTCCTGTCAGATGAGACAGAAGAAAGATTGCAAGCTGTTACCTCAGAACAGGCTGACTGTTAGTTCCCTATGAACGTAGAAAGCGACTCTCGGAGCGAGCGTGAATTCAGTCTGACGGAAGGTCCTGAGAGCTGCTCTGGACAGAGTCTATGAAGGAAAAGAAGGAAGGGGACTACAGTTATCATAACAACGAGTCGACTGAGAAACGGTCAGTGAGCTGTAGAAGGAAGGAAGCTGACGGCTACACCTACTGCTACCCGTGCTTATGTTAAGGGTGAGAGTAGGGCGACGGGCGAGTGGTGACAAAAGACGAAAGAGTGACCGAAGTGATATAGCAACGGTAGCTGCCTCCACTCTGCACAACCGGACACCGGGTCCGAAGCTTACTGGAACCTTCACGGCTAGTAGGAGAAAACCGGAATCCCTGCTGGACTTTAGGTCGCAGAGGGGCCCTATAGTGCTGATACGTAACCGGGGTCAGGGAGAACAGGAGTCGGGCCTGATCAGCCATAGACTTAGTTCTTGCCAAAAGAAGGCTCCGCCACAATGTCGGCCGGGCGTAGCTGTTCTACATAGAGTTGAACTTAGCTTCATGCAGGTTGGAAACTCACACATTAAGAAGTAAGGAGGCCTTAAACCTACTCAGTGATTACCTGGATGTGCATCCTCCACCCTGAGCAGCTTCCCGGGACATACCTGCAAATACCACCAGTAAAGGTATGGAAAGAGACTGACTTGTGTGTGTCTACCTTATTGCCCTGCACCCCTGCACCGCCATATAGCTAGAGGGACCAGTCTTACCTGTGGAAGACTTAACATCTTGCTGCCCAGTAACAACCCCTCTGAGGATTCACCCTGCAGCGCTGGTCACCTTGATCAGAACCCACAGGTGGCGTCACGAACAATTACTACTATCCCCTGTAAATATCCCCCTTTGTATGAGTGTGTCGACCCGCCACCACAATTGTGGATTACCAGGGCAATGGGGTACTCAGAGCCGAGCCCATGGAAGTCTATGGGGTTTGTCACAGGTAGCTGTGGCTCGGTCTGTGGCCCGGGCGGTCTGGCGTATGTTGGGGATATATTTACAGGGGATTGATTTATGTACAGTTCGTGACGCCACCTGTAGTATTCTGGTAATTAGTACCAGCGCTGCTGTAGATCTCTGAGGGGATGGTGAGGCAGCTAGATGTCGGGTCCCCTACAGGTGGGACTGGTCCCTCAAAGTCTATGGGATTTGTGAAGTCGGGTGCAGATAAAGAACACAGTCTCACACGGTCAGCGTCTTTCCATACCTTTACTTGTAAGATGTTCAGGCAGGTCCCAGGGAGGCTGATCCAAGGAGAGTGTATCTTGAGACAGCAGCTGGACAAGTTAGGGGCCTCCTTTACTTCCAATACAACGAGTACAACCAGCCTGAAGCGTAGTTCCCTCAAAATCTCCAGCTAATCTATAGCTGTACCTGCCCAGTCAGCTTTGTGTTAGGAGCCTTCCTGCGAAGAAGCTGAATTCTTATCTTGTCGTGCACTGACTCAAAGTCTTCACTTCCCCTGACTCCAGTTACGTACTGACTATAAGGGGCTGTCTGCCGCGACCTAGGGTCCGGTAGATTCCTGGTTTTCTTATCACTGTGCTTGAAACAACAGTGACCCTTCGGTCCCCAGTGACCAGGTGCAATGTGCAGGACTTCTGCAATCCGTAAGCACTAATCCAATAAATCCACTTTGCCTTTCGCCTTGTCCACGCTGGTAACATAAGCACTCAAACTAGCCAAGGGTCGAGCAGTCACTTCTTTCTTTTCCTTCCTTCAAAGTTAGCTACAGATGCTCAGTTATCAACAGGCAGGAGCACGTCTCTGAACCTGATACCGTCCTTTAGACAGGGATGCTGAAGGCTTTCTGTACTAAAAACTTCTCCTTTCCTTCAGTGTATGCTGAGGAGGTGATACAGCTCTGACTAGACTAAGGTGAATTCAAACACCTATACCAGACTCCACGATATGAACTGATGATAAAGCAGGCTAGACTCCTTCCTCCCTCCAGACGTCTTCTCTCTCTGAAGTCTAGACACTCACTCCACACGTCCTCACTGTCCGAAGACAGGAACTAGACTCAAAATCACTCCAACACATACCTTGACCACTCCCTCAAGAGTAAACTCCACTACCCTAAGGGTGTGTCTAGTATATGTTGAGTGAATGAATATTTAGCATTAAACTGCTGTCTCGCCACACACTCTCCAGGGTACTGCGTGTGCCTAACACCAGGGCTACACATTCCCCCATGGTAAAAGACAGCACTCCCGGGCTGTAAAATACAAAAGAGACATTTTGTTTATGCAATAAACATTAAACAATAACTTCTTCCCATCCGGGAGGTGAGAATATCTTGAACGTTGCAAACTTTATAGAAAAATACAAATATTAAATAGCATTCAATAAATATACAAGATACTTGTGAAGGACCCGCACCAAACCTTCAACGTGGGTCCTGGGTGGGCTGCAGGACGTCCAATTGCAGACCTCACTCAGTGCCACACCACACGGGTTTTGTTTTCAGAGGTAGTTGTAATGGTTTATGTAAAACCAAGAGAAAGCACCGAAGCGCAACTATTTACAAGTAAGTTCTGGGTTAGCATAGTCCTTAACCTCCAAGTCCAATGTAAAACCAAAAACATATTATATCAAATCACATAATACGAAAGTGCAAAACCTTTTCTGGTTACTATTTATCATTTACCCAGCCGGGCATTCTACAGTAGAAATATATATATTCACTATATAATTTGTGCAAAACTTTATAAAACATTTCAAACTTTTTTTACTTTTGGTAGACCCGATATGGATCTCACCAATTCTTCACTATCTTATTCATTTTCTGCAAATACACTTTCCACTACTTTTTCCACCCCGGGGGCTGGAACAACGCAATGGGCCCTTGATCCCAGGACCAGCAAATCATGTGCTGCGATCAGGGTCTGGGTCGCCACAGTTCTGGTGCGAACCTCCAAGGGCGCAACGGGTACACTCTCTCCACATGACACCGATTGCGTCTCAATCACAGTTAGCGATATGGACCGCGTTAGGGATTGCGATCGAGACTGGGTCGCATGTTGCGATGAAGAGGTGGCTTTAATTCGCGATGAACTCTGGGTCGCTAGTTGCGATGACTTTGCAGGGGGCGATGCTGGGGCACGGCCGGATGCTGCTTGAGCTGGAAACGGGGACGCTGCGGTAATGGTGACGGTACCTGCGTCTGGGACGGGGTCGCGGACGATGGCGACGTTAAGGGCATACCATCCCTTCATTCCCCAGTGCCGCGTATATGTGACGATATCTCCATTTGCTAAGTCCCTCCCGGGATGGCCTTGCGGCAGGTGGGATTCTACGTCACGCCTGCTGACAAAGACCGCTGGGTAGAGGCCCGGTTCACGGATAAAGCCCCAGCCCTTCCGGAGCTGGAACTCAGTCACACACCCCTGCCGCCGCGGTTCCCTCAGGGTACCTTTATCTCTCCGGACGCTCTCTTTGTCCGCGATCAGCTCTGCATATTGTCGCTGACGGTTCCGCTGAGTCTCCCGCTCTTCCTCCTGCTGGCGCCTCTTCTTCTCCTCACGACTCTGCCATTCCTGTTCCCACTGGGCGGTGTAGGCGACGTCATCCAGGCGCGCCATTTCGTCCCAGTCCACGTCTGGTAGTGACGGACAGGACCCCTCCGGTGTCCCTGCCGGGGACCGATCATCTGCTGCAGCCTCTTGGCCGGGCGGGCGTTCCGGGATTGGCTGTACCTCCTCAACCTCCTTCGCTTCCACCGCTTCACCGGTGGGATCGGGATCGGTACTTTCGGGGGCAGCCTCCGGTTGCTCCTTCGCCTTGGGCAGCAGACTCTTCGGTATCTGGAATCGTGGGGGTTCGTTGAGGGGAGAGATCACCGTGTCCCACAGCCTCCGCTGCTCCAGGGTACGCCGGCGTCTCTCGATTTCTTCAAATCCAGGCTGGTCCTGGACCATCTTCTTCAGGCGTGCATTTTCCTCTCTTGTCTCTAGCAACGCCTGCTTCAGGTGCAGGATCACGGATAGCTCCGGTGTTGGTGGCAGCTTGGCTGGGGCACGGGGCCTGCCTTCCTCCGCTTCCCAGCTCGGCTGCACACGTCCTGCCTCCATGATGTTCCAGAAGAATCTTTCTTCTTTCTGCGGAGACATCCGGTCTCTTCCGTGGAGGTGGGATTTGCGTCTCCTCCTCCTCGCAGGGAAGGTGAAGAGGAGGCGGACCTCCTTTGCTGTAGGGCAGGATCGCATGTTGTAATAGCACTTTGAGAGGGCAGGCATTTTCTTCGCGCCACTGGGGGGTAGACGCCCACGAAGGTACGCCCACCTTCTTCTCCAGCGCCTGAGGGCGCGAATATGGCGACAAAAATGGCGATTTTGGCGCCAAAAGTGCAAACAGTCTTTTTTCACAAAAACAAGTCCTTAGGCACACAGGGCTCGCAATTTCGCGAGTTTCGCATCCTGTTCGTGACGCCAAGTTGTGTCGACCCGCCACCACAATTGTGGATTACCAGGGCAATGGGGTACTCAGAGCCGAGCCCATGGAAGTCTATGGGGTTTGTCACAGGTAGCTGTGGCTCGGTCTGTGGCCCGGGCGGTCTGGCGTATGTTGGGGATATATTTACAGGGGATTGATTTATGTACAGTTCGTGACGCCACCTGTAGTATTCTGGTAATTAGTACCAGCGCTGCTGTAGATCTCTGAGGGGATGGTGAGGCAGCTAGATGTCGGGTCCCCTACAGGTGGGACTGGTCCCTCAAAGTCTATGGGATTTGTGAAGTCGGGTGCAGATAAAGAACACAGTCTCACACGGTCAGCGTCTTTCCATACCTTTACTTGTAAGATGTTCAGGCAGGTCCCAGGGAGGCTGATCCAAGGAGAGTGTATCTTGAGACAGCAGCTGGACAAGTTAGGGGCCTCCTTTACTTCCAATACAACGAGTACAACCAGCCTGAAGCGTAGTTCCCTCAAAATCTCCAGCTAATCTATAGCTGTACCTGCCCAGTCAGCTTTGTGTTAGGAGCCTTCCTGCGAAGAAGCTGAATTCTTATCTTGTCGTGCACTGACTCAAAGTCTTCACTTCCCCTGACCCCAGTTACGTACTGACTATAAGGGGCTGTCTGCCGCGACTTAGGGTCCGGTAGATTCCTGGTTTTCTTATCACTGTGCTTGAAACAACAGTGACCCTTCGGTCCCCAGTGACCGGGTGCAATGTGCAGGACTTCTGCAATCCGTAAGCACTAATCCAATAAATCCACTTTGCCTTTCGCCTTGTCCACGCTGGTAACATAAGCACTCAAACTAGCCAAGGGTCGAGCAGTCACTTCTTTCTTTTCCTTCCTTCAAAGTTAGCTACAGATGCTCAGTTATCAACAGGCAGGAGCACGTCTCTGAACCTGATACCGTCCTTTAGACAGGAATGCTGAAGGCTTTCTGTACTAAAAACTTCTCCTTTCCTTCAGTGTATGCTGAGGAGGTGATACAGCTCTGACTAGACTAAGGTGAATTCAAACACCTATACCAGACTCCACGATATGAACTGATGATAAAGCAGGCTAGACTCCTTCCTCCCTCCAGACGTCTTCTCTCTCTGAAGTCTAGACACTCACTCCACACGTCCTCACTGTCCGAAGACAGGAACTAGACTCAAAATCACTCCAACACATACCTTGACCACTCCCTCAAGAGTAAACTCCACTACCCTAAGGGTGTGTCTAGTATATGTTGAGTGAATGAATATTTAGCATTAAACTGCTGTCTCGCCACACACTCTCCAGGGTACTGCGTGTGCCTAACACCAGGGCTACACATGAGCGCTCAGGGCAACGGACCGAGCTGTGCAACTTGTGACATTCCCA